>OZ010786.1:209547173-209861173 GCA_963932465.1 Maratus speciosus | reverse complement strand
ATAATTTGGCGATTTATGTAATTTGTTGAAATTGTTCGACGGTATAACTGAGTAGTGCTATTAAATATTGCTTTGAACTTGAAATTAAATTTCATGATTCGTTGCATTATTTAATATTTGGTACAGATGTAATATACGCATCGGGTTTTGTGTGATTTTTTGTGTTACGACAATTTGGCGAAAATCTCGTTTTCGAATACAAGTTATATTATTATTTTTACATATATTACTATTATATATTACATATACATAGTACATACTACATATTACATATACATACCAGTTATATTATTACATATTTTTATACATATAGAGGGTTCGTGCGGGTCCTTGAATTTCCAGACTAAGAAATTTTTCGGTACATGTATTTTCTTATAGAAAATTTTTCTTTAAATAAAGCAAAATTTTGTGCGTTTAAACTAGATTTATTTTTCTTTTAAAAAATATGATATTTTGCCTCGAAAATAACGGTACTTGTACGAACACTGATATATTATACTTTAAATGAAATAACAATTTTTAAAAAAAGTTTAATTAATAAATATAGAACAAAACAATTTTTTATAGAACAACAATTTTTTTAAAAATAAAAATAAAATAAATGTAAACAAACATTTATTAATAAATAAGCAATAATAGCCGGAGTACCATGTCAGGCAAAATCTTGGTGCCAATTATGTACCCCGGTACGTATATGACATCTATGCCTAATATTTTTTTTCGTTTCGTTGAGAGAAAAAAAAAAAAAAAAAAAAAAAAAAAAAAAAAAGAAAGAAGTGAAAGCCATTAATTTAAAATGTTTCAGTTTTAAATGAAAGTTTTGTATTTTAAATAAAATGATAATGAAATACAAAAAAAAAAAAAAAAAAGCGACGGGAGAAATGTTCGACGATTTATCACCTGCGTCGCGCTAACATAAAAGTACCGAGTTCTTGATTTCTCTATCAGAATCTTCCAATTTGGCGAAAGATTGTTCAAGCAAATTGAATTATGAATAAAAGTAACATGATTCATTTCTTAGCATACGTTTAAGGCAGGCTAAATTGGTTGAAAAATTAGTTTAAAATAATAACATTTTCTAAAAAATGAAAAAAAAATCTGTTAAGATTAAAATTTGAGATGCCATCATTAGAAAAATGTGTTTAAAATTAAAAATATATATATTAATGTCTCGAAAACTAATTCGAATTTTAAAATTCTAATACCAGTTTTGAGTTCTGCGGATCAATATGGATTTTTGGTGTTAATTTCATCGCATAATATTTCATATTTTAGGAGAAATCGCCGTGAAACATAATCAGTTGTTTAATCAGTCGTTTCATAAAATCGTTTAGTAAAGTCGTTTCATTAGGATTATATATATATAGGGTAGGTATGTTTTTTATTTTTTCTTTCTTTACTAGAAGGAAGTATTGAATTCTTGTAAATTTTCAACTTTCGGTCTTCAAGAAATTTAATACATTAAGGTTCATGGAACGATTTGACTGTTTATATAAAATGTCTGTGTGACTCTGTGTGTCTGTCTGTATGTAAGGAACACAAATTTTATGGGCACTTTATCTCAAAAACCAATGTACGAAATTTAATGAAGCTTCAGATTTTGTTAGAAATTGACATAAATTGGTGCTGATTGGGTTTTGGTGTAAATCTACTTATTGGTGGTGCTGCTATGCTGCATTTTTTTATGATTTCTGCGATTGCCATATCTCAAGAAATAATGCACAGAATTTAATAAAACTTCATATTTTCTTAAACCTTGACACAAACTGACGCTGATTTGGTCTGGGCTTAATATACACAACAAGTGGTGTTTATATACTGCATTTATCCCTATTTCCATGATAGCTATATCTCAAGAGCGAATAAATTTTCATTTAATTTTAGTCGCAGACGATTTTATTACTTTCAGGAAATCTTTCTTTTCAATTCTAACAAGATGAAAGTATTGGATTTGTGAAAAATTCGATTTTCAGTTTTCGACGGATTTATACGTTTTAGAAGGTCCTGAACACGATTTGACTTTTTTTTAGAAAACGTCATTCTGTTAGTCTATCTGTATGTGACAAAATTCTTGTTAGCGCTCTATCTTAAGAACTAATGCACTGAATTTAATAAAACATTTTTCACGTTTTCCGCAATAGCTCTATTTCAAAAGCTCGGGTTTTGATCGAACTTCAGATTCAGTTAGACGTTGACATGAGTTTATGTTGAATAGGTTTTGGTGTAAATAGCCCAAGAGGTAGCGCTTCTATGCTGAATTTTTCAAGATTTACACGATTTTAATGATAATCATATATCAAGATACGGAATTTCATCAAACTTCACATTTTGTTAGACCTTGACATAAGTTAGTTTTCATTACGTTTCTGTGTCAATGATATAACAGGTGCCGCTGCTATACTGCATTTTTCACGATTTTCACGATAGCTATATCTTAAAAACAAATGCATTGAATTTAACCAAACTTCCTATTATGTTATACTTTTACAAAAATATGTCTTTATTATGCTTGTGTGTATAGTGGCCAACAGGTATTGCTTTTATGCTCTTTGGCCTTGAGAATTTTGGTTGTAGACATCTAAGAGTGTGGGTACCGAAATTCAATGAGCTCTTTGGAAAATGCAATGCTTATATCTTCTTTATTCCATTAAACTATACCCTTATAATCCTCATGATGGGCATAGATTTTCATTTAATTTTGACATTGTGATGACGAATTGATGTACAGTCATAAATTCTTCACCCCGTGTTCTATATTCGCTATTACTTATGGAACTCATGTCAACTAACCGAATTCCTCGGATAACGCAATTTCCAGTCGTTGCGAGTCTTGAACAAATCGGAAAGAGGTGGTCCAATTAATATCGTAATAATTTCTTTCGGTGATTACTAACCTTATGACGGCAATTTGAATAGTCGAACGAAATTAATTAGATATATTTTAATTATATAAGCAAAAATATTACGTCTGAATTCCACTTTAAAATATTTACATTAAAATTACAGACAATACATTAAACAATTAAAATTATTACATAAAAAACACTAAAAACAAATTAAAAATTGGGACGTTTCGGATCATCACGATCCCTCCTCAGCCAATTATAAACGTTAAGTCAATACTATCAACAGTTACAAGAAAAACACAACAGAAAGTAATCAATTTCAGGTTACAGTTAAAATAAAATAGAATACTCGGCCGGCACAGATGCAGCTTCGTTAATCGCTAAATCCTTGGTTCTAGTCTGCCAGGCCTCTAAAAACACTCTCCCTGCGTAATTGTTGCAGCCGGATCGGATCAAAAAAGCTTTATTAAAATCTGGAAAATGGTCGGTTGCAATAGTATGCTGAACGATCTTTGAATTCAAATTTCTACATCTAAATGCCTGCTTATGCTCTTTAAGCAGTATTTCAAGTGTCCTGCTAGATTCACCAATATAAACCGCTTCACACAGCTTACACGGAATTCCGTAAACGATGTCTTTAAACTGTAGGATGGAATATCTATGTTTAAAATTACATAACGGATTCTTAAGAGGATTTTGGGGAATGAAAGATGTATGAATACCAACTGATTTTAAATAATGCGAAATATTTTCAGAAATGCAGCTATAATAATGAATGCTTGCGTAAAAATTTGATTTTGTACGCTGGAAAGCTGGAGGGGTATTCATGTCTGCACGGAGAATTTCTCTGAGAATTCGAAGGCACAATATTAATGGGTAACCATTTAGCTGTAAATCAATTAAGATTTTTTGTTTTTCTATGTTGAAATGATCCTTAGTACTGCAATAACGCAAAGCTCTAGCAAACAAGGTTCTGATAACTGCAATTTTATGGGATTTGGGGGATTCTGAATTAAAATTTAAATACCGTCCAGTGAATGTTGGTTTTCTATAGACTGTGGTTACAAGGGTTTGGGAAGTGGAACCAGAACTTCTACGAATCAAAATATCTAAAAAGAGGAGCTGTTGGTCAGTTTCATACTCAATTGTAAATTGTATAGAACCACAAATTGAATTTGCATGCGTTAAAATAACCGGGAGGTCATGAAACTCAGCAACGAGGAAAACATCATCCACGTACCTACGCCAAAATTTAATTAAACAACATGTAATATGAAAAATATTTGTTTCTATATATTGCATAACGATTTCAGCAAGAATAACAGATAATGGTGACCCCATTGGAGTACCATAATTGGCTGAGGAGGGATCGTGATGATCCGAAACGTCCCAATTTTTAATTTGTTTTTAATGTTTTTATGTAATAATTTTAATTGTTTAATGTTGTCTGTGATTTTAATGTAAATATTTTAGATATATTTTGCTGTTTGAGTAGGATCTATATTCTTGAATCCAACCTTTGCTTCCTAATACTTAAAGAAAAAAAATAGATGCATGTTTTCCAAGGTTGATATCGACGGAGGGGGCTTGCATGAGGGTCACAAAAAAGATGGGAACTACCCATTTGAACCCAACCATTCAGGAGATACTGGCCAATTCGTTCTGTGACATGATGCATAAAAAAGGAAACTCGCTATTGTTTAAAATGGTACCAGTGGAAAATTCTTGCCACGGGTATCAACCAACTAATTAGACCACGGCTTTAATTAAAGTTTAGCATAGTAAATAGATTACAGAACTATACATTCTGATGCAGTCTTTTTCTTGTTTCTTCCCGCCCCACCAGTGGCTGAGAGATTCTGCTCTCGAAGCTGGTAGACGGCAGGTGCTGGGTTCGAAACCATTCGCGCCCGTCGGCGTAACCGTTCCGGAGTTTTCGTGGTTTGCTTTCAAACCTTGGATTTCCATGCGTAAATACGGGTTAGGTTCCCTTAGAAAGACCCCCACGGAAGGCACTCCCCCTAGAGAGTATATCCCTCGAGTAGATAATCGGCCGTCAAAAATCAACCCAACTCTTGTTTCTTCCCTTCTTTATGTTTGACGTCACGTAAAAAATTGGTCCATATCTCTGGAAAGATTTTATTCGGGAGGATAGCTCCTATATATTTATTGACCGTTATGATAAGACCTTTCCAACGATACCATAGTTAACGATATTCAGAAGTAGTAGCTGAATATATTTCGCATTGAGACCTTTCGACTTGATTCCGTGTGACCTTTCGTTGGCTTGACATTTTTATTACGAACTAACAGCATTAATGGCAGAATTTAAATCCATCATCGCTCATAACAAAACATATGTCGCTTAATACTATTAAACCTTTAGCGCCTCATAGCACAATTGCGCTGCTGATGAAAATGTAATGCTGCCACGTACTAAAGAATATAAATAGCCAGCAAATATATTTTGGTTTCGCGAAAAAATATAATAATCCATTATATATTCATATAATAATAAATTTTCTTTTCAAAACGCAAATTTTTATCCTCATTGTTTTGTGACTTAAAATTTTTGCAAATTTTAGCATTTTTTTCCATCATTGTAAGAACAAAAGCTGAAAAAATATTAATATTTTACTAATGCCTTCTTTAAATCTCAAATGGCCATTTTAATTAAAATCTGAAAGTTCTTTCAACATTTATATTTTGTTCGTCTTTTAAAAGAGAAATAAAATTACTGCTTTCATAAACAAGTATTCATTCTTTTTGCATCTGTCTTTTTCTATTTATTGTAGCAGACAATACACTCTCACAATCTTTAAAATTAGTAAATAAAAAGTCCCTTTGAAGTATTCATTGTAAGTGTAAAATTGAAAGAACACTTTATTTAAATTACATATTTACATTTTTGAAGTGCATTAGTTCTTTATATTTTCAATTATAAAACTGTTTTAGCTGAAACAAAATTGTATGTCTATACATATGTGTGTGTTTTGTTTAAAAGTTATATTTTTATTTTCTATTTATTCGGCAATTAAACGATTTGCAGAATAACATTTTAATACTCCAAATGTATCAGAATTTTATTTGTTTTTTAATTTTTTAATTATTAGAATTTCATGCTTTATACATCAAGCCATCTTTGAGATAAACAAATATATTTTTAATAAACAATATTAAATAAGTAATTTCAATAGACAAATCATTCTAAGAAATATATAAACCATGAAAATACAAGAAAATAACATTACCATGATGTTTAATATTGTTATTTATAAAAGAGATCTGATTAAAAGATTCAAAAAATTGTTACGGGTCTTACTCTGACAAAGGCATACTGATAATTATTAGTAAAATATTTGATTATAGAATCAAATTTTGAAAAGACATCATGCTCTCGTAGCATTATACTATCTAAGCTACGTTTTCAAACAATAATTATGGTTCACAAATTTCGATTAAATTTAATTATAATATCATGCAAGACGATAGTATTCCAGAGTGACGCAGCATTAAGCCTAAAATCGTAAGAATTGCGGAAGTCGACTTCCTTTGATGTCGAGTTTGGTGTACACCAAACTCAACATCAAAGAAAACACGAAAGCCGCCACTCCATAACTCAACAAAAAGAGCTCATATTGTTCTGATTTATATCTGCAGTCTAATCCTATTCTTAAATTTTTACAGTTCTACGTGCAGTATATTTTGAGATATCCATACCCATTTTTAAAGTAAAACCGATGGTACATATTCCTAATTTCTATTTCTCGAAAACCGCCAGTGTGATTTTCTTAAAATCGATATATAATATGAAACTGCTTTAAATGATGTGAATAAAATATCACTTGTTTCCAGGAAACCTCGTGTTTTTTATGTAATCTGTAATTTTTTCACAAAAATAACCTGCGCGATTTTATTAAAATTAATATGTAATATAAATCTGTTTCAGATGAAGCGAATAAGACTTCACTTACCTCCAGGAAAACTGTTTTTTGTTGCAGAATCCGCATGAAATATCGGACTATATTTTTCTGCCATTCTATGAGAATTTCTCCGAAAATGGGCTACTCTATCCCTGCGCTTGATTTCTTCTTCTCCAATTTCAGTGGAAAGTTTCTGTACACTCTGTACAGAACCAAACTAAGCGAAATGCATGCAAATGGATACAATGACGCAAAGAAATTATGTACACACATTTTACTTTTGATTTTGTATAGCGTGGCATAAATCAATTTATTCGTATAAATACATTTCAGTGCATTGTATAGATTCAGTAAGAGTGATATTTTTAACAGTCTATTGGAAAAGTAAAAGTTTTTTTCGATGTGTAAATATATTTAGCCAAACCGAAAGCAATTAAAATTGAATTTTAAAACAAAATATTTAAAGCTACATCAAGGCATCACATAAATTTTGATATCATATCTTTTAAAACTCATATTTTGAATTTATGAAAGATGTGAATGAAAAAGCATCAATGAATAAATTTTCATACAACCTTTTAGATTTAAAATAATTCTTACACATGCAATTATAAATAAAACAAAAAAAAATGATGAAATAAAAAAAAAAAAAAAAAAAAAAATATATATATATATATATATATATATATACATATATATATACTAGGGGGCTCTGCCCTGTGCAAGCCACGCTCGCCAACCCCCGTTTAGACACCGCAGAATCTAAAAACACGCTAATCTGGTGGGTTTTAAAAATATTAGAGAAGATTTAATTATACTGAAAAAAGCTGAGCAGATCTCCCTGTAAACGGGTTTCCATTCAATTCCCTTTGATTGAAAAAATTTAAGGGCCAATCAGTTGCTGTTAAGACATCCGATGGTTGTTTTCGTTTTTGATTAAAGAGATCAGTTAAACATTTGAAAAGAGGCTAAAATAAAATAAATTAAGTATAAGAGTCTTTGTCTCCTGGTATTTTAAAACAATCTCTATGGCAATAGCCTAAGTCATGTGACTATCATCAACAGTTCCAGGCGGAGCACTTCGCTTTTTATACTCTAGGTGCCATTTTGGTACTTTAATGTTAGCCAGGCACAGGTGATAAGTCGTCAAATATTATTCTATCGCCATCATTTCATCTATATTATAATAGTTCAAGTCGTCAACTGCCATAAACAAATACGGTCTGATCCCTTCGCCGTTCATATGAAAGTTTGGAAAAGATGTCATATACGTCCCATATTGGCGTGATTTTTTAACGACGCCAATTTGGGGAACGCATCAACAGCATAAACAGCAACATCCGGCTTACCATATCAAGCAAAATAACGATACTTTGGCGCCAGTTATGTGCCCGTTCCGTATATGACATTGGCGTCAGAAAAAAATCGCGCCAATATGGGACCGTAAGTTTTCCATTTTGATTAAAAAATCAATTTTTTTTTCGAATAAAACTACATAAAATTTGCCATGGTTGCAAAGAATTCTAGGTACTGTTACGATAGCAGGATGCATATCTCGCCAATAGCTTTTTTTCAACTCGCCAGTTAGCATTTTTTTTTTTTCGAGTGGTAATATTTGGCCAGATACGCACCGCAGGTTTGGCGTGATTGTTATTTTTTTACGGAAATTTGGCGAAAACCTCGTTTTTAAATACCAGTTACATATGCATTTTTGGTATTCCTTAGATATCCCGACGACCAAAAATATATCGCCAAACTATAAGATTAAATGCCAATAATGACTGATCGTAAATGTCACATTCACTTGACTTTAAGCAAGTTACACGTGTTTACGTCATCAAGTGATTTTTATTTCGATGTTTTATTCGTATATTTATTAATGTTATACTAATTTATTTGTTCTTTCGTTATTTAAAATAAAAATTGCGTCAATTTGTATAATTTGGCGAGTGTTTTGCGATTTATATAATTTGGCGAAATTGGTCGACGGAATAACTAAGTAGTACTGTATTTCTTAATTATTTTCTATTATTTTCTAAAGGAAATATCAAAAAAATAATTAATAATCATAGATCAAAATAATTTATATAATTTGTAAAAAGAAATAAAAGTAAATAAACATTTATTATCAAATAAACAACAATAGCCGGGTTACCATGTCAACTTTTTTTAAAATATAAAAGAAAATATATCTGTTTGATTAAAATTCGAGTTGCCATCATTAGAAAAATGTATATAAAATTAGAAACAAATTAATATTTCGAAAACTAATTCAAATTAAAAATTTCTAATACCAGTTTTGAAATCTGCGGATCAATATTGATTTTTTGTGTTAATTTCATCGCAAACTATTCCATATTTTAGGATAAATCGCCATGAAACATAATCAGTTGTTGAATCAGTCGATTCATACTTCCGTTTCATAAATTCGTTTCATTAGGATGTTATATATATAGGGTAGGTATATATACAATAATTAATAGTTACTTAAAATAGCGTTACTTAAAATTTGATATCATCATTTTTAAGTTCCATATTTAAAATTCTTATATAAATAAGATAAAGAGCTGCGCCACAAACTTTTAACACGTTATAGTCCAGGCAATAGAGACCGTATAGGGGCTTTACCTAGCAAAATTCATTGTAGTTCTGGAAAAAGGCTTACTATATGTTTTTTGGGTCGCTGAATCCGAATTTTTAACTTCCCATCGAAATTTCCACCGGCAACCCCCCTCCCCCTCCCAAATTATGGTAAAATGACCCCCAAAAAAAGTTTTTATTAAAAAAAACATTCTTTTATTGTTTTAGGGAAAAAATATCTCGAAATTCAGAAAGTAGACAAAATTTGCAACAAATTAGATACATGACATTATAAATTAGGTTGAAGGGGTAGGGGGGGATCTGCCTCGGAACATGCGCGCGGTGCTTCGTGAACTAAGTTGCGTAATTCCACTTAACCACTCACACGTTTACCTCAGCCCTCACATCTCCCCTCCAAACTTTCTGTATATGGTTTACTTTAAGTTTTTTGCGTCACTGAATCCTAATTTTTAACTTCCCCCTAAAAGTCCCCCCGACCCCCCCCCCCTCCCAAATAGTAGTTTTTAACATAAATTTCTTATTGTTTTCGGAGAAAAGCATTACGAAATTCAGAAACTAGACGAAATATGCAACAAATAGGATTTATGACATTATGACGTAGGATGAACGGGGAGAGAGGGGCATGCACTGCGGCGCTACGTGCACTAAGTTATGAAGTCCAGGCAATAGTGGATTTTTCCTGGCCAAATTAATACTAGTTCTGGAATTCAACTCACTTTATGTTTTTTGGATCGCTGAATCCGAATTTGTAACTTCCCACCAAAATTTCACCCGGCAACCCCCCAAAAAATTGATTTTTTGAAAAAGAAAATTTTTGAGAAAAGCGCGCGGGGAATGTTCCGAGGCAGCCCCCTCTCTCCCCATTTATCCTACGTCATAATGTCATATATCCTATTTGTTGCAAATTTTGTCTAGTTTCTGTATTTCGTAATGTTTTTCCCCTAAAACAGTAAGACATTTAAGTTAAAAACAACTATTTTGGGGCGTTTTCTTGGGGGGGGGGGATTTGGGGGTATTTTAAAAATTCAGATTCAGCGACCCAAAAAGCTTGAAGTAAATCTTATAGGGAAAGTTTGGAGGGGAGATGGGAGGGCGAATGTAAACGTGTGAGTGGTTAAGTGGAATGGGCAACTTAGTCCACGCAGCACCGCGGCGCATGTTCCGAGGCAGATCCCCCCCTTCCCTTTCATCCTAAGTCATGATGTCAAACATCTAATTTGTTGCAAATTTTGTCTACTTTCTGAATTTCTAGATACTTTTCCCCTAAAACAATAAAAAATTGATTTTTTAATAAAAACCTTTTTTGGTGGGCTTTTTACCAAAATTTGGGGGGGGGGGTTGCCGGGGGAAATTTCGGTGGGAAGTTACAAATTCGAATTCAGCAACCCAAAAAATATAAAGTAATCCGATTTTCAGAACTACCATTAATTTTTCTAGGTAAAATTCCCTATTGTCTGGACTATTAATGGTTTTTGTATAGATTATCATTACACATTGTTACTTACCTAGTATGATTTGTAAGAATAAAATCTAAAGGATTTATAAACGGTAAATGGTATTACTTAAAACATCTTCGCTGAGATGTAAATTCATTTAGGTTTTAATGATTAATTGTTTAAAAGTTTTGAATTACATTGATAAAAGGCTCGTCGTGTCGCTGCGTTCATCATGTTATCTCAATAGCCAAATTTTACGACCAACAACTTATATGTTACAAATTTCTAGCAAAACAGCGAACGATTTGCGCTGCGTAAGCTCACACATACTGAAAAGTTTGTTTATCTTAGTAAGGTACTTACTTTACAAATCATTGGAAAACCTGTTATCCCCAATTGCTGATCATATGACAACAGCGACCAATCCTGATTTTCATAAATTGGATACTTCTGCCCATCCTTTATTATGAAGGAGAAAGTTGTCCAAAAATCCTCCCAATCACAGTATCGCTAATTTATCAAATCAATTCAATCATGTTCAGGGGATCTAATCATTGACTAGACGTTTCATAAAGATGTTAGGTAAAAATATCTGCAATATCCATTTTAGTTTCTCTAACAAACATCCTTATCAGTCTGACAGTAATGACTCCTTCAATTGCAATTGAAATTACCCGTTAATGATGTTATTATAATGCATTGTTATCGCAAACTCGGAGCAAAAAGCTAAATTTAATAAAATAACATCACAAAAGTCAGCATTGCGAAGATTTGTTAAGTACACCTCAATATTTGAAATAGCATCAGTTCAGTATAATAATCTTCTAGCACAAATACGAGGGCTGTTTTTTAAGTAAGGGCTGTTTTGTTGTATACACTAACAGGTGCCGCGTGCGCCGCAACGAGTGCTTGCGTCGTGTCCCGGCATTCCTTGGGAACAACTGGGCTCAGTTGTAGCTGTGTAAGTAGCTGTGTAGTAGCTGTGTCTTTAAAATGTTTAAGATTTTCGAATCACGCGCTCCGTGCAGGTACGGTCAGTGATACGTTTTTTGTCGCAAAGTGATTCAAAACATAAGACGCGGCATGCTGACAGAGGGAATTTTGCTACCCCATGATAATGCAAGACCTCACACCGCAGCTCTGACCCTAGTTTTGTTGAACACTTTAGACTGGAAATTTTGGACCCGCCCATCCGCCCCCCACCCTTACAGCCCAGACCTTGTGCCGAGAGATTTCCATCTTTTCCGCTATCTCAAACATCACCTGAGTGACAATCGCTACAAGGATGACGAAGGCGTGAAAACGGCTATGACCACTTGGTTATCGGAGCAAGAGGCAAGTTTCTATGAAGAGTGTTTACTAAATCTAGTTATAAGTTATAATAAGTGTTTAAACAAACTTGGCATCTATGTTGAAAAATAGAAAAATGTATGTAGAATCTGAAAATAAATTTGGTTTTTGACAATTTTCTTTCATTTAGTTTTTATTTTCAAACGGCCCTTACTTAAAAAACAACCCTCGTACTAAACTTCTTAAGATAATTAAATTAGACTAAAGCTAAATACAGTGTGTCTACAAATTAGTTGGACAATTTCGTAAGTTAAGAACTTCCGAACTATTATAAGAAATTTACTAACCAAAAGTCAGACTAGTAATAATATTGACGAAGTTTATTCATAGACGGCATTAGGAGTCATAACTGACGCTATCGCTTAGCGAGCGGTAATCATTCTTGTTCGGTATTACGATAATGGAGACGTGAAACGGTGCCTAAAAAACGAAATGCTGTCTTTAGTTTCATGAATCTCATTCTGTTGTACAAGTACGACGAAATAATCATGATGATGGTTAACTTGAACTACTTTTCTATCTTACAACAATATGTATTTTAATTTTTTTTCTTGTCAATTCAATTCAATAAATCATTCTTTTTACCCCACTAATTTGTAGACACCCTGTATAAGGGCAATATTAAAAATATAGGGTGTTGTATGTTAACATTTTAATTGATGACTATTTTCCAGTTTTCATGTGCATTGTGTTTATATTTTTTTGTACATTCTGATGATGACTCACTGAAAGAGTCGGAAAATGTAAATTTTTAATATTTTTACTGAAATTCCGTCTTTTAAGTAAATAATTGTATTTTAATATATGTTTTGACATTTTTTGGATATATATATTACGATTGTACAGGCTATTTATCTTTTCTGTTTGTGAAAGAAGTTATTCAGTAGAAAAGGCACACACAAAGGTATTACACATTACAGTTGGATGGCGTATGTCTTCGATGCTCTAGAATCTTTTTCACTACTAATATTAAACACTAATGACTGGATTGATGAGAATTTGAAAGTAACATCTGAACATCTTAATGTATACAGTTGAAAAATACATTACCTGCACGGAACAGTTTGACAAATAAGCCGCTGATTTTAAAAATTGGGTAAATCCATTTTTCAAAAAAAAAAAAAAAAAAAAAAAGTCAGAGCTAAATCGTACTACAACTTAACATAAAATTTATGCTTTTAATCCACAATAAATATATTTTAATATCAGTATGAATTTCTTGCCAGCAAAATATTTGATCAACGATATTTCATATGCTTTGATTTTGCAAGTGGGGCAACTTCAATTTGAAAAGAATTATTTTTTATGTCGCATACTATTAACAAGCATAATAAGAATTTATCAGTTCATACATAGTTTGTAAATATATGCATAATACTTCCTACTGAAGATGTTTCAGTTTTTCCTTAATTTATCATCCTAAGGGTAAAACTATTATAAAAAATAAATTAGTTTCACACATGTGAAAGCATGAAATATTTACCAATTTATTTATTTCTCATCATGGTTAGTCCATACAAATTTCTGCGCTGGCATCAAACACAGTTTTTTTATACCTAATTTTTCAGGCAAATTTATTCAGTATTGCGAATTTTTCATTTGCATTAACTTATTATAATATATTATTATCTTATTGATATGCAACCGTAAATATGGAGCAATACTGAGAATATACTAATGAGAATCATCAACTTCTGTTAGTGTTCAGTACTTTCTGTTCTTTGACAATACTCAAAATTAATTTTTCTACCAGCAATTTTTATATTTTAGTTTAACCATTTAAGTGTCCTAGTCATGTTTTTCTTTCACGTACTTTTGAACTCAAAGTTTGAATTAACGAAACTTTTAAATTAATGTTAATTTTTTCCAGTGCATAAGAAATATAGATATGTACAGGCTTTTCATATGTGTTATTTTATAAAACGCAAAATTTGCATGAAAAATTCTGCAGTGCAACGTAGCTATTTGTGAAGAATCATTATTCGAGCACAACTTTTACTTCTGTGATATTTCACCCCTGTAAAACACGTCAGTAAAGTTTTATTGAAGGTAAAAATTTCAATGCACTTGCATTTATGATTATTATCTTTTAAGAAATAAAATGAAATAGTATGTGATTCCTTAATCATTATTTTCCATCTGAAAACTTAAGAAACTAATATTTTTCCATCCTTTTTTTTTTTTTTTTTTTTTTTCGTGAAGTGTACCAACTGACACAAGCGTTCCTACTCAGTATATCATAAATTACATAAACATCAGATGTAATTACATAATATTTAATAACTTCTTTAGTGAAAATGGTGTCTTGATTCTGCATGAAAACAATTTCATCAAACCTTATAATGTTTTTAAACTTATTAAATGATTTAGTGAATTAATCTTCAAAAATATTGTTGTAGGTAAATGAAAGAGTCAAAATTCACAGTAAAGAAATATACTACTATTCTGATAAGTAACTTACGATTTGTAAATATGATATGACAATGTTATTTCGAATATCTTGGTTTCTTCTTATTCCAGCAACCGCAATATTAGTTTACATAATACTATTCTGACAACGGTAAAGGAATCAAAGTTATTTTCCTAGAGTTGCTGTAATCCCAAACTCTATTTGCGTAGGAGCGTTTTCCATCTATGAATCAATACCAATGATGATAGATGTTATACGAAACAGATTAAAGATAAGCCAGTGTGTGTAATAAGTCAATGTGTAAAGAAAAATATAGTGTTTGAGAAATAACATGTCTGAGAGAGCCTGGCAATTGCTATTGCCATATCAATTGCTATAAATATATTGTTTTTGATATAATTGCTACTGATATTATTACACAAATTATACTATTATGTAAATTATGCAATGTTAATTACATTATAGTATATATACAACGTTAATATAAAATGTTAAATAAATTATAGTATAATATCGTATAATATTTTGCAAATACAATACAGTTTATATATGTTAACTATATCTGGGACATATTGACTAAAAGATACGTTTTGCGGTACCGAAGCGATAAATATTAGGAAATGTAGCAAATTCTTAAAATTTTCATTCATATGCATATTTAAGTTTTAATCCTTTAGTGCGCAGCTTTGCACATATGCAAACAACAGGGTTTTGAATTTAATCGATTTTTTTATTCGTAGTATACCTAATTTACATCAGAAAAATAAAATAGCAATATTTGCTTACATTAATAAGAGACATTCCGTATTTAAATAAAAGCGAAAATAATCATTGAAACGTTCTGGCTTAAAGTCAGATTCTCTGAAATACGTAATTTCTAGAACGTATTCTATCATGGGAATTAAAGGGTTAAAGGTTAAGTTTTATAAAATAAATAATTATAATTTCAATATATTTTCAATATATTAATTTCAATATATTTCCTGTGTAATAAACCTTTCATAGAATCATATACAATTTTTTTTTCGAAACAAGATAAAAAATCTCGCATCTAAGGGTTAAGTAATCTAGTAAATACATTTCTGACAAAATAATTTTATTGTTGGAGCCCAACTTAAGCTTCCCATGAAACACTCTTTTATCAACACAATGGCTTACAAAATATTTGTCCCATCGATACCAAAATTGGGCTGGACGTCGGCACTGGCAAAATCTCACCGGGTATTTATAATCAAAAATATTCGTCAACTATGAAACGTCGGCACAGGATTTTTCAATGTTCCCATAGCGATAACACTACGATTTTTTAAGTTTTCAATAAAAGCATTAGCTCCATTGTAGTAAATTATGCATTTTAACCTCATTGTTGTCCGCATCCTTATGACGTCAACCTTCCTGACACACGCAGTTGTGATTTATGATATAGATTGACTTATAAATGTTTTAATTTTTGCGAGCGTACCAACTACGTGTTTTTCCCTAAAAGTGAGAGCAGATAGTTAGCCAAATAAGATCTTAGATTCTTTGTAACTATCAAATCAATGTAATTTGGTAAGAACTTTAGACTAATATAAAAAATATCGAAAACGAATGTGGAGAATGCGAATTTGGATATTTCCGTATTCGTCACATGCCAAAAGATAATAAGCAAAGAAATAAAGAATAAACGGTCAAGTGCGAGTATTACTCGCGCTCAGAGTTTCCGGCTAATAAATATATGAATTATTAACTGTATTATTAAAAAATTCGTTACTAAAAGGACTAGTCGGATATACCAATCACAAAAGGGACCGCACCCAGCTTAGAGCAAACTTGCGGTCCCGGGGCGTTCTAAAAAGTTATTTTGAGAGATTGGCTTTGACAAAATCCTAGAGTATATCAAAGCACCAAAGTCTTTCACGCAGTCTTGCGTTTTCGAGATACTTTCTATTTTTCATTTACTGCAAAACGTCCTTGACATTTGCTCTTTTTGAGGATGGCTGACGCAAACAAAGATTTGCAAAACGCCCTTCTCACGGCGGAAAGTCCTCCTCCTCCGGACCACCTCGACGTGGTGCGGCCCCGGCAGGTCCAGGAGGGAAGCCTGGCCAAGAGTCCGGAGGAGAAGCTGGGATCAGTAGAGGTAATCAATAACACGTCTACTATCGAACGCAGCGGTGGCGAGTCAAGCCGGGTGGAGGCCAGTGAACGCCAAGACTCGAGTTCGAACGCCCCCATTCCCCCAAAAGATGCTCCGTTTAAGGATAGGCATACGGATGCGGAGGTTAAAGTCGAAATCAAACCGAACTCTGCCCATATCTCCCTTGCGGAGATGCTGGAGATTTCGGCTGTTTTCGCAGAGGACGCGCACTCAATAGGTGCGATATTCCTCAAAAAGCTGGAGCGGGACAAGAGTCTGAAGGTTGTGAAGAAGGATGAGTACGGCTAACACGTCTGTTGGCTCATGGACTTCGTGACTCGACAACACTCTTGGCTCTGTCTCTTGCATGGGAAAGCCTCGCAGACGGGAGAACAGCCGGTAGTTTCCGCTCTCGACTATCATTGGGATCTCGGAACGAGGTGGCACCAAAAACTGGCGATGATGTAGAGGGGTCGACGTCCCGTCGATCCCCCAAGTTGAAAAATAAGGCGGTCCAGACTGAAGAGAGTGGCTCGGGAGGCGCCGGAGGGGAGAATGGTCCTTCCGTTGAGCGGAGAAATGAGGCTTCGGATCCACTTGAAGAAGGAGGCATGAAACCACAAATTTCTGCTCAGGAAGATGATAGTTCGAACCCGAGAGGCAGGGCCATAGACCGGAAGGAAGAACTGGCTGAAACGCATAAGTCGGGTTTAACGGAGAAGGCTGGCTCGGGAGGCAATGGAGACGATGGCGACTTGAGTGGTGTTGAGCTGCCTGAGGAAACTCAGAAAGTTCCACGCAAGAGGCGCCGACGTCGAAAGAGCAGGGCTCAGCCGTCACCAGGCTACCAAACAGACCTGCGATCGTCAGCGAAGTCGAATGGGAGCGGCTTGGGGAGCAACGAAGGTGGAGATTGTCTAACTGAGGTAGAAGTAATCGCGCCAAAGCACTCGCGACGGACTCCCCGGGAGGACAGTCAAAACCGGAAGGGCAGAGCAAGCTCTCAGGACACTAAACAGACCAACGTACTAGCCAAGAAGTCTGAGGGTAGTCGGAGGAAGGAAGAGTCCCGGCTAGTGAAACCGGGTACGAAGCCTACCAAAGACCGCTCCCAGCAGGGAAGTAGAGGGAACCCACAGAAGGAGGAATCTCGGCCAGTGAAACCGAGACAGAAACCTACCGAGGGCAACCTTGAAGCCCAATCAGAAGCGGCTGACCACGTGGAGAATCCGTCCTGGGCGAAGGTGGTTACTAAAAGTAAGAGGAAGAGGCTGCGGAGGAAGGAGAAACTTAAGGGATTCCCGAAAGACGGCCACGCGGCTGATAAGAATTCTCCGCATGAATCCGCACGGCAAGAGACAGGGAAAAACAAGGCCCAGTCACCTCGGGGTAGCAGCGTCAAGCCAAAAGCAAGACCACCCCGAAAGAGGAAATAGCACTCATAGTTCGTCCGAAGGGGCAGGACGAACACGCCGTTGCCTCCTCCAATGATACATACCAAAAAGTAGTCAGTAATGTCGACAACATCCAGGCCAAAATAGCGATCCGGGGGACGCGGGACATCTCAGGAGGAGGTATTCTCTTCCTGACCAATAGTCTAGCGGACCTCGAAAAGCTTGAGGCCGCCTTGGAGAAGGCTGAACTGACGAAGGACCTCCTTGTCATGAGACCACGACGTCGAGCTCCAGAGATAGTTCTCTTTGGAGTGGACTCAAATTTACCGACCACCGACATCACTACGGCGCTACAAGAACGAAATGAGATCCTGAATGGATCCTCCCTCGAGCTCCGAACTTCGTCCGTGGGCGAGAGAAGGCGCAATGTGGTGTTGGCGGTAGACGAGAGGACATTCGATCGCCTCGCAAATCTCCGTCGACTAAATGTGGGTTGGCGCCAAGTGGATTTCCGACCTAATACGCGACCTTTGGTTTGCTATAAGTGTTGGAAGTACGGCCACACACAATCAGTGTGCCGCGGTACACAAATTTGTGGGAACTGCGGCGCTGCTGACCATGTAATTCCGTGCACCGCCGACGCGTGTTGACCTAATTGCAGTTTGAAAAACCGCCGGAGACCGGGAAGTAAATCATTACCTACCAATCACTCCGCAGGCTCGAAAGAGTGTCATATCCACAAGCTGGAGATCGAACGATTGAAGAAGAGCAATCATGGGGAGTAATCCACTGAGATTTGCGCACCTCAATTGCCACCACGTCATCGTGGTGGCAAACCAGCTCTCACAGGACGTCTCGTCCGCCGGATACGACATTGTATCTCTGAACAAACCATACGTGAGCGAGGGTAAAATACTCGGAACTCCGCCGGGATACAGGCAGGTGAGTTCGCAGGGCAGCCGATTTCGCGCAGCCCTCTGGGTGAGCCGCCGTGTTTCATTCTGCACGGTCAGACGGCACTCTGATGTGGTAGCCATCCGTTGCGATCTGTCTAACAAGAAGGTGTTGATAATAACTTGTTATTGCGCACCCTCGGAAGACATCCAGATCGTACTCGACTCGTTGGACCAGCTACTGAGTACCTACCCGAGGAACAATGTCATCTTGGTTGGGGACTTTAACGCTAAGTCCACGATTTGGGGGCAACGACCCACTGACGTCGGAGGGAGGTCTATGATCACCTTCGCCTCGAACGCGAATCTCGAAATCGTGAACGATCCGGACAGCATTTTGACCTTCAAAGGCCCTCAGGGTGAAGGTTGGGTCGACATCTTGTTGGCTCGGTTCTGCGCCTCTCGCATTGAAGACTGGATGATGTCCGATATCGAAACACTCCGCGACCACCGACTCATGACGTGGGCCTATCAAGGCAGACTGGGCACTCGCCTTCCCCGGAACGTCCACCGCAGGTGGAGACAAAGGGATTTGGTCTGGGACGAGTTCCTACACGATCTACGTACTGTAGATCGGGGTCGGTACAGCTTCGAAACCCCGACGAAGGTGTCGAACACCTGATGTCGATCCTGGTGAGGTTGTGTCAAAAGCACAAAAAGTGCATACCTGCGGTACGCAAGGCAGCGTGTTGGTGGACGGATCAACTGTCCAGCCAAAGATCTCGGTTGCGTGCGCTGAGGCGGCTCTACCAGCGAACGCTGGAGCAGCCACAGAGGGAGAGACTTGATGCTCTCTACAAGCGTAAGCGGGCAGAGTATAAAAAGGCGATCCTGCACACTAAACGTGCATCGTTCCGACGATTCATTTCGGAGGGATTGGTCACGGACAAGCTAGGTTGCGCAGTCGAGGTGGTGCGAGGCAAGTGGCGAAGGGAGGCGCCAGTCTCCCTGATTCTTCCCTCAGGGGAGGAAGTCTCCACCTGGGAGGAATCTCAGGATGAACTTGCAAGACACCACTTCCTGCAGGTCGATGAAGCTTCGCAGATCGCGCACAACAGAACCGGCGAACCAGATTGGTTTACCATCGAAGAACTGGAGCTTGCACTTGAATCACTGCCGCCTAATAAGGCAACCGGCCACGATGGGATCAGTCTCGAGATCGTCCGTAAGGTTCTCCAGTTCCATCCTCAATGGCTACTGGCACTTTATAACCACTGCTTGAGAGTATCTTGTTTCCCGCGGACTTGGAAAAGGGCTGTAGCGGTGTATTTTCTCAAACCGGGAAAGCCCCGGAGCGACCCTGCATCCTACCGCCCGATCTGCTTATTACCAACCCTCGGGAACGTATTGGACAAGATGTGCGCAACGAGATTGGCTCTCCACCTTTAGACCAACTGACTGCTCGAAGCCAGACAGTACGGATTTCGTAAGAATATCAGTACGGTGGACGCGTTACGCAGAGTGCTGGACTATATAGCCGAATCAAAGGCTGGCGGAGAATTCTCATGTCTGCTCACATTTGATATCAAGAGCGCCTTTAACAGCGTTCGCAGAGCGGACATTCTCCGTTGCCTTGCGGATCTCGGCATCGAACCCTATCTATTTGGGTTTATTGACGATTACCTGTGGTATCGGTCGATCATTCTCTTCGTCGGGGAACACTACTTTAATGTCGGTGTTCCACAGGGATCATGTCTTGGTCCGATACTCTGGTTGGTTGTGATCAACATCTTGTTGAGGCGGTCACATATAGACGAGGCATGGCTGATTCAAGCCTTCGCCGATGATGTCTTCGTAGCGGCACGAAGCAGGGCAGTCTTTAGGTTTGCCGAAATCCTGAATCCGGTTCTTACCATGATTCATCAGTGGGCTTAGGAGTTTAGCTTGGAGTTCAGCTACGCTAAGTGCAATTACACGGTGGTCTCACCAAGAGGAAGGCTCAACTATGCTCCATCCAGGCCGATCGTTATGAACGGTCACAGGATCAAATTCGAGCAGCGCCTGACTTACTTGGGGGTGACTATCGACATACATTTAACTTGGATGCACCACTTGAACGTGGTTCAGGAAAGGGCGTTCAAGCTGATGCACAAAATGGACCGTCTCACCGCAGCCAACTGGGGTATCAAGCCGCCCCTACGCAAGATGCTCTATCGCCTAGTGTCTTGTACGCGGCTTCTGTTTGCTACACTGGCAAAGTAGCAGAAGCAAACAGGTTGCACAGCGCACAAAGGGGACTTCTCCTGTGCGTAACAAAGTATTATAGCACGGTTTCGAACGACGCGTTGCACGTCTTGTCGGGGGTTCTTCCACTCGACTTGCGTGCGGAAATGGACAGGGACTTCACGGCCCTTGTCAGGTGGGGCAGGGATATTGACGGTACAGGGCTCGACCCTGAGTCAGTCGATCTCTGGCGACCATCCTATCGACGAGAAGTTCTCGGTCGGATCCCATGGACCAGGGACCTCATTCCCAGGACGACGTGTTCTTATTACACGGACGGATCCAGGCAGCAGGACCGCACCGTTGGGTATGCGTTCACTGCCGTGACTGAGGGACAGATCGTTAGTGAGGGGCAATTCCGCCTCTCAGATGGTGCAGAAGTTTTCGCAGCCGAGGTCCATGCGATCAAGGAGGCGATAATGGATGCTCATCAGAGGGATCTCGGTGAACTCGACATCTACTCAGATTCGAGATCGGCGCTTCAAGCCCTAAATAGTCTTGTGCTTAGGCACAGATCTATTTCCGAGATCAGGGACTTGGTGAAGAGCAGTGGAATCGGTGTTCACATGCACTGGATCAAAGCCCATGTGGGACACGTCTACAACGAGCGTGCGGACGAGTTGGCGAAAGCCGCTACGTCCCGCTCGTCAGTGGATGTGGAGATTAAGACCACACGCCGCCAGGCCAAGAGAGAGCTCTTGGCCCATGCCGTCTCAAGATTGCAAAGCAAGTGGGTGGCCACGGGCAAAAGTGACATACGAACAGGCGACTGCACGGCGATTTCTACCTCAACCAAGTTCTCACGGGACACGGCACCTTTGGTGACCACCAGGCTCGCTTCTTCCAGAAAGATCCCACGTGTTTCTGTGGGATAGGGATAAGTGACAGGAGACATTGTCTCTACTCTTGTCCCCTATGGCGGTCCATCAGGGAAAGGTTTTCCCCATGGAACTTCCATACTCGAACGCTACTCGATCTGTGTCTAGATGGCTATCGTCGGAAGGGAGTGAAGGCCATTGTAAATTATCTCCTCCTGCGGACATTGGATCGAGACCTGTGTCGCCAAAGGCATGGTCGCCGCACCAGAGCCCCTCGCAGTCTAGCGCCGCAGTCGAACGCAAATCAACCAGTCCGCCATACGCGCGGCACTGGAGGTGGTGGTGCATGAAGTTCTCAGGTTCGAGGCATTGTCTCATGAACCTGTATTTAGTAGTGTATAAAATGCCGTAGTGTATTTATGTAGTAGTGTATGTATGTAGTAGTGTATAACATGTGTAGTGCAATAATTATGTAGGTAAGGTACTTGTGGAATGGGGGCGGAGACGTCCGAACCCGCGGCCCACCCCTAGCGAGGGCGTGTCTATGCGCTCAAGGAGAAACTTTCCGCGCATCTCCTGGGCTCGCGAGCGGCACTTTCCCCTTTTAATCGGTTGCCTTTCATAAATGTCTTTGCCGGATAATGGTATTTGATCTTAAGGTGCCTCCGTACATCAACTCTGGCTCGGTAGCCTCGAACCGGTTCATGGGCCCGACTCCTTTATAGGTGTTCGGTTCCTGTGGGCTATCGGGGTGTCCCGGGTCGGGAACCAAGAGAAAGAACCACTTGGCTCCTCTAACTAAGTGGTGGGATCTGTCGTATGCGACCATTCATCCTCTTGGGAATAACCGGTGTGACGTGCGCTGGACAGTGCACCGACTTGACCGGAGTTTGCGTGCGGATCGACCCTGACGGGCCACTCCTAGCGGCGACCTTCGGGACGCGGCGCGGGGTGTGGAACGGGGGTCTTTCTGTGCGTAAACATATGGGCCTGCAAGGGCCTGGGACCGGGAGATGGGACACCGTCTATACCAATCACAAAACTTTCTTCTATCACACACACTAATACTACAAAATTCGCTATCACTCTGCCAAAATTAAATGGCAAGCTATGACCATCATGAGTATACTGAAGATATGAAATTGCGCGCAATCAGTTCTTGATATATGGTTATCACTGAAATCATGTAAATCCGGTAAAATGCTGCCTAGCAACGCACCTATTGGGTGATTTACAACAAAACCAACTTATGCCAATGTCTAACTGAATCTGAAGTTTGGGGGAATTACGTGGATTAGTTTTTGAGATAGAGATATTGCGAAAATCGTGATAATTCGAGCATAGCAACGCCACCTATTGGGCGATTAACACCAAAACTGAAACAGCAACAACTTGCGTCAACGTCTAACTAAATCTGAAGTTAGATGAAAATTCGCGCATTAGTTCTTGAGATAGAGCAATAGCGCGAATCGTGAAAAATGCAGCACAACAGCGCCACCTGTCGGGGGATTTACACCAACACGTAATCAGCACCAATTCATATCAACGACAAATTGAATTTGAAGTTTGATGAAAATCTGTGGATTAGCTATTGCGGAAATCGTGTAAATCCTGCAAAATGCAGCATAGCAGCCACACCTGATGGGCGATTGACACTAAAACGTAATCAGAACCAACTTTCATCAAGGATTAACTGAAATTGAAGTTTGATAAAAAGCTGTGCATTAGTTCTTGGGACAGAGCTGTTGCAGAAATCGCGAAAAATACAGCATAGCAGCACCACCTTTTGGGCGATTTACACCAAACACTAATCAGCACCAATATATGTTAGGGACCATTGGAATATAAACGTTTTTTTAATTCTGTGCATTAGTTCATGAGATAGAGTGCCCTCAAACTTTGTGTCACATACAGCCAGACAGACTTCTAGAAACACGTGTTTCGGGATCTCTGACCCTTAAAACATGTAAATCCGTCGAAAAATGGAAGCCGAACATTTTCACGAATCCAATACTTTCTTCTTGTAAAGATAGAATAAAGTAAAAAAGAAGACTTTGTAAAAATATATACAACGTAGGGTTTGGTATAGCTGTATATATACTAGAAAAGTATGACTGGGTATACTGCAAAAGTTCAAAGAGATATGAAGCCTAATAATATCAAATATTGCTATTCTGTATAACTCTTATTTAAATCTTATCCTAATCTGTTTACGATGAACTTAACTGGGCACTGACAATAAAAATTGTGCATATTTAAACTTCATTTGTCATTTCGTAAAACAAAACTCTGCGTCGTAATAAACTTTTCTTTTTACAGTGTAGCTAAAACAATATCACTGTTAAATGTAAACTTGGCATTGTGCTAAGCGCGCTTCGAAAGGAGGTCACAATTTCGCAACGCGAATTGAAAGTGCCACGTTTTTCCAGATAGCTTTTTAATTAACTTTTATAGACCCGGGAGGCGTATTGGGAGATCCACTCAATGCAAACTAGTCGCGAATCCCATAGTATTTATGTGATTAATTCTAATTAAATTAATCTCTTTTAACAGTTTTGCGTGTATTGCTTTTATACTGCTACTGGGCATTGCATTAGACACATATATCATTAAAAGCTGTTATCTAGGGTTTAAATGTCGTTGGTACATAGAGTATGCCGCCCCTGTCATTATGTATGCCCAAACTGTCCGTGTCTGTAAGGGTTAATATCTCGGCTAATTACCGACGATTGTTTTTTCAAAATTCATTATCAACAATGCTCTTATGTATCTGCTACGATAGATACCTCCAGCGCTCCTCAACACGTTTTCTGAATACTCGCAAATCAAAATTTGTGTGTAACGAAAAAATGCGATTTCCTGAAAAAAACAATGTGACCTAAGGTAATCGCTATAATTTTCCTGCAAGGTTTAAGTTAACGTCTACTACCTCTCATTTTTTCATAATTTTATTTTCAGCAGATTCGGAAATAGATGGGAGGGAACATATTTTTGTACCACATTTTCAATGATATCTCTAAAAATTTAATACCTAAAATTAAAAGAAATTTGTTTTTGAGTTCAGTGTTACGAAAGCTTTCACACGATACCCCACACGATATACAAAGAAAATATTTTTTTTCAAGTAACTTAATTAACCCCTATACATTTTTCCAAAAAAATATTTATAAATGTATAATAATCTGGAAATATGTGGGTCAATAGTCTTTATTACTTCCCCCAATTTGAACTTTCCACGTTCTATAGTTTACAAGTAAAATGACTGTGACAAACAGACACAGGAGTGATCTTTTAATGGTTACGTTTTTACTTTTTAAATACGGAAACCTGAAAAATGAAGTTTTATGTTTGTATTCTTTATATGTATGTCTGTAATAATATGTAAGTATGTATATGATAATGTATAGGTTTGTATGTACGTTTCTATTCGCAAGTATAGAAACGTCGTATGTTCGTTTAGAAAAAAATCCGTAATCTTTTATGCAGAAAATTCACGAATTTTTGTGAATAATCTGTAGAATATTCTAATGAGGCCTCATATAGCCAGTTGCTTTATTGACGTCTACCGTTTCAATGCTTCATGAATAAAGAAAGAGTCTGGCTCGTTTTTGATTTTAAAAGTTTAAAGACATTGTTTTAGTGGTTCGTAAACTTTTTTTTTTGTATCTCATGCGTTGAAATCATAGACAAGAAAAAATTCTATAGAGTTAATTGATTTGATCATGTACATCATAAGTGATATAAATATGCTACCTAAATCCAAATACTACATGTATATATACAGGGTGTTTCACTTGCACGAGGTATAGGAAGTACAGAGACGACTCGGAATCACATAGCAATGTAGGGTCGGAGTTGTAATCCTAACGAGATAGAGGGGTTGTTAGGGGCTAAATAATCGTGATCTAAAATTTACATTTAAAGATCATAAGTTAAAATAAGTCATGGCTGTCCTACGATAAAGTTGCCCGAAGTTTCGTAACGTGGGTACCGACTTGAATCTCGGATATTTTAAAGTACGCCGTGCATCCGTCGGACGTTCGCGGTAGCATTGAAGAGAAGTAGAGATGGGAAATATAGTTACTTTTGGTTAACAGGTTACATCGTTCCACACTTGTACAGGCAACAGGTTCCAACAACATGTTATTTTTATAACATATAACTAATCGCTGTGTATTCGGTCGACGGATGTTTTAATTAGAAGGCTTTTCAAAAAAAATGTCTGAAATAAGTTTTTGACGTAATTATAAATGCTGTTTTATATTCAGATGAATCAGAATCAGTTTATGGTTAAAAACGTAATTTTTGCAAGACGAAAACTTACCTAGTTATAATACTTTGAATTTCATGCATTTTTGGTGTTTTCTGTCACTAAAAATATGTTTTTCCATTTACGGTGATTAAAACATTGAAAATTCATAAAATTCCAAGTATCATAACTCAGTAAGTTTTGACCATACAAAAATAACTTTTTGCTGTTTTACTTGTTAGAACATGGAAAACTTTTTCTAAGTAAAACTTATAGGATCCAGGCCTTGCATAAAATTTGTAATTCCTTATCTATTTAAAAAGTAATTGTTTTAATGTAAATCGATTTTTATATGATGCAAAATAAAATTTGAAACATTTTTGCAACTGGCTATACCTCTAAAACTAACGACTTAGAAATTAGTTATTGGTAAAGGATAAGAGACACGTACTATGTAATATCAAACACAATTTTAACAACGCGATTTCTAAAAAAAAAATTGCATACAGCATAGATTATGAAACTCTTTCCAATACATTCAGAATACTATAACAAAACTTCACAATTTACAAAGGTGTAAGATGATGTCTTAATGAACAATTTAGATAATGCAGAATGCATTTGAAAACACGATTTCTGCTATTACCATGAACAGTCATTAAAATATACGATTTTTCTGCAGCCCTGTATATGATATACAAATATGTATGCATAGTACATAGTATGCTAAAAGTAGTTCAGTTAAACACATAGCACAGTTAAAAAATTTCGCTCAGCAATTTCAGGTAATAGACGAATTTTGTTGAGAACTTTTTTTCAACATTGTATATGATCAAGAATTTATACACACCTATTTAAAAAATAGTTACATTTAAAAATACATACCACAAATGAAAATGCACTTCCAGCAATTATTGTGCGTAGGCTTCAATAGTTCAATTATTGCTCATTTTCTTCTAATATCCAAATACTTTTGTGTGTTCCTGTAAATAAACGATAAGTTCTATGCACACCATATTCTATAGTAAGAACATTTTAGTTAGCTCAATACTGTAATATCATTAAAATACGCGGCAAGAAAATTTTGCCTATATACCGTAATGTAACGGAATTCTTTTGAATGGTCCTGTAAATGAGCAAAAAATGCTACACACTTCCTTTTTAATACCGAACAAGCCATACTAAAGCCCAAGAATAACATATATTCATTTCATGACAATCGGTCAACATGTACACGAGTTAGAAAAAGGACAGGCAGACGAATAAACAAACCGAATTCATAAACACTTTTCAACTAGCTGAAAAGTACTAAAAAAGAGAAATTTGATCCCCGACTTCATAACAGCCGTATCTATCAGGCATATTCAAAACTAATTTCACAAGAACACAAATAATATTATTTATATACTTTTAATCAAATGAAATTCGTCCAAACAAATTTCCTTCGTACAAATATGTTTTTCAAGTGAATTATAACTGTACTAAAATTAAGTTTTCTCACAAATTACAGGAGGCTATTTTCTTTCTTTTTTTTCAGCGAAAAAAAATCACAGAAATTGAATGTTTTCCGGCCCCCATTAAACGCAATGATTAAAAAAAAAAATTTTAAATACTTGGCCGAAAAGCGAAATTTATAGTGCGAGAATCACCCTCCACCCCCCCCCCCCCCCCAAAAAAAAAAAAAAAAAAAAACAAAACAAAACAAAACCCATGAGTACGTAGTAATAACCCTTTTAAATATTCAAAGAAACTGTCCATAAATATCTCTCATTCGAAATATCAACGCACATCCAAACCTTTCCTATTACTTCCTTATAATAATTGCTCGATGTGCAAAACACTCTTTCATTCATTCCTCTGAGACAAAAGTCCTAAAAATTCCTTTAGCGTATTTTTTTAATATAAAACACTTTGGTAACAAATGTTTCAAAATAAGCAAACGTTATATTGACGGCAGAAAGTTTTCACAGATAAATAATTGTAAAGATGTTGTATTATATCTGTTTATTCAAATGCTTACCAAACGATAAAACAACCTTTTATATGTTAAGAAGTAGATTCATTGATGGCGTAATGAAAATGTATCCGAATGAATTAAGGAATTATCTGCAGTTTGTTTTCAATTGAAAACGATGCAAGTTCTTATGTGCTAATGTACACGTTTTAAATACGCTAATCAGGTAAAAAATTATAAATTCCAGCATTTTATTTGGATGTAGTCAAATAATGTTTCGTTATTTTTTATCCAAAATCATAATTAAAATTTCTAAGGCATAAATTTATAAATAAATGCATTTTACTTAAACGCTGCAAAAGGCCTTCTACGATTTCCACCTTTTTATAAAGGTAGAAATCGACACTTTTAAATTTTGTATAATTGTTCAATTTTAGTTCAAAATATTGAACAGCGGTGTTGTTGTGCTATCTAAAAAAAAATAATACCTGAATTTTTGCAACTCCATGTTCAAAGAAATTCATTGTAATTCATATTCCTCATTTCTAATGTGTAACTGAGCTATATGTTTAACAATATAATTCATAGGTATATAAATTTTTTAATTTACTCATTGAAAATTAGAAGCAAAACAAGAAAAAAGAAGCACGAAAGTGTATTTTTAGTTGGAAAAAAAACTAGTTAGGTCAAAAGTTAGACAAAACGTTGCTGGGATTTAGAAAGTCAAACTTGGCTTTTTGTTAAGGAAATGCTAAATGAAAACAAATAATATATATATTAATATATATATATATATGATTCATGAGTACAAAACATGTCAAGCATGAGCTTTTTTCTTAGCTATTTTCAGAGGTTTTTCTGATCTACTATATGTTTCAGTGTTTCGTTTATGCTCTACTTTGCACAATCAGAATCGGAAAAAGTATGTGATGGTGGTAACCTAGCACCAGGCACCGAGCCGAAAAAGCGTTTAATTAGTGCTGAAAGTTGTTACTATTCATGCATTAGGGATTGATGAAATGTAAAATAATCTTTTAGCACCACACACCTAACAGAGTTTCCAATAACTAGAGAATGAAGATGCGCACGTCTCAAAAGAAACGATTGAGGACGTTTTTAGTGAATGTTGTTCGATTTTAGAGGCACGAAATTAAATTCTTGATTAAGGCAAATGAATGAAGACGTTGCCATTTAAAACCATGTGTTATTTAATTAACAGGAACTTTTCGGTAATATATTAATGGAATATTAGGTTACAGCATAGTAACAATGTTTTTTTTTTTATCCTAATACGTTAAATAATGCCCATCCCTAAAGAGAAGTTATTTCAAAACGCCTCTACTACCTCTGATAAGCTGAAGGATATGATGCAGGAATGAAAAGCCTTCAATGAACTTTGGGAACTTCTTTATCAGGATAATCAAGACTTATTTTAAGCTTTTGGTCTTAAAATGCCAATTTGATATCACGATGATTCAGCCCATAACAACCGCTCTATCTCGTTAGGATTGCATTTTCGACCCTGCATTGCTATGTGATTCCAAGTCGTCTCTGTGCTCTCAAAACCTCCTGCAAGTTTGGCAGTCTGGTAGTGAAACTCCCTGTATATATATACAAGGTATCCAGCGAATAAAACCCTGATTTCAAAATTAAATATCTCAAAAACAAAGATCAATAGAATTATGCGGTAAACGGTTTGCTTATTAGCTAAGCTGTAAAAATGTTATACAAAAGTTTCAAAATTTAGTTGCAAAAACCGTTAACAGATGGCGCTGTAATCGCAATAATTATGAATTGTGCTTCGAAATCCAGAGCACTAGCGTCTCATTCCTAGATGGGTTCCCTACGGAAGGACGAAAAGTGGGAAAGTCTACTTTTTCGTTGAGGTGATGTGCATAAGTAGAGACATCTTGTCACAGAATTACTGCACGATCTTTAATTTTAAAGAATTTCAATTAATAGTATTTTTAATAAAAAGTTTTGAAATCATTATATAAGAACTTATTAAAATAATATTTTATTAATTCAATTTTCAATGCCATGTAATTATTTAAATCAAAACGCATATATTTAGAAGAATAATTTTTTATTTTTTATTTATTTTTTATATTTTTAACCCCTTGGGGACGGGAGCCTTTTACGAAATTTTTAATCTTTTGTCACCGTTTTTTAAAAACAGAAATTTGTGTCTTCATGAATCGAGAAAATGCGCTGATTAAATAAGGCAAATTTTGCAGTAAAATTTTACTGGTGAGGAAAAACAAGGATTCTGAGCGCTTCATGCGGCACGTATACGTGCTGCTCGTCCCCAAGGGGTTAAATCACGGCATAATATTTTGGTATTATTGTTTATACCTGAATTATTATAAATCTTTGTAAACAAACTTTTAGGGACAGAAATTATGCCTTAAATTATTTCCCTTTTAAAAGGAATTGATGATAAGTCATATCATCAACGTCGAAGCAAAAGTATTTTGAAGGATCCACGTCTTTCCAAAACTTCGCATCATATCGCTAGAAGCTGCACGATACTTCTGTGCTTAATGATAAAAAAATGAGTTTTTAAAATTAAAATGATTTTTTTTTTAACTCAATTAAGTTTTTAAAAGTAGAAACTTTATATTTTTTCTTTCAAACTATTTTCTACAATTTAAACAAATGATTTATGAATCGTTATTATCAATGCTCAATGATTAAAAAAAAGGGTTTCTTTTAGCTTAATTAAATTTTAAAACTAGAAACTTTGGATATTTTTATTCAAACTTTTTTTTCACAATATAAATATTAAAAAATAAAGATTTCCATTTTTTTCAAATCCTGCTCTGCTTGGATTTAATTCAACGTTCTACCGATTAGGAGAGAAAAGACACACCACACAGATAACGGTATCCAGACCGAAATAGCTTATAACAAAATTTGAAACAAATCTCAATTCTGTCAACACATAACTCCGCCTCTGCACATCCCCCCAACTAAGAAGCGGACTTCCCACTTTTCGTCCTTCCATAGGGAACCATCTAGGAATAACTAAAATTAAAAACTGTTTACTAAAAAGGTGCACAAAAATTTATTAAAATATTCCTTTACATAATGAACTGGTCTTTAAAAACTTAAAAACCATTGGTGTTAAAAATCATATGATAACTGAAAAGGAATGCGACACTATTGGACTTCTAAGCACAATTTATAGGCATTACGATTACAGCGCATTCTGTTAACGGTCTTTTCAACTAAATTTTAAAACTTTTGTATAACATTTTTACAGCTGAACTAATAAACAAACCGTTTAGCGTATAATTCTATTGATCTTTCTCTTTGAGATATTTAATTTTAAAATCAGGGTCTTATTCGCTGGATACCCTGAATATATATATATATCCCAACAGCATATTCGAATATCAAATACCTCTTCCATTTATTGCAGAATTCCGCAAGCAATATTCCACTCCAAGAATGCTTTATATGTCCAGCAAAATAAAAAAAAATAAAATTTTCACAGTTCGGTGTCGTGTCGTTTTTCAATGCGACTTCTTATGAAGTCCCCATGCATCAGTTTCTAACCATCTCTTAGAAACTTTGAAAAAATCTACAAAGTTTTCAATTTAAAGCTATATGGAATAATTTAACCCTATTATTGAGTGTTTCAACTTAAAATTATCGATTTAATGTCTAAATTGTATTTTAATCACAGTTTAATTTTAGAATTCTGTCAAAAGTTTTGATCAGCTATTTGGCAAATGTTTAAATTAAATGCTTCTAGCGAAAATTATTCTTTTAATTTAGAAAGCGGTTGTGCAATTTCCAAAGATACGCCAAAAATGTCTCACAAGGAAAGTCTCCATATGGGCATATTCAGAAAAATCTGAAAAAATTACAGAATGTTCTTCTCATATGGATATACAGTAAACTCTGTTTAAGGCGGAATCGGTCGGGACTGAGAAAAATTTCCGTGGTAGACAATATTCCGGCTTATGCAAAAAAACTCCCCCCCCCCCCGAAAAAAAAAAAAATCCCTGGAAGATGACGATCTTTTATTGATTCTCCTGACTAGAAAATCGGTTGAAAACTGAAGTTCTGAAAGATCCTTTGTCTTTTTAAAGATAAATGAGAAACTTTATTCAATTTCTTAGTACTGCTGTAATACATTCATATTGGAAGTTTATACACACACACACAAAAAAAAAAAAAAAAAAAAAAAAACTTCAAGAAGGAGAAAGAACGCTATAATTTTGAATTTGAGTACAATCTTAAAGTATAATATATTGTACTTTTGAAAATACGTAATCATTTTCATAAATATTCGTTTTCATTTTACTAGAAATATTAACTTTTAGATGCAATTTTGCATATGAAAAAATGGCATAAGCATAAATTCCTTAAAATTTAAAGTTTCTGTTCTTTTGAATTAACTGTTTTAAAAGCTTACGGAATTTTAGCTAACATGCTCGACATTGAGTTATTTGACTTATCAGTTTTAAAGTTTAATAAACAAAACGCTTTTCATATCTAAATTATCCTTTTTCCGCCTTATGCAAAATTTTGGTTTCGGTGGGACCTTAAAATCCTTTCCGTTTCCGCGTCAGACAGAGTCCGCCTTATGCAGCATGAATTAATGTAATTTTCTATGGGTTCGCCGGGACTTGAAAAAATTTCCGCGGTAGACATATTTCCGGCTTATACAGAGTCCGCCTTAGACAGAATTTACTGTATATGTTTATATAAACATTTTTGGCGGAACCTCGATAGAACGTTCGTAAAAAAAATAAAGAAAATTTCGTTTATTTGCCGATTTATCATCGGTTGGCGGTGAAATGAAATTTCGAAAAATACTTTTTTATGTCGAATACTCTTTAAGATAAAATGTTTCATATTGAACTTATTTAAATAACTTTAATGTAAATAACTTTAGTTTTGTCAGTTTTAGCTTGATTTAACTATAGTTTTGTCACACACATATATATATATATATATATAATGAAAGTTAAATATCAAATTTTATGAATTAAAACAAAATTAAAACAAATTAAAATTGTTTCAATATCTCAAAATTAAGCCCAATTAAGCACTGTCCAGTCGATTCAATTTTGTTGCTATGGAAACGATGAATTCTTTGATATTGAAATGAATAACTGGTAAATGAATCTTGCCTTTATTTTGGAATACGCTTAAATATATAAAAGTACTTTTTATATATGAAATTGTTTTTAAAGTAATAAAATTAAATAAAAAGTAACATAAATATGTAATACGAAAAAATGTATTTATTAAACTCTCTCATTGTTTATGTTTAAATTCATTAAATACTTTTTACACGCATTCTAAAAATTAATTAACAAACAATTTTCAGGTGCATTAAAATCGTTTGCTATTAGCAAGGAAAAGTACTGCTTGCCAAATCGCTTGACGCTTTCGTCTTTTCGCGCCAAATACTAGAAAGTATTTTATTTTTTACAGACTTTCTACTGTAATTCTGCCGCTAAATTTGACTGATCCTTTATTACTGATCCCTACATAAGTAGTTTAATTGGTATTTTTTTCAAAATATTCTGAGTATGCCCTGTCAGGGGACCTTTTTTGTCAGTGGCCAAAATAACGCGCACAATGAAGGAAATAAATATAAGGTAGAAATATAGAGATAAGTGATAAAATAAAGATTACATATTTAAATTTAAAAATATTTTATAATTTCTATTTCAATAATGACAGTGACGTCGAATTAGATTTTAGATTTTTTTTTTTCATAAATGAGGCATTTTGACTATTTTAACTTTCAGGAATAAAAATCTGGTGAAATTAAACTTAATAAAATAACATTTTAAACTTATACACGAATGCCTTAGTGATTTCAAATAAAGAAAAAATGGTCGGCAGCGACGATTGCTTTATTTAACTGAGATTTAAGTTCAACTTGCGAGTTTAAATTTCCTTACTATTTTACTTCTGTAACTTTTTATTTTCTTATAAATTTTACTTATAATGAATTTTCATAGTACCCACAGAACATTCAAATAAGAAATAATAACAATGTAGTATTTTTAGTACAAAATTTTGTTATAACATTCTCTTAAAGGGATGTCAAGGAAGGGACGACAAGGGAAAAAATGGGGACTGTAAGAGAAAAAAGGACGATGAGGAAAAACAAGGAAGGTAATGATGGGACGGACAGGAAAATTACCACGTATTTGTAGGCACATCATGTTAAGATTAAGTGATAGTCTCAATGTTCATTGATTTTTAGCAACAGCTTTTTACATTGGATTAAATTAAAATATATATATATATATACCTAGAAAAGTACAGGAATAAACCTTGGTGATAGTAAGATTACCAATAATGCGACGATGATTGAAATTGACATTTAAATGCTGATTTAAAATCTGCAGTAAATTTCCTGTCAAATAATTTTAGCCATTCTTTCTCGAACATACCTCTAAATGATAAAAAATTGAAAATATTCTGTGGCTGCATCTGTGATTTTCTGTATAATTTTAGCAGGAGGGACGGTAAGGAATCTAAAATCCAGGGACAGAGTTCAAAAAATAATATCAAGCATAGAAAATGTGCTCATTTTGTACTACATATTTATATATAACAATTGTCCCAATTTCGCAAAAAATTATGTCGAATTACTTTTATAGAATCAATTTTATACAGACAGCTCCAAACATAAAAATCAGCACCAGAGACTCGGGACAGTAAGGGATTTCGTGGTATATTTGGACTCCCAACATCGTCCAAATATTGTTTATCTCCTTAAGGGGGTCCGGGACACAAAAATCTTCAAATTTTCAATTTGTTTTTTTTATTGGATTAAACATTTATCTGCCGTTTTCTGCTTAAATTGATGTTTAAATCATATTTCTATCTTAATTAGAACAGGAAATATTATTTTTTTCGTTTTGGTTTGTTTTCTAAATCTGCCTTTCAAGCTATGGTTGTCAAGGAAACGAGTTCTTGTGAAATTGAGTTTTTCTTCATGATAGGTTTTTCACCATTTCTCATAATTAAATTCTTATAACTCGAGAACCGTTAAAGATACAGGGTTGAAACTCGGAACATATCTTTTTCAATTATTTTACTTTACTTTTGAGCCAGCATATTTGAAAAAAAAAATTTACTTTTGAAAATATGATTTAAAAAAAAAAAGTTGCATCACATTTTTTGTAATTTTTCGTTACATATTTTTAATTTTTTTTTAAATTAATATTTTTTAAAATGCTGGCTCTAAATTAAAATGTATATATTTCTGTTTATTTAAATGAAAAACACTTTTAAATTCTACAAATAATATTTCGAGTTATAACGATTTTAAGTTATACTACTTTTTTCATAAATTTTAAATTAAAAAAAAATTTAAAAAAGCCATGAGAGGTTTTATCATTTGATTTTATTTACAAATGATATGGTTAACCATCACAGCAAAATTCAAAATTTTAACTCAATAAATAAAAATTTTTTGAAAATGTGTCCCGGACCACCTTAATATCGTTATACAGTCATGCAATGGGGTGCTTTCCAGTATAAGTAATAAATGAGACCCAATAATATGTAATAAAAATAACCCAAGAATATGTACTTAAGTAAAAATTATTATTTAGGACCTTAAAAGACAAAATGATGTGAGAATGGCTCAAATAAGATTTTTTTTTTTCAGATGTAAAATCAATTGTAATTTATTATTTATTTGTGCAAATCCCCTGGACAGACCAGAAAATTTTAAGAAGCTTTAGGAACATGCAGACTGAATTAAAGAAATGTAAAGAACTAGATATAATTGAAAATTTTATTATTAAGTTGCAATCTAATTTAATATAATATTTTTGTTTGAATAACTACAGCAACATTTCCATAGTAGTACAAAAAAAAAAAAAAAATAAAAATAAAATAAAATAAAATAAAATAAACAGTCAAGTGCGAGTATTACTCGCGCACAGAGGGTTCCGTAGAATAATTATATGAATTTGTAATTGTATTATAAAAAAAAAAAAAACCATTGCTAAAAGAATACTAAGATTTTGTAAAAAACTATACAACGTAGGGTTGGGTGTAACTGTATATATTAGAAAAGTGTAAATGGGTATACCATGAAAGTTCAAAGAGATATGGAACCTAAATAATATCAAATATAGCTATTCGTATAACTCTTTTTTTAATATTATCCTAATCTGTTTATGATGAACTTAATTCGGTACTGACAAAAAAAGCAGTGCATAGTTAAACTTCATTTGGCACTTCATAAAACTAAATTCAGCGTAGTAATAACCTTTATTTCTACAGTGTAGCTAAAACAAAACCTTAGTTCAGAGTTTAAATTTGGCATTGTGCTAAGCGCGCTTCGAAAGGAAGTCTCAAAGATGTAACGCCGCCTTGGTCAGTGCCGTGTTTTTCCAGATAGGTGTTTAATTAACTTTTAAAGTCACTCGAGGCGTATTGAGTGATACACTCAATGCAAACTATCGCGAATCCCACAGTATTTATGCGATTCATTCTAATTAAACCTTTCGAGGACGATGCCTTTAAAAAAAGGACGCCTAATTTTAATTCCAAAACAGACAATCGGCACCAAGAATATTTAATTAAAATTTTCCTTTTATCATGCACGTGAAAATAAACAAGTTCGCGTTTTCTAATAAATTCGTTTATAAATTCTGGTGTCAGTTCATTATTTGATAAGTTTATAAATAGAAATACTCCGCGCCAGAAACGGCTAAGCGGTCGCAGGAGTCTGAAATATTCAAAATTTAAGAAATTTTAATTTTTTTAGATGTTAAACTCCTATCTTTTCTGAATATTTTGATATAATTATTTCCTTAAAATTCCCGTTAGAACAGAAGTTATGGCTTTTAGAATTATACCCGCTCAACAGAAGCGGTGATTCAGAAACTTTGAAGTCATTTTTCTCCAAATGGTGTTTTGGGGGCATAACGCGCAGGATACTTCAAAAACTTCTGAATATTTTTTCCTGAAATTTTCAAAACATGTATTTCATGTTAGTCTATATAAACTGAACCTAAAATTTCCTTTTTATTGTTCAAAGAAATTTCTTTAGGTGATTTTACTGTTGATATTTTCAAAATTTTATATTAGCTAAATGCAACATTGCATTAAAAATATAAAAATGCTTTAAATACAAATTTATGTAAGTTCAGGGAAATTATTACAATCTGAAGTATAAGTAAGCACCAAAATTTTCCTTCTAGTTGCAATATTTATTTTGCCATCCGGCACGTAAACTGTTATCCCAATTTTTTGTTCGACAAAAGTCTAAGAGTTTCGAGCCCCCTATAAATACTAATTCTGTATCTTACAATTTTTTCTTGCAATTTTATAAAGACATGACATGAAAGAACATACTTATATCTTTCATCCCAATTAAAATTGTGTTTTAAAATCATATACATTTTAAGACATCAAATGTTGAAAAGGTTCTTTTTTTCATTCTTTCCACTTTTTAGGGTCCTGAGACCCCTGACTGAGACTTACTATGTTTTTAACAATTTGACGTTTATTGCTTTTATACTGTTACTGGACATTACATTACACATATACGAGGGTTACTCTGAAATTATTGAGATACGCGCAGACGAGAATTTACAAAATAAAAATAACGGTTTAATTTTAAAATACAAAGTATTTTAACTCAGCAGAGGATTTTTTACTGACTTACTTCAACTTGTTTAACGTAGAATAAATTTTAAACAGAAGAGAAAATGGAGTTGACGCGAGAATATTTTCGCGCTATGATTTTCTACGATTTTAAAGCAGGAATAAATCAATAAGAATGCATTCAACGGTTAAATTAGCATTTGGTGATAAATCTCCAGGTCGTGCTACTGTATTCAGATGGTTTAAAGAATTTAGCAGAGGTCGTAATTTTCTTCAGGATGCAGAACACACAGGAAGGCAGCCGTCGGCAGTAATCCCGGATAATGTGTCTGCCATACGAAAAATGTTAATGGATGATAATCGCAGTACCTATCAAATGATACAGAAGGAACTTAACATTGGAACCGCAGTCATACACAAAATATGAAAAAAGTAGTTTGCCGTTGGGCTCCACATAATCTAACTGAGCACCAAAAAGAGGAACGTGTCAGAATCAGTAAAGAAACTCTTAAATTGCTAAATGATAGTGGTCACCGCATCATTTCTAAAATTGTAACGGGTGATGAAGCGTACATACCGTTTTTGGACGCTCCAACATGTCAAGAAAGCAAATTATTGGTCTTTGAAGATGATCCCACGCCGACAATGGTGAAAAGACAACGCGCACTGAAAAAAGTGATGTATGCCGTTTTCTTCAGAAGTACGGGACTGGTCAAAACCCTCAAGTTGGAAAAACAGAAGACAGTAACAGAAAACTGGTATACCACTAAATGTCTTCCAGAAATTCTACAAGAAGTGAATGTTAGGGGACTAATGCTTCACCATGACAATGCCTCTTGCTATACAGCCGGATTAACAGTTGAGTTTCTTAAACAAAAACGAATTAAAGTGATAGAAGATCCGCCGTATTCACCTGATCTAACTATGTGTGACTTTTGGTTATTCTTTAATCTGAAAAAGAACTTATGTGGAGGTCGTTTTCATTCAGAAGAAGAGATTGATATGGCTATAAATGCATTTTTTTCATCTATTCCAAGAAATGAATGGCTTGAGGCATTTTATCTGTGGAAAATTCGTCTACAAAAGTGCATTGATGCTGGAGGAGACTACTTTGAACACAACTAAAATTTTGTAAGTATAACTTTAAAAACTTAGTTGTATCTCAAAAATTTCAGAGTGACCCTCGTATATCATTAAAAGTTGTTAACTAGGCATAGAATACGCCGCCCCGGTCCTTATGTATGTCCAAACTGGCCTATCTTTAAGGGTTAATATCTCAGCTAATTACTGATGATTTTTTTCGAAAATCATTATCAACAATGCTTTTATACTTCTGCAACGATAGGTATATCCAGCGATATTCAACAATTTTTCTGAATGCCCGTAAATCAAATTTGTATATAACAGAACAATGCTAATTTCTCAAAAATTATGTGACCTAGGATAATCGCTATAATTTTCCGGCAAGGTTTATATTAACATCTACTACCTCTAATTTTTTCATAATTTTAGTTTCAGTAGTTTCGGAATTAGATGAGGGGGGGGGGACATATTTTTGCGTTACATTTTCAACAGTATTTTTAAAAATATAATACCTAAAATTAAAAGGAATGTATTTTTGAGTTTAGCGTTACGAAAGCTTTGACAGGATACCCCACATGAAATATAAGGAAAAGATTTTTTTTTTTTTAAGTAGCATAATTTGCCCCCCTACATTTTTACTAAATATATTTATGAATGTTTTTTAATCTGAAAATATGTGGGTCAATGTTCTTTATTACTTCCCCGAATTTGAACTTTCCACGTTCCATAGTTTACGAGTAAAATTGCTGTGATAGACAGACAGACAGACAGACGGACAGACACAGGAGTGATCTTATATTGGTTGCGTTTTTACTTTTTAAGTACGTAACCCTAAAAATTGTGACATCATATAAGAATATAAAATATTTAGCAAAACAATAAGAAAATTATTCGGACGTGGCAATTCCAAAACTTTCTTCTATCTCGTACATGTTAATAATTAAATATTCGCTATCACGGGCCAAAATTAAATGGCAATCAATGCCTAGCTTGAGGATTCTAAAAATATATGAAATTCCGTGCATTAGTTCTTGATATACGTTTATCTCTAAAATCGAGTAAATCGTGCAAAATACAGCATAGAAGGACCACCTGTTGGCCGGTTAACACCAAAACCTAATAAGCAGCAACTCTTGTTAACGTCTAACTGAATCATAAGTTAGATGAAAATTCGTACATTAGTTCTTGAAATAAAGCTATTGCGATAATCGTGAAAAATGCAGCATAGCAGCGCCACCTGTCGGGCGATTTAGACCGAAATATAAACAGTTTTAACTTATATCAAGGACTAACTGAATCTGACGTTTGATGAAAATCCGTGAATTAATTCTTGAGATACAGCTATTGCGGAAATCGTGAAAAATGCAGAATGGCAGAGCCACTTGCTGGGCGATTTATACCAAAACGTGAACAGCAGCAACTCATGTCAAGTACTAAGTGAATCTAAAATTTGATGACAATACGTACATCAGTTCTTTAGATATAGCTATTGCGGGAATCGTGAAAAATGCAGCATAGCGGCGCCACCTATTGGGCGATTTGCATCAAAAACTAAACAGCACCATTTTATATCAGGGTCTAAATGAATATAAATTTTTGTTAAATTCCGTGCGTTAAGTCTTGAGATAGAGCGCTCACAAAATTTGTGTCACATACACAGTGACAGACGGACAGGCAAAAATTTTGTAAAAACAAATTTTTCGGGATCTCTGACCCCTAAAACGTATAAATCCGTGAAAATCGGATGTTAAGATTTTCACGAATCCAATACTTTCTTCTTTTATATCAAAAAGAAAGTAAAAATAAAAAGTTCAATTTCATTTAATATAAATGAAGTTTCAGGGATTGTTAATCTGACTAGGAATATTTCAATGAGTTAGAACAAGTTAAAAATAACACCGTGTTTCTGCTTACTGAAAGAGAGTCTTATATATTAAAAAATTGCTGGATAACAGCGTGATTCTAAGTAACGTTTAAATAGTATTGCGTTTAACTTAAATTCTATCAATGTTCCTACATGTTATAGAGACCATAAATAACATTTCATCATCTTGGTTGAATTTGATGGTTCAAATATCTTTAAATAATAAATACATGCTGTCAAATTCACACATATTTACAAGGGTTTTTTTAACTTTGAAGACATATTTGATGTTTGGATGATTGTTTTCTTTCTTAATGACATCCATCATGAAGAATCAAGCGTCTTCTTCAAGCATAAGTACCGCCATTTCACAATTGTGAGATAGTAAATTTTAATGGATGCAACATATTAAATTTTTGAGTCAACTCGCAAACGTTTACGAAAATCAGAACCTTAAAATAAAAAATCTGGAATGAATATGCTTCGGAATACTTAATGGAATATTTTGTATTCACACACCAGAAAGATCCAAAAGTAACTGAAAAAATGCGTAACGCAATATATGCAGTTGACTCTACTAAAGTACTTCAATTATGATGGTAATATTTCGTAACATGATTCTTTGTCAAAGTTGCTGACCAAACATGAGTAATCTGGACATGCCGGTCATTGGAATATATTTTATTATACTTTGGAAAATTATTTTCTTCTATTTATATTTGCCGTACATATATACGAAGGAAAGTATCATAATCACGATAAAACACCGATTACGCCAATATTGGTATATTTTTAGACTTTACGGTTACCTGAATCGATTTCAGCTGTTTTTACAATGATTCCATATCTATGCATCTATGTATGTATGCGTGCATGTTGGTGGTTGTTTTACGTTTTCTGTTCACAGAGTCTGTTTTTGGCCTTTTTCGAATGATGTTGGCAAGTATGTGTATGTGAATGAACTCGATTGCACCACAGGCCTCTGTCATAAGACCTATATCTATTTTCAAACATATCTGTCACGTGTTTTGTATCGAAAGTACTTTTCAACTAATTTGTGACCAAAAGCTATTTTTAGAACGATTAAAGCTATTTTTAGCTATTTTTAGAATGATTCCACATGTATGTCGATGGTTGTTTTGCATTTTCAGTTCTCAGAGTTCGTTTTGGGTATTTTTCGGATGATGTGGGCACGTCTGAATATGTTAATAAACTCGATTGCACCCAAACTATGCTTCCGATTCAGCTGCGCTTTGGGGAATATGTTACAGGGCACTATTGCAAGAACTATATCCATTTTCAAACAAATCAATCCCGAGTTTTGTATCGAAACTATTTTTCAACTATTTTGTCACCAAAAGAAACCAATATGTATTTTCTTTTTCAGCTGAAGTATTCAGTTTAAGTTAGAATTAGTTGCTAAACCACCTCCTAAATTGAAACATCTTCTGTACAGAACTTTTGATCCGGTTGCACAGGATGATCTCGCAGGGGTGTATGAAATTCCATATGAGAATGAAGGGGGGGGAGGGGTTATTAATTATTATATTGGTATGACAGGTAGGAAGTTTGGGATAAGGAGGAGAGAGCATGGATCTGATATAAAATTTGGTAGGGATAAGACTGCGTTATCAAGGCTGTTTTTAAAGAGGGGGGTTAATATTTGTTTCAGGGATAGTAGATTAGTGTTCGTTTCGAATTTATACCGCAAGTCAATCATCCGTGAATCTATTGAGATATATTCTAGGAGGGATACTGTGTGTAATGATTCTTTTTCCTTTGATATTCCAATTTTATGGTTGGAATTCCTTAATAAATACTTAAAAAGTGGGTCTGGTAGAGGGAGCCGCGGTAGCGTAGGCTATTTGAGATCATAGAGGGCGCAGTGTTTGCATTTTTTATGTTTTTTTGGTTTTTAGATTATTTTTTGGTACCCAGTGTCATTCATTTCTATTGTTATGTATGTGTTATGACTACGGTTTTTACTATTGAACCGAAACATGTCAACATATTTTGTTTTTTTATTTATGACACCTATTTAAGTAAAATAAATGTATGTTTTTATTTATATGAAGTATTCAATTAAATACATTTTCTCACGCTTATCTTATTTTGATACAACAGTGATATTTCACTAATATGTAAATTCATTAAGTAATCATTGTTTCCCGAAAAGTAAAGCAAAATTTAAAACGAGTTTTACTAATGGCTTAAAAACATAAAGATATTTGGCCATTGTATGTTGTTGAGAGACGAAGGTGAAATATATATTTAAAACAACTTAAAACTTTCATTACCATGACTGTTAATAACCTATTTCCATATTTATATTGATTAGCAGGTCCTTCGTTTAACACGGATGGAATGAAAGTGTACAGAAAATATTTTATAATAATAAAAAAGTTTGAGCTTTATGAATGAAAGCGAATTTTTCATTAGAATATGAGGTCTATTTTCACAAGAGGGAACATTTCAACATTGCAAAATTAGGAACTAAGATTTTATTCACTTTTATATTACTATATATTACTATTTTCATACTACTATATTTTGACAAAAAGGTTTAAACGTCAAATGGGTAGACCTATTTCTCCAAAAATATATATAGCTCTTGCAACTCTGACCTGTAACATAGCCATCAAACAGGAATTCAATCGAAATCATAGCTTGGACGTTATCATGTTCACTGATAAACAAACATGCATAGTGACATCATCGACACTTAAACGAAGCTCTCTTGACCTGAATGTGTGAGCGAATTCTAATATACACGTATGCATAAACATAGATATAGAATAGTATATAAAATATTAAGAAAAAAGATTCAGACAACCTCAAAATGTAAACGTACCCCAGTATTTCTATAATCTGATATTTGTGATGATTACAATAAGTTTCTTACACTGTGTGTGTACGGGAAGTAAAAAGTATAAACGTAAAAAAGTTTTTTTTTAACGTTCTTTTAAAAGAATTCAATGTTTAGCTTAAAAATCATGAATAATTTAATTAGTACAATTAAAGTTGTTGTAAAAAAATTCTCGTTACGATTTCGTGTGGGCCCAATTATAGAAAAGTAACAGCTTTTATTTATACTTCGTAGAAATGTGGGATTAGTGAAATTATTTCAAAAAATATATCTTTTTAGATATGGACAGCATGAAAAATCAGTATGTTGTGGCAACCACAAACTTTCTTCTATAGCAATTAAGTCGTCTGCAACCAAAATTGAGTGACAATCCAGACGTAACTTAAGATATAGCTATCGCAAAAATCTTGAAAAAGAAAGCATAGTAGCGACATGCGTTGGGCGGTATACACAGAAACGTAATAAGAATTTATTTATATCAAGTTTTTTTTTTTTTTTTTTTTTTTTTTTTTTTTTTTTTTTTAGTAAGTTTAGTTTTCAATTTTTCATTTAACTACAGGTCAGAGAACTGGCATTTTATTGAATGACACTAATATTAAAACTCTAGAGGAATTCAAATACTTTGGATCTATCATTCATGAAGACGCGTCATGCCAGAGAGATGTTTAAGGAGAATTGGTGAAGTCAGAAAAGCAATAGCAATGTCGAATTCTGTTCTGTGGAGTAGTAACATTCTACCTAAAACCAAGCGATTAATTTATAGTACAAAGTATTTTGCTGTATGGCGCAAAGTCATGGACATTAAATCTTCAGCTAAAAAAGAAACTCCTCTCTACCGAATTAGACTTCTGGCGAAGTTCAGCGAGAAAGTCTAGAGTGGATGAAATTAGAAACTCAAGAATACGTGAAATAATGCAAGTCAAACAATATGTTGTTAATACAGTCGAGTATAACAAGCTTAGATGGTATAGTCATGTCCGCAGAATGAAAGAAGAACGCCTTCCTAAAATTATTTTTGAATGGTGTCTGGACGGCAAACGTAGGAGGGAAGACCGGGGATGACTTCGCAAAGTTCTATTCGAGAGTCAGTTAATATATATAGGTTAAATGATGAAATTACTCTGGACAGAGAGAGCTGTAAAGGATCTCTCAGAACTATTTTTATGAGTCGAGGAAACCCACTGTTTAGTGGAAACTCCTGAAAAAAAAGAAGATTATGTCAAGTTCTAGCATAATATGAAATTTGATGAAATTCAGTGCGCTAATTCATTAGGTATAGTTATTGAGATCTCGGGATAAGCACAGCGTAGAAGTAGCACTCTTTCCTGGCATATTCGTTTATCTCATCACAGAATGCCTGAAGCCAAGAAATGAAGCGATGTGAGAAATAAAACAATGAATACAATTCTGAAATAGAAGTAGTTACGTTCAGTAAAACAACTCTGAATCTGGATATGTTGATCGCGAATGACTGGATAAAACTTCAGACAGGATTTTATACAGAGTGTCCCAGAAGTAATGGGACAATTTTTAAGGGGAGGTAGGGGACATCACACGGATTCAGATTTGCATAGTAACCCAGGGTCGGAAACGCTTTCCTGGCGCGGTAGTGATGACACAAAACACAAGAAAGACAGGACACGAACAGGGAGAAAAAACATGTTTATTATTCTTAGTACTGCAAAAATGCCGGGACAATGCTGGAAAGTGTTGAGGAACTTGTTGCACGCATCGTGGCAGCTGCTGCAGAAGTCCGGGGCACTCCCAGTATTTTCGAGAGCATTAGATCTTCCATACGCCGTAGATGCGCTTCAATGCATCATGGCCCGGGGTCGAAATTTCGAACACCTACTTTGATGACGATCGTTGTCCCTTTAATGTTCTTTCTTCTTAGTTTTTTGATGTACTAAGATAATAAACATGTTTTCTCCTCTTATTCGTATCCTGTCTTTCTTGTGTTTTGTGTCGTCACTACCGCGCCAGGAAAGCGTTTCCGACCCTTGGTTGCTATGCAAATCTGAATCCTTGTGATGTCCCCTACCTCCCCTTAAAGTTTGTCCCATTACTTCTGTGACACCCTGTACAAGCAATTATAACAGTAGCGTATTATTTTCAGCAAGGATTTGATTTAGATAAGGATTTCGTCATAGAGAAGTTCCTTTTAGAAATATTTCAGTGCATTTACAGTTTTTACAGTGGTACAAGGAACTTATATAAATGTTACCTTAAGAAATAACGATTAAGTCTAAAGGAAGTCTTTACTTTAAATCTTTTTATGTCGTTTTTTAATCGATAAATAGGACAGAGGAAATTATCCTGAATGAAAAAGTTTATATGCAAATTATAATGCATATAAAAAATATATAATCCGTTTGTGAAATATTCGTCTTCATTAAATAAAGCTTGTATATATGTAGGTAAAACTAAAACTGGAATGTTCGGAATTCAAAACCTTATTATTGGGAAAATTGATTTTTAAATTCCTGTTGCAACATCGAATAATAAAACGTTAATCTTATGCTTACAATAATGTTTTTCTTATTTAAAAAAATGGAACTTAGCATGAATTTCTGTGTTTAAATAATATACTCGACTACTTTATACTAATTTAGGTTTAAATCTAAAATCCCTTTTCATTGTTCGAATGTATTTTAAAATTATTTATAAAACATATTTCATTTTGCTTTGAAAGATATATATTTACATTTGCATAATAAAAATCCATTGAAGTTCATATGTTGATTTATAATGACATTTATTATTTATTAAATTTAAATCAAATAAAACATACATTTTACAAAATTAAATAAATATAGATTAATTTTTCCCTGTTAGAAATGGGTTTTTTTTTTCAACATTAAATATAAGAATTTAATTTATATAAAAGAATTTTTAAACTCCTTTTTAATTTTATTGCTGAAATATATATACAAAAAATTATTTACCTGTAATGCAAAATGCTAGTTTAATAGAGATTACTATTTACATGTTAAATGTTATATTGTAACAAGATTACATTTTTGAAATTTATAAAATTATTTTGGATACTTTTCTTTGTCGAAACAAAGAGGATGATTTCATTGAATATTCCACAATTTTTTAAATCAGAAATTCATTTGAGACTGTTACTTTATTTAGTTTTGAATTAATAGTTTATAAAAGAAACCTTGCTATTTAAATTTTTAGTCTTAAGAAAAATGAGCGAAGCAATCAGCATTTATGTATGCCAGATATTCTCTTCATAATTAAAAAGTTTAATATATTTTTTTTATTCGCATTTTAAAACTTAACATAAAAATCCTTTTCTCGATCCCTTTTTCCATTAAAAATTACATGATATCGATTTGGAATTTAAATTACTTACCTCCCTTATATGTAGTTTTGATTTCATAAAAGGTATTTATATAAGTCACTACTATAGTTTCAAAAGTGGAAATAGCATAAAACCTATGAAAATGGAACCTGTCTGTTATGAAATCCAGTACAAAAAAAATTGAAGATTCGGTCAAAAGAAAAAAAAAAAGATAGAGTTTTTGCCTGCTTATCCAAAAACCTGCCTCTCCAAAAAAGGTTGGTGTACAACTTACAAGTTGTTGTCTTTAAAAGTGCTATAAAATTTCTAAAGTCTGCACTGTAAAAAAATTATGTACCGTTATTCCTTAAAAGTGGTGGCATTGTACTGCCTCCAATTTTATGGAGTAATTTAACTTATATACTGGTGTAATTTAAGTTGATATAACTGGTGTAATATTACTTATTTCTGTAACGTAACACCAGTTATATCGATTAAATTACTCAATAAAATGGAGGCAACAATGCTGCTAACAATTTTATGGAGTAACATTGCATAAATTTTTACAGTGTGGGGAAAGCAGCGTTGCTATTGGCTACGTAGTGCGCGTGGCAAAAATAATTCAATAATTATAATTCTTTACTTCACTTGTCGCTTGAAATCGCTATTACAGCATGGGTGCTTGAATTCGATTTCACAGCACCGATGTTTGAAAAATTACAACTACGTACATAAAAAATCACATCATTTTTTTAACAGTATGGTCCATTCAATCTATATTATTAAAAAGAAATTTTTATACTTTAATATGTCAGTATTAAAATGTGTAACATGATTTTTGAGTTATTATAACAAACAGAAACTAGCATGTTGTTGTCTTCACAAAACTTTCTTCTACAGAAATCAAATCGTCTGCAACCAAAATTAAATGACAACATATTCGTTCTTGAGATATATCTAGCTCGGAAATAGTGAAAAATGGAGCTTACCAATGCAACTTGTTTCATCATTTATAACCAAAACCTAATCAGCGCCAATTTGCATCAAGGTCAAATTGAATCTCAACTTTCATAAAATTCCTTGCATTGGTTATGTGGATAGGGCGCCCATAAAATTTTTGTTACAGATGAACAGACAGAGAGATATTCAGTCATTTTCTAATAATACTTAAATCGTGTTCAATACCATTTAATATGTCTTAATATGTCCAAAATCGGCAGATAAATTTTTTCAATACTTATCGTCTTGCAAGGAAAGTATAAAAATTGTTTCACGAATCAGTGTACAGAAATTAAAGAAATATAATATTATGTTTATAGGCATGGTATCTTATTATACGTAAAAAGATATTTTTTCCATTTCTATGTAGAATTATGATTATTTTTTTAGACCGCTGTTTAGGTTCCTACAAGCCGAGCTTTTGCCCAGCTGAACGGGTCGTTCCCTATCCAAGGAGTGAAGATTTGCCTCATCACCTAGTAGAAGAGATCTACTTTAGAAGACTCCAATCCCACCTGGTTGCAGTGCATCATGTTGTCTTCGTTCATTTTCATAAATTTGCTGGTTGCTAATTGATATTTATTTGCGCCGATTGGGCAATGCACATCGCTGCTAAATCATGCCGGGCAGATGTGAGATATTAGAGTTTATGATGCTACATTTAAGACTGGATCGTGCGGATTATGATCTTACTCTTAATCAAGATTTGAAGAGTTGTATTGTCTACAGTATTTTAAAAATATTAATTTACAAAAGACATTTTTTCTTTCTTTGGTGTTTTTATCCTTGTAGGTTGTCATATCCTTGTGATAATGACTGTCGTGGCATGTTGTCGTTGGCATGGCTAATTTTACATTTTTTTTTTTGCTTTGTTTTATGAATTATAGCGAATTAACGGTTAGGCTATCAATCCTTGATAGTTGGGTTTTGAAACGTATCTAAATACATTTCTTTATTTTTGCAGGGAAACCTTGAAAATGTGTACGGATTATTCAATCACGTAGATTCGAACATTTATATTTTTGAGTAGCTCAATAACCAGTAGATTTCAAAAAGTGAAGCTTAATATAGATTTTAACAAAGAAGAAGGAAAACGTTATACTTTTCCTGACCATTGCAGTTAGAACAATAGGTTCAATATTACCATATATTTTCCACTTTCAGAGCATGTGATTTTGCACTATCCGGAAGAATGCAAATAATAATAAGAGAAATATTAACTGCGAGAATATAAATTATAACAATTAAATATTGATCATTAGAATATAGTCTTCAAATCATTGGTTGCTGGTTACATAAATATGTTAGACAAAAAATATAAATTCTGGTTATTTTTCATATGTCGATTCCAGTCCAATTACTTCCGATAAAACAAAGGCTCTGTTATCAAATGTAAAGTTATTATTATTCGATTTTTTTCTTGACGTTTTATCCTATTTAATCAGGTGACCCAATTAAATGGTGTTTGAAATAACTGGAATCCACTATATTTAATTTTACTTCGTGAATAAGACTTTTGGCAAGATATTTTTTAGCAAATTATTTTACGGAAAACATAAAGCAAGTACCGTTTCCATACAATTTAAATATTATAATTTAGGTTACATTTGTCAACTCGGAATTTGCTAATAACACATCATTAAAATTGTAGTGATGTCTAGAAGAAAACCACACAATTTCAATGTCCTTAAAATATTTTAATAGTAGATATATTTTTTAGAAACACGTGGGCTTACAACAATTGAACGTAGTATATATTTTAGCAACAACTGTGTCTACATCGTCATATACCATTTAAGGAATTGATAATATCTTTCATTAAGAAATATAATTATAAAGGATTCTTAATGTTAAAATAATCTAAGGAAGCCAGTAAGCTGAAATTTTTTTTATAATAAAACACAATTTTTTTATCTTTTACGTAAAAGCAATACCAGAACGAGCTAGTTCCGGTACCGGACCACCATTAGAGAGAACTGCTCTCTGACTACCCTTAAATATCAAAAGTCACTCTTTCAAATTTCTTTGAAGTAATGTGCACATCAATAAAATTATCTTTCCTTCAACTGTGAGCATTCGCGTTCGATCTTTTAGGCCGTTCACGATTCAATAATATGGCTCTGTCTTTCAAAAAAAAATTCATTAGCTAATTTAAAAGTTATGTGCGTACCAATCATAGGCATTTCTGGGTTTAATCTCTGTCATTATTTGAGAAAATATGATTTTGGGGCATATTAAAACCGGTGTGCATGCTCTTGCTTTAATTTAAAATCCAATATATGATTTTAAAATGCATAGTCATTTGAATTATAAAGATGGAGTAAACGGATTATAATCCTTATAAGTTTAAATGAGAGCATAGCAGGAATCGCTCAAAGAATTAGATTAGGAAAGCATAGATGATGAAATCTGAGAGGAAATCAGATTCAAGTGACGAATCTGACATTTGAGAATTTCTTTATTAATATTTTATTGCTAGAATAACTAAACGGAGTAAAAAAGTACCAATAATGTAAGTGAGAACGTCTGCACAGAATATTTTTATAAAAGTGCATAATGTTCTTCATATTAATTTAAGAAAACAACTCAAGAGGTAGAAAGACCCACGCGCGCTTAAATGTAAGAATATCTGACGACAGTCCTACGGTAAAGTAGGACATTTTTTTCGGTTTATGTCTAAAGCCAAATCTAGAAATACGTTTTCTACTAATAATCGTCAAGTTTCAATTGCTTGGCAAAACTTTCTACTTAATACAATTCCTTTCTCAATGTTCAAAAAGACATACTACGAGTTTCAGCACTCCATCATTTACGAAACCTATAGGGGGAATTAAGGCAACTTAAACGATTTTTTTACATAAGAAAAAAAAGTACGGATACTGAATATGACAATGAAGGATGTATTCGGTGTATATTTAAGAAAATTATTGAGAACAACATTCTGCTATGAATCATAACAAAAAAAAACGCAATGAACATTGTTTTGAAAATTGTTATTTATATCAAGCTGCCCTACATGCTTGACGCGTTCATACATACATGAGAAAGTTCTCTGTAACGTTTATTAATATAATCATCTATTGTAATATTTGGTCAGAGAAGTGCACTTAAGTTTAATGTAACTCATAATGAATTTTTAAATTGTAAATCAACTTTTAGCATTTCTATTTTTTTGTACTTTACAAAACTATTTATTATCAAGCCTCAAGCTCTCAAAATAAGAAACTTCATCACTTTTAAAACCGAAAACATTGTTCCTTGCCCTAATTATGAATACATAATGCTAATCAGACATCTCGTTAAGACATTTAAAGAAAAAACATTGAATAAAATTAAAGAGGGCTGTTATAAGTGGATAAATTAATTCTTAAATAAATAGAGAAGAACTGTTTTAAATTTCTATTCTGTTTGAGAAAAATGAATAATGACAGATAATCAATTCATTTTATAGTTTCAAACATTTGCGTATATAACTGCATTTCTATAAAATACATTCATTTAGTAATAGTAACAGTTCCTTTATCTTCTTGATTTTTTTGCTTTATATTTAAGCACGGTCGTATGCTACTTTGAAATAACTGCATCTGCATGTGTTTAAAAATATTCGCATTTCTTTTCGGATAAAATTCATGTTCTTCAGGAACAAAATGTTTTGCATCAGTTTCAAATATTTTGATATGTACAAGCAACCATTTATCGCATGTGTGTGTACATATCGGGTATCCCAAAAATGACTGATGGATTTTAAATTTCATTAACTTGCAAATGGTGACAGATATTTTAAAAATTCTTGCAGGAGGATTATGTATGATGTCAGGAGTTTTCTTACTGTGATTCTTGATTTTAGTTCGAATTTCAAACATTATATGGCACTGCGAGAAATAGGCGCTAATTGCAGACCCGATTTTTGGTACTTCGGAATCCATTCAAAATATTTTAATCTTCTTTTTTCGAATGGGAGAAGAGATAGGCCGAAAAATCGAGCCTATATATAGCGTCTATTGCTTGCAGCGCCATCTATCGCTGCTGTTTGTACCTAAAACTGAAAATCGAAGCATAAAAACTCCCGATGTCTTACATAAACCTCCTGCAAAAATTTTTGAGATATCTGTCACCGTTTGCAAGTTATTCAATTTTAACTCCATCAGTAATTTTTGGGACACCCGGTATGTCCTTTCTGATTAAATTCAAGAGAGGGAATCAAACTGAAGTGACGAGTCTAACATTTGTGAATTTCTTTATTAATATTTTAGTGACAGAATAACTAAACGGAGTAAAAAAGTACCAATAATATAAGTGAGAACGTCTGCGCAGAATATTTTTATAAAAGTGCATTATTTCATTTATATTATGTTTATGCCTTATAACTTTAAGTCGTATATCTGATAGTTTTCCAGACACTCTTTCTAACTCTAAAATGTATCACTAGTTGTTACTGCGAGGTACCGGATCATATTGTGCATACCAGCTTTTCTATATATTTACAGTGAAATCATGGCTGTAGCTAAGTCGGTGTAATAGTTATATGCAAACGAACTTAAAAAAAACACCCTGTAAATACACAGATAGGGAATGTGAAGGATAAATGAATACATAAGATAGATTCCTAGAAAGAGATTTATTTGCATATCTGTAATTTTATTCACTTTTCACATCTATTCAAACGCAAAATATAAAATAAATTTGATCAAAATTCATTTCTGAACAGTTGCATTCTTAATGGCAAAATTACATAATTTACATATAGCTATGTAAGCTTACAAAATTGGAGAATAAAAATGAATATGCATTTTGCTTATCAATATAGCTATAAATAAATGTAATTAAAAATATTATTTTTTTAAAGTATTAGTAAAATATCTTTATTTTCAATTAAAATTTAGTATACTGTTTGAATTTCATAAAATAAGTTTGACGGAAAATAAATCTTTTTAAAATGAATAATATATGAATTGTTGAAGTATTTGTGTTTGCGACAAAGCTCTTAAATATATTCATGATGTTACCTTTTGAAAGACTACTTGGAATTCAAAAAATTCGATCTGATCGGAATTTCTATTAACAGAAGTGATTCCGATAGGCAAAATAAGCAAATTTTTTAAAGGAATCTCCAAAAAGAACTTTTAAAGATTAATTTTATTCCATTAATGAAATAGTTTGAAATGCTGCTATAAAAATGTGTTACATTTTCTATATTTTGAAATAACTAAAAAACAAACAAAGATTGTTTTTCTGCTGCTAAATAAAAAATAATATGAAAATATTTTGAAAATATAAATTATATAGAAAAACACAAAAACAACAATATATTGTCCAAGGTATCTCAAAAAAGACTTGACAATTCAATAAAATTGTTTCACTGTAAACACTATATCTAGTGTCCCATAAATTATATAACATTTAAGGGATTCATAATAACTTCGAAAATTATAATATTCGAATATGATTTGCGGATACTAATTTGTAACGAAGGAAAATTTTAGGGTCAATATATATATATATATATATATCGTTAAACAATTGCTCATAGAGGAAGCTTTAAGATTTAGAATAAAAAAAATATCTGCAACCAAAAATATGCACAAGATTTATTGACTGTTTCTTATAAGATTTACTCATTGAAACTAGAAAAAAAAATTTAAAAATTTCCACTAGGTCAGTTTTTCTTACAAAACTAATGTTGTTAGTTTAATTAAGCGTAAAATGTCTCTTTTGTACCTGAAATCTGATATCCTTTTCTGTAAAAACCATATCCAATAATGATTCCAGATATTAAATTCATATTCCCAAGAGTGTCACTCAAGAGAAATAGACATAGAAAATGCCAGAAATTTGAGGAATGAACAAAAACTGTTACACACAGACATAAGCTTCTACCACGATTCACACAACATGTACTGAAATGTAAATTATAAGCAAGAGGGGAGGGGGGGTGTAAATTGGAACTTGTAAAGTAACTTTTGACATAGTTACTCGAAATAAAATATATATATATATTATTTTTTTCCATCGCAGTTCTTCTTTTCAAATGCAAACTCCCATGTTTTCCAACAATACTGTACGTGGTTGAGAAAAATGGAGATGATTTTTGATTCAGTTAACTAAAAAGCATATAACTAACCAAAATTATCTCATGCAGCTGAAATAAATTACTGTTTTGCAGACCTTTGTAATCCGTGGTAAACAAAGTTTATTTATATTCAGGTAAATGTAAATGAGTATTTTATAACAATAAATGCTGAAAATATTCGCTATCACAATGAAATTTGCCGCCGACGTAAACTCCGTATGTAAGTAATTATGTTTCTATTAATCTAATAATTATAATTCTGTTATGACGTAAATAATTATGTTTCTAAAATCTTGAAACGATTAACTGTCACCTGAACGAATATTTTACACCACCAAATATTGACTGCATACTATGCAACAAGAAGCTGCGATGCTGATGTAATTAAAGAGTTAAAATAAGCTTTTTAAAAAAATGATGAAAATTTGAACAATTGGCAGCACCATATTCGATTTCTGCAGAACTTCTTTTGAGTAAAGGGATGTTTTAGTATGATAACATTTATTTTTAAAAAAATTGGAAATATAGGATTCTGTGCAAATTCATATAGGATATTTGTGCGATGGGCAATATTTTGTTGATTTCGGGTAAGGCCTGAATATAAAAAGAGCAATAAGCTTTCTCGAATCCCTCATGGTTGTCCGCTTTATGAAATGCCTTGTCCCACCCAAATCCGCTGTTTGATGTCTTTAATTTAAAGAAAATTGATTTAAAATTTTTCCAGTGCGATCATCCGTGATCGCAACCTCCTTCTCAACAGTTTTAAAGGAACAAGTCTACTTTTCTGCCTGTTACACGAGTAAAGGCGTGAAAGGAGAATACCAACAAAAGAGACTATACTTTGTAGCTAAGTAAAAACATTTTTCATTGAAGCATATCACGCTTTTAAATAAATTCGTTAAAGAATACAAACGAATATAAATTTATTGAGCTTTCTCATTATGCTCTAGGGTGTACTCTGAAATATTTCAATACCAATGCACTATAAAATCTAAAAAAAAGCAATTGCTGAAAGTGTTTATTTAGAAAAGACCTACAAAGTTAATGTAGGGTGAGCCCGCCAGTAGTTGATACCCTTCCAGTAGTGGATTAAATATTTGAAATATTGCGCCATTTAAGTCGGAAATGAGTTTTATACGTGGCACTAGACATAATATTTTTGTAAAAATGTTGGTACACCTGTTATCACTTTGTTATCATCTGTCTACTCTAAGAGAATACATTTTATGCATTTTTTAAATTAGAAAGTGTAAACATTTAGTTTTTGAATAGTTGGAGAAAATTACGGTAAGTTAAAATAATCCACTTCCATCTTGCTTATTTCAACTAATATTTTTATAAGAATTATTATTAATCACAGCCCTAGGATGATATTTTAAATATTTTAGATTTTCGATTCACTTCTTTCCCGTGATCAACCACAAGGAAAATGCCAATTAAAAAAACTATTTATTTCTAAGTTTGTTGCTATTTATTCAGCGGATTTCATTTCTCTCCATTATAGTACGTTCATTGGGTTGTAGCAATCATGTTAGTTTACTCCTAAAACTTAAAAGGAAGGAAATACAATAAAAACTCGCAGCACTAACTTTATTTGATTAACTACTTGCGGGGGTCACCCAACTTTGTGATAATAATTAATACAATCATATGTAATGCCGTCTACAGACTGCACAGATTGTTCTTTCTTTTCGTGCCCTAGCGCATCGAAAAACCATATGCAGTGAATCATATTTTATTGCTAGTACTTTTACGCGCATGTACAGTCGAGGAAAAAAAAAAAGTAAACACCCCCTACTAACTCCTCAACAAATCATCTTAGAAGAAAGTTATTGGTACCGAACGATTTTAAATAAAGTCTACTTTTAAATGATGTATATAAAATTTTCTTAGGGGGGCATATACACATTAAAACGAATCCAAACTTCATTTTTTTCAATGGCAATACCCAATTTTAATGAGATATTTCAAATCTTCGGTTCAAACTATGCCTAGACACCAAATTTCAAGTCATTTGAATAATAAGTTTTTGAATTATAAACATTCAAAATTTAGTGCTTCTAATGTTAAATTACATTTTGATATTTTTATTTATATCTCCCGAAATTATGTTCCTAATGTGCTAATGTTTTTTGTAGTAATAATACTAATATACCCAAACATAAATAAGCTCAATTTGCAATTTTTATAATTTTATGATATAAATTATGAATTATGAAATTAATATTCGAAAAAATTATGAATTGCAACCTACAATTTTTTTGATGGATTTAGATTTACTAAGTCCTGCTTTATGGAAATTCAAAAATTTCACATTTTTCTTCCAAGTAGTTTTCAAATTATGCTTAAAAAAAGGCAAAATGATGGTTTAAGGGGCCACCTATGATGGAAGTGAGTAGACATTTTGAAATTTATTCTGCCGTACTGTAATCTAACACGCTTCATTGACTCCTTGAGTGGCGCTTAAGGTGCCTTGATCAAGGAAGGGGCTCTCTCGGTTAACAATCCAGTACGGAGCTTCAATTTGGATACAGCCCTTAAAATACGCTCGTTTTAAAATAATTAATTTCTCGGAAACTTATGGTACGAATTGCATAAAAATTCGTTTTTAGGCTAACTGAAAGGTGTTCAGTTCATTTATGCTGTCAGAATTGGGTATTGCTATTGAAAAAAACAAAGTTATGGTTCGTTTTAATATGTAGGTGGCCCCCTAAGCAAATTTTGTATACATCATTTAAAAGTAGACTTTATTTCCAATCGTTCGGTACCAGTAACTTTCTTCTACGATAATTTGTTGAGGAGTTAGTAGGGGGTGTTTACTTTTTTTTTCCACGACTGTACTTAGAGCGATTGAATGGTAAAAGCTTATAGTATCGCTCACCTGCAAGAAAAGTGACACATCTCAACAAAAGTAAATTTCACAGGAGAGGCAAAAGATTGTGTGTGTGTGGGGGGGGGAATTTGCATGATTTTACTGTAACATGAAATTATAGCACTTAGCTCTGCAGGCAGGCGTAAAAACGTGCATAAAAGTGCAAAAACCTGAAGAATGAAGACATAGGATGAGGTTTGGAGGGTTGGATAAATTTACCTTCCCAAACAATCCACCCCCCTTCTGTGGTCACAAATGAACAAATAGCGTAATAAAGTGATTTTCCGTTTAACTACACTTATGAAACTTTTTGTGTAGCAAGACACACGTGTGACAGACCTATTAGTGGATAAAACGCAAAAGAAATTTTTGCGAGATGTGTCAATTTTCTTGCAGGTGAGCGATATAAACACCTTTTTAAAAGGGGTAGAATCACATTTACTCCAGGTTTCTCAAGGATAAACTAGCAAAAGCCATGCTTTGTTTGGATTCGCGAAGCATTATTTAATAAGACAAATATTTGAAAGTAACAATATTTTTTATATTATTTTTTCATCTTTATTAAGCAAAAATTTTATGTTTTGGCGCATTTAAATTTTTGAAATGTAAATTCAGACAAATAACTAAGAATTTCCTCGGAATTTTTCATTTATGATATATAAAATTTAGCAATTAATTTTATTTGTTTACAATTCTTTTGTTGCCACTTTACAAAAAAAAAAAAAAAAAAAAAAAAAAAAAAAAAAAAAAAAACATAACTTAAGATTCCTTTATCATATATCGGACTTGGCAATCCGGAGGAAGTCTATGGGTGAAAATGTCCCAAAAATTGCCAACTTATTAAATGACTTTGTCCCGAAAGTTACGCCACCTGGCTCATACTACTAATAATACTCCGCAAACAAATGTATAATGAAAAAGGAAAAATATTGTGTTATTGACATTAATTGTAAAAAAATATTTTTTCGAATTCCACTAAAATAAATATGACAAAAAATAAATTATTTCGCACAGTTATTTTATGGCTTTCAAAAATGTGAAAACTTTTGAAAATGAAGATTTAAATGTAAGATTTATTGGTACTTTTTCAATAAAAAGGCCTTTGCGGTTTTTTTTTAAGTGCCCGGTACGGTATGCTATTTCTTTCTCCCAGCTTATTTTATGTCGTCTTCAAAAAATAACGTTACCTTACAGAAGCCAGCCGTAAAACAAAGCAGTACGATTAAATACTCTATAGCATTTTTTTTTCTAAGCATCGCACATTTACAATTTTTATACCGTCGTATTGAAAAAAAAAGTACTTTTAAATGCAATTTGTTTGAAAAACTGTATCTCCATTTATTTTCAAATATTAATTTTTTTGTAGTTTTCAGCACCATTTGTCTAATTTTGGCAACTCAAGTACTGCATTTCTGTAGAAAGTAAAGGGAAAATACCAATTATATCTTTTTGTTGGCATTGTTTCATAACAACCGAAAGAAAATGTAACTAAAATACGTGCTATTTTGAAAAAATATAAACGAAAAATTTCTGTTAAAACATGGAGCTATTATAACTATATTTAATTTTAAGTATCTGTAGACGCTTTCAGTGTGACGTGAGTCATAACGTTTTGGTTGGAAATTGACTCCAAACAAACGGTTGCTATGCGTCATTTCTTTTTAAATATAAATTGTGGAAAATGTTACCAGTTCATATCAAGTATTAAAACACTTATATATGAGATATAGATATAATATATAGCTGCAAAACAGAAACAAAATAGAAAATTCAACGTAGCAACCGTTTGTTTGGTGTCAGTTTCCAAACTAAACGTTATGACTGACGTCACGACTGAAATCGTCTATATTAATGTTACAAACTAATGAACGCCCATGAATCATTAGATAGCCGGGGTTTTTTTGTCGAGTTTCTTTAATGACAGCATGTTTTTGCTGCATTTGTGTATTATTTTGCGATAGTGACATCCTATGCATGCTTTACTGTAGATGTTTAACAGTGGATCGTAAATGTGGAATTCTTAAGCCGATGTGAATGACGTCATTTTACATAGTATAAAAGTGTGTGCTTTAAGTCTTAAAATTGAAATAGTTTTGTACTATTTATATATACATATTTTTTTTTTCATCGGGGGCAACACTAAATTCTGAAAAAGCAAAATTCCTGTTTTCTAGTTTTTTTTTTTTTTTTTTTTTTTTTTTTTTTTTTTTAATTATTTGGAAAAATGGTTATTGTCCTCGGTCTAGGTAGGAAATCAAAACCATATCTGAAGCTTTTTATTAGTTCAATGCGCATTTTATTCGTTTTCTGATTGGTCTATACAGCAATCTGTATTTTCCCTTTACTTTCTATAGAGATAGATACTTCTGTTGCCACTATGACAAAAAAGTAATAAAAACTACAAAAAAAATCATAACTCAGAAACAAATTGAGATACAGCTTTCAAACAAATTGCATTTAAAAGTACATTTTTTTCTCTATACGACGGTATTAAAAGTAATATTGTGGGATGTTTAGAAGTTTAAGAATGAAATTTCATTTAAAATAGGTCCAGGAATATTAATGTTTAATCCATGGCGTACGTAATGTATGATCAGCTCTGTAGAAGTTTAAAATTTTACAGTATCGAAAAATGTAATTCATGGCGTACGTAATGTATGATCAACTCCGTGCGATTTTTTATGTCTTAAATTTTAGTCTTTGAAAAAATCATTTTCCAAATGGTCGTTGTAATTTGTTAAATTGCATTTTTTTTTTAATCTTAGCACAATTCAGAAAGTAAGATTTGTTGCCAAATGATACAAACAATTATGAAAATAAACATTTATGAACTGTTAGCTTCTTTTATAAGAATTTACATGTATCAATTTAATTTTTAGATATTATTACCTTTTTATATGCAATTTACTTACGTTTGTATGTAAAAATAGATAAATTGCTCTTTTATATTAAACAAATTGCATAAATATAGAAAAATTTTGCTTCTTTATATGAAACAGTGAATAGGTTTCCATAAATTACGTTGCGAAATTTCATTCTCTCACCAAGGATTGAAAAGTACCGATTTTTTATTATATAATGTAGTATTAGCAAATTTTATGTAATCTGTTCTACAGCTAAAGTTAGCTGCGAAAAACGCGATGCTGGAAGAGTGTGGTATCATTTATACGGTTTAAATAATACGGTTTGGCGCAAAATTAGTTTTGCGCCAAACTACACTCACTATAATAAGCCAAATAGATGTAGGGATTAATGAAGAATCCCAAACGAGGATTTACAAACACCAAAATCGTAGCATGACAATACTTTATCTTTTGGGAGAAAAGTTGAGGGACATGTATAAATTAAAGTGATTATTAAACTTTTTTATGTTTCCAATTTTTTAAAGTGTTTATGGCTTCAATCCGCTTGTTTGTCTATCATTCGTGTTCTAACTTTCCTAAAATACTTTGATTACCGCAACATTTATATATGCTATTAAGTTTTACTGTTATTATTATTATTATTATTATTATTAAGGCTGGTAATTGCTGGATTCGAAGTTAGATAAATTTTAGTACATTATGAAGTGCATTGAACTTATGTATCATATACAGACGTACATAACGTCTCATATACACAGTAACCCACATAGCACATGTGAGTTACAAGAAAGATATTAATTATGCGCCAAGATATGCCAATTTGCTGTGGACCCGATTATGAATCTTTTCATGGATACATAGACATACAAACTTTACATGAGAAAAAAGTCAAGCTTGCGCCTAAAGTATGTTAAGCTGAAATGATCCCCCATTGCTTCAAAAATAAAACAAATCATAAACAAATAAATAAATAAATGAAAGTGTGCATTTAAAAAATTGAAGGAACGATATTAAATTAACACTGTAACATGAAATTAACTGTGAAAAGAAGCAAAACACCAGCAATAAAAATCACATATTTGAAAAGAAAAAAAAAGAGAAAATATATTAAAATATTTAACTTTTTCGGGCTATCCATTTATTTCAAAAGCTAATGTAATATCACTGACGAATTTGTGGGAAAGAAAATTCTTTGCTGATTATTGCTATTTACATAACGGAATTCAGCAATAATCTTTTTTTGTTTAACAGTAAAATAAGTCCACGTTATTAAAAGAATGTCCAGAACCTATGAAAATTTTTAAATAAACAACTATCATTTGTAAACTACAAATATTCAGCATATAGTAAAGAAAATGGGAAAACAGATATGAAAAACAAATTTAAAAATATTTCTATTCCTCATGTCAGATGGCGTTAGTAATAGAACAACCATTTCGTTTCTGACCACTACACGTGTACAGCGGACAAAAGAAACTTAGCGATTGTCAAGTCTTATATATGATAAGGGAGTCTTGATATAATTCTTTTAAAATGCCTAAGTATCGTCTGCGTAAATGATTTCAAATAATGAGAATAAATTTGTATTGGAATTCCTAACACTGAAAAATACTTTTACAATTTAATGTAAATAATTGAATTTTCACAAATTTTAATTCATTAAAAATATGCTATAATTTCCATAAAAAAAGTATTTCAAAAATTTCATAAATGAAATCGTGAAAGTGCTTAATTAATCACGATTCTATATATGACTAACTCCATGATTTATTTTTTTATCTGAAAATAATTTGTTTCATTTTTTATTTCCAAAAAAGCGTCCGTAATGGAAAAATATGTAAAATAAATGAAATAAAATAATGCATTTTTGAAGGTTATTTTGTAAAAAAAAAAAAATGATATTGTGCAAATCTACAGGTCATAATTTATTTTTATGTTTAATTTCAAGTCAAAATACTGAATAGTTTTTTTGTAAAGTGTACGACAAAATATAATTTGAGTAGGCTAGTAGAGGATTCGCTTCGCTCATCCTAATTAGATTTAAAACAGGAACTGCTTTCAACACTTTTTTAAGTGTATTCCATTATGCGTTAGGAAGACATTAGAAATTTTTGTTTCGTTTGTTAACTACAAAATTGACTGTAATAATCATTATAACCATCCTAGAACTCCTGCTCTAGATGCGAGGTATATGTTAATCTGTCTTGGAAAAGATTCGTATTTAATAGTAAATCGCAAACAGTTAGCCCACTTGACTAACATAATTATGTAACTGAAAAATTATGTACCCCAATTTCCCCGAACGCATTCACTCTTCGGAAACATAGAGAATCTATAGGATAGTTTTGGCTCATTAAATCCGTTATTCGAAAAATGCATCGTAAATTCACTCAACAGCGAAATTCACAGAGCATTTTTATACTCACAGAGAACAAATGTTCTGTACTAAGCAGAATAAAAACTAAACAAGTTGAAAATTGCTCGTCAAACGTGGCAAATGAGGTGCGTTCGTACCATAACATTGTTTTATAAATAATTTTTGCACTGCATATTGTACTGAATGTATATTTAAGTGCACTTCATAAGTTCATGCTGTTCAAAAGAATGTAACATCATTAAAATGCACTTGAAATATTTTTTTTCCCGTTGGCCGTAATGTAACAGTAAACTTTTGACTGTCCCTGTAATTAAACTATACATCCAATTTTCATAAAATTTAAAACAACTAGATAAAATTTTGCAACAATTATATATTTAAAATTTCAGACCATTCGGAAGGCTGTAACATCATTAAAATGCACTTGCAATAATTTTTTTCCCATTGGCCGTAATGTAAAGGAAAACTTTTGACTGTCCCTGTAATTAAACTATACATCCAATTTTCATAAAATTTAAAACAACTAGATAAAATTTTGCAACAATTATATATTTAAAATTTCAGACCATTCGGAAGGCTGTAACATCATTAAAATGCACTTGCAATAATTTTTTTCCCATTGACCGTAATGTAAAGGAAAACTTTTGACTGTCCCTGTAATTAAACTATCCATCCAATTTTCTTAAAATTTAAAACAACTAGATAAAAGTTTGCAACAATTATATATTTAAAATTTCAGACCATTCCGTTGGATAGTTTTTTCTCTGTTATATGCGGACAGACGGACGGACGGACAGACAGACAGACAGACCGAACGACGACTGTAGGTGCTACGTATTTATATAATTACGAACGCACCTAAAAAAGCATGCATTTCAATAATTCATTTCTAATTGCTCCATTAAAGAAGTATAAATATGATTTAATTCAGTGCAAGAACGAAAAATCTGCGGAGCTGCCTCTTTCTTCCACGGAATTGATAAAGAGGAATATAAATATATTTCGTATAGCATCCAAACAAGTTAACGGAGCTACATGTTTCTTGCAACAATTCATAAAATAACTTCTTGTTACTGTTTGTCAAGATAAAATTAAAATACATACAACACTAGAGTTGCCCTATTTTGCAACTGACTGTTTGTGCATAGAAATTAACAGTGGAAATAAAAGTTCCATAAAATATAAACAACTTTTGGTATTTTCTTGTAATTTTGAACGTATTTATCATTTAGTATTATAAAACGCTAGTTTAGCCTTATTTGGATACAAATAAACATCTCCAAAAATTATCTGATTTTATTTCAGCACCGCACTCCTTTGGAAAATGCTTCACTACTCCCTACCCCCTCTTCCGAAGAGAAGTTGTAAGTTTTGTACAGATTTGATGATATAGCGCCATGTAAGTTCAAATTTTGCAACTAAATGTTTTTCAGATTGCTTAAAACAAATGTTAATCATGATAAATATTTTGTCCAAACCGTATTCTCGTATGCTTATTGCTTTATATTTTTATTGAGTTCTAAACTGTTTTAAGGACTGTTGGCCAGAACTGCGGAGACAGAGTCAGTGTGAGGCGCATTTTTTAGAAAAATACTCGGAGTAGGAGTCGCTAATAAACAAGCAGAACACGACTCTGACTTCAAACAGTCTAACAGACAGTTTGAAATGAAATTAAGCTGTAATTAATATGTAATGTAATTAATATGTGATTTTAAATGTATAAAAATTAATTATTATTTTTATTTTTGGACTATACCTAAGTTAAAAATGCCCAATATACTGTCTGGTGTACATAGTAGATAAAAACCGTTTTTAATTAAAAACGGCTATTTTACATTTAGTATATAAATACTTTCCCTCTGATTTTTTGGTTTGTGGAACCCGAGTTTCAGAGGTCTGCAAGAGCCCAAGGCTAGCAAAATGAAGACAATTTCAGACAATTTTTCAAACGGGTCAGGTCAGCAGAAAAAAGACAATTTTTGTTAATAGGCCTGACCGGACTGATAAAAAAAAATCAAGCAGACTGACTGGCCCAATGGAACAAATTTAAAATAATCAAACTACGCTGATAAAATATGAACAATATTTAAAGGGCATGAAATACATGGGGTGAGAATAAATGCAAATGTGCTGCATGAGGTGATGCCAGTTTGACAATATCAAGATAGAAACGTAATATGTCCAACTTACAGATCGGCATCGGACAGTTAGATTATGTCTAAGCCCAAGTTGCATTTTTTCAGCTCAGCCTGATACAAGTGCATGGATCAAGTTTACATTTTCCCTACATACTCGGGCCGGGATGAACCATAACTGGATATTCCCAGGACATGTCGGACGCAATGTTTTGCAAAAATAGTAATAGCTATAACGAATTTCAATTAACACAATTTTTTAAATTGTACTATAAAAAGTTACAAAGAAATATTTTTAAAAATATTCTTTTGTTTTATAGGGCTTCAAAATTTATCATGTTTTAACCATCTTTTTTCTTTTATTCTAAACTACATTAATTTTTACTTTCTTCTATCTTTACAAGAAGAAATTATTGGATTCGTGAAGATTTTCGACTTTCGGTTTGCGACAGATTTACACCTTTTAGGTGTCAGAGATTCCGAAAAACATGTTTTTACAAAATGTCTGCTTGTGAGTCTCTGACACTGTCTGTCTGTCTCTATGTATGCGACACAAATTTGGGGGGGTGCTCTATCTCAAGAACAAATGCATGGAATTTAATAAAAATTTACATTCAGTTAATCCCTGCTATAAATTGGTTCTGATTAGTTTTTAGTGTAAATCGCTGCACATGTGGCACTACTATGCAGCATTTTTCACGATTTCCACAATAGCTAAATCTCCAGAACTAATGCACTAATTTATCAAACTTCAGATTCAGTTAGTCCTTGACATGAGTTGACCTTTTTTTACAATTTGGTGTAAATCGCTCAACAGGTGGCGCTGCTATGCTGCATTTTTGCGATTGCCACAATAGCTCTCTCTCAAGAACTAATGCTTGAATTTTTAACAAGCCTGAGATTCAAGTATACCTGGATATGAATTAGTGCTGTTTAGTTTTTGGTGTAAATCGCTCAACATGTGGCGCTGCTATGCAGCATTTTCCCGATTTCCACATTAGCTCAATCTCCAGAGCTAATGCACAGTTTTTCATCATACTTCAGTTTCAGTTAAACTTTGACATGAATTGACGTTTTATGCATTTTGGTATAAATATCGCTCAACAGGTGGCGCTGCTGTGTTGCATTTTTTGTGATTTCCAGAATAGTTCTAGCTCCAGAACTAATGCACCAATTTTCATCAAACTTCAGATTCCGGTATACCTTAATATTAATTAGTTATGTTTGTGTTTTGGTGTACATCGTTCAATAGGTGGTGCTGCAATGCTACATTTTTTAGAATTTCCGCTGTAGCTCTATCTCAAGAGCTAATGCACGAATTTTCATCAAATTTCAAATTCAGATATTCTTTGATATAAATTGGTACTAATTTGATCTAATTTCTTGTATTATTTAAATGATTTAATTGACGTGTTTTATATAGAAGAAAGTTTTGTGATGGCCAAAACGTACTAGTTTAGATCAGGTTTTATTTGAATATAATTGCCTAAGAGTCTAAGTAATAATTAAAGTTGCTATTCTGTATTCTCTGTCTTGCGAACTTATCGTAATCTGAAACATACGGTAAAATTTCTCTACAAATATGAAATTCTTTACAAGAATCTTAATTGCATTTTATGAAAATCGGATAGTTTTTTTTTTGTAGAAATTGAGTCTGGCCGTGCCGGATATTATTGTATTTTACATATGCCGGGATTGTTTGCACTGATTTTTGCAAAGGCCGGAGCGTGAACTGCAAAAATAAAAACGGGAAGAGCCAAACTTTTATGCTAATGCCAAACGAACGTCTTTTTGCACGCTTTTGTGTAGGGATGATATGTAGGGAAAATGCGTGCAAAATGTCGTTCGTCTGACATTAGCTTTAAGGATGCTGACCTGAAAATGTCGGCCCATGCAGATCTCTAACCAGAGGTAATGGAAAAGTTGTAAATTTCTGCTATTTTTGGAGGCCAAAGAACCCGAAATAACATTGTAATAGAAATATTATTCCCTCTTTTTCTTTCAGATTTATCGGGTCTGTAAGGGCAAAAGTAACGCCAAAATTGTAAATCTCCCCCCTCTTTTAATTCCGTGTGCGCAAGACACAAAATAATGTTAAATTGCAGTTTTCTCTGAATCGGTGGTACCTAAACTAACGATAAAATTGTGATTTTTCGCATTTTTCAGGTCTGCAGAACCCGAAATAAAGCCGAAATTGTAAAATTATTGCGGAAAATTTAAAAATTCCACTTTTTCTTTCGAATCCGCAGAACCCGAATTATTTCCGAAATAATAAAATTTCCATCTTTATTTTTCTTCCCTTCCATCGAATTTTTTCGGATCTGAAGGACCCGAAATAGCAACAAAATTATACCAACTTTGCCTCTTCTTTTCAGAGACCGCGTATCCGAAATAGTAAAATTTCCGCCTTGTTTCTTCTATAGATTTCGATGTTCGGATTTTTCAGGTTTGCGGGAAACGAAATTGTAAAATTAATAAAACGGAATTTTTTTTTCTTTTTCCTTTTGAAGTCCTAAGAACAGCATTAATGCCGAAACAGTGAACATTTTTTCTTGCGTTACCTCATAATTTAAACCAACAGGGAACATTAGTATATTTGCCAGCCCGGAGTCGGAGTCGTTAAAATTTCCGGAGTATGAGTCGGAGTCGGCTATTTCCCCCTCCAAATCCGCAGCGTTGCTTTTGGCATATGCTGTACGCCACACTTTAAACGATTACAAGCTTCTATGAAGCGTCTTAGAAAAGAATTTTTCTATCTTTTTGTGAATTATTTTTTTTTTATCTAAAATTTTCTTATTTATTAAAAATCTTTTATTTTGTAAATTAAACAATAAATTTTCAAGATGTACAACATTTTTCTGGTCATTTTCAGTAATTTTATGTGCATATATAAATGTTCGTACTATTTCAAATGCCGTAATTGCATCAGACAGACTTGGCACTGGTGTAGGCTCAGCGTTATCGGCATAACCCTTATTCTTAGCTTCTCCACCATTATTTTCATTTTTAGCTCACAGGCTATCAAAGCCTGAGAGCTAATGTGCCCGCCCGTTCTGTATGTATGTAAGTACGTACGTACGTACGTATGTATGTACGTACGTAACGCGATAACTCTTGATAGAAACATCCGATTTGCTTAAAAAAAATTTCTAGGTTCATTGTGATAAGGCGCTTCCCTGATTAGTTTTGGGAGTTCATTGGTTAAGGATAAAGGGGGAAAAACGGGGTTAGTCCAACCCCTTAATTCAGATAAATGGGTTTTTCATGCAGAATCATTCGATTTGCTCCGAATTTGGTATACCGGTTTATTATGTTTAGGAACTTCCCTGATTAGTTTTTGGTGTTCATTGGTTAAGGATAAAGGGGGAAAGGGGGGTTAGTCCACCCCCTTAATTCAGATAAATGGGTTTTTCTTGCAGAAACATTCGATTTGCTCCGAAGTTTGTATACCGGTTTATTGTGTTAAGGAACTTCCCTGATTAGTTTTGGGGGTTCATTGGTTAAGGTTAAAGGGGGAAGTGGGGCTAGTCCACCCCCCTTAATTAATATAAACGGGTTTTTCATGCAGAATTATTCGCTTTGAGCAAATTTGATATACCGGTTTATTATGTTAAGGAGCTTCCCTGATTCGTTTTGGGGATTCATTGGTTAAGGATAAAGGGGGGCTAGTCCACCCCCTTAATTAGGATAAATGGGGTTTTTTTGCAGGATTATTCGATTTTCTCCAAATTTGATATACCGGTTTATTATGATAAAGAGCTTCCCTGATTAGATTTGGAGGTTCGCTGTTTAAGTATAAAGGGGGAAACGGGGGCTAAATCCCCTTCACTTATTTTTTTGAGTGGCATTATTCTTTAAAATAAGAATATAATATACAATTAGTGTGAATAGCCTGTGAGCTCAATGCCATCAGTTTAGCTGGGCACTTTTCTTTTTTATTTGTATCATCACACATTTCTTCTATGCTTAGGACACCACATGTCGCAACATCCTGATCAACGGAAATATAATCGCTCAATGTCACACTAGATATATCCTCTACTACACGCCATTACTATTCATCAGCATTATCGTCACCATCATTATTATTTTCTTTCTCTTCTGTTGCGCATTCTTCATCAATTTTTCTCGCAAAACCGCATTTCACGAAACAATTTTGGAAGACTGAAGAGGTTACTTCATGCCACGTTCTTGCCATGCTGAAAGTACAGAATCAATAGAAGACAAAGAAAATAAGAAGACAAAAGGACAGAAGTTTGCTCATTTATCTAAAATTTAAATCTTATCATTCAAAGTAAAAGTTGCATTATACTGATATTTTCTAGGATATTTAAAATCATTAATAAATTTTTAAATATTTAAAATTCTGTAAAATCTGATAAAAATAATATTCTTTCTTAATCTTCAAATACGTTCCAAATACGATATTTGTAAATAAGAGGCTAGCATATTTTCCATTAATTATACATATCTAATATTTTCTAGGTATTTAACTAAAGTAAATATTGCTCTAAAGAATTTTGGCGCTGCTCAAATTGTACATATTTTCAAATATCAGCATTCTTTTACTAATTGCAATATTAATGCATTTCATATCAAGAATTTTAAAAATGCCACCAAAAGAACGTTATTTGAAATACATATTATATACACTAGAATATTTTTATTTATATTTCAATTTATTCGTGATGTTATTCCTTTGAGATCCTTTAAAAAAACTTCTTTGGGAATATTACTTCGTTGGAATTTCTAATAACACTTTTGTTGCTGTTTTCTAAAAAGACAAACAAAGGAAAATAATGTTTAAATATAACATTAAAGTTGTAATTTTTATTAATGAAATGAGCAATTTATAGGACACAATAGAATTTTATGATAGTTAGTAAATAAAATAAAAAGTAAAATTTAAATAGCTTTTCGAACAATGATATAAATATTAAAAAGCAGAATAACCAACGTTTAAAAAAGCACAAAAATACATGAAAAGCAGCAAACAGCTGTTTCGAATCTACTAGTGAGATTCTTCTTCAGTGCAAGATAGGCAAAATAAACAGCGTGCTAGATAAAGCAAGGCTGAGAAAAAGCTCAGCCTTTTTGCTTTTTCTAGCACGCTGTTCCTTTTTCCCTATCTTGCACTGAAGAAGAATCTCGCTAGTAGATTCGAAACAGCTGTTTGCTGCTTTTCATGTATTTTTGTGCATTTTTAAACGTTGGTTTTTCTGCTGTTTAATATTGTTGCACAAAGGCTTTATTTGCTATTTTTAATGATATAAATAATTCTTAAATTACGTTTAAAAAGAAGATTTCTCTTCAAATGTATATACAAATTTAAAATGAAATGAATATATAGAAATATCTAATTTTCAAAGACATTGAATTTCTCTAATTTTTTTTTTTTTATTTTAGAAATTTCGAATTACATATCACTTTATTTAACTTTTAAAAAAAATGTATTAAAATTCTATCAATACAACAAATTTATAACAGATAAACGGGAAAATTGAACAAAAATAAATAATGCATAATAAAGCATAATAAATGTAAAATAAATATAATATATAGAATAAATATAAATAGTGCATAAAATGCATGATAATGCTTGTTTGCTTAAACAGGTTAAAATGTTAATGTAAACATCAGTGTTTTACTTCGGAAAAACTATTATTTAGACACATTGTTGTGTTCTCTTCCTGTGTGTAAGTTGTCATATAAATATATACATTCGAACCCGATTAAGACTCTCATGATTAATACGCGATCCCGCTTAATAAGCTGATTTTTTTCAGGTCCCTTCCACATCGCGATAATTCTAATGCACGAACACCACGTTCTATTAAGCGTGATGTTCGGTTGTTACGCGATCCCGTTTATTACCGGACACATTTTCGGGACCTTTGTCAAGATGCGAATTCCTTCACTCTTCTCCAGTGTTGCCAATTTAGTGGCATTAATTGTTCAGATAAAAATCATTGTTTCCTAAGATCAATATTTGCTTTACTTAATGAGAAATTAATTAAAACGTACGTTACTAATCGGAAATAGCGGTATATATATATATATATATATATATATATTTTTTTTTTTTTTTAAGCGAAAATTAGCAACAGTAGATACAGCGTCCTAACATTCTTTGTCTCTCCCTTCGAGTATTTTTTATTCTCATGTAGAGAGAGATAGACGAAATCTGAAAAATTATGATTAGCGTTGATTATATCTGTACTGTTAGTGAAGTTTTAAAAGTACGTTATATTACAACTATGTTTTATAATGCATGTTATAGACAAAAAATGAAACACATGAAGATTCTCAAATACGACCGCGGGTGCAAAATTGTTTTATTAACCTCCTGTACGGTATGCTATTTCTTTCTCCCAGTTTATTTTGTGTATTCCAAAAACTAACGTTACCTTACAGAAGCCAGCCGTAAAACAAAGCAGTACGATTAAATATTCTATAGCAATTTTTTAAACTTGTAAGCATAGCACATTTTCAAATTTTATACCTTCGTATTGGAAAAAAAAAAAGTTTTTTTAAATACATTTTGTTTGAAAACTGTATCTACATTTATTTTCGAAATATTAATTTTTTTGTAGTTTTTAGAAGTTTGTTTAATATTGGCAACGGAAGTATTCCATGTCCGTAGAAAGTAAAGGAAAAATAGTTCTAAAATAGTAATTATATATTTTTGATGCCATTTTCTCATAACAACCTAAATGTAATTAAAATACGTGCTGTTTTGAAAAATATGTAAACGAATGATTTCTGTTAAAACAATGGAGCTATTATAAACTATATTTAATTGTAAGTATCTATGAATCATTAGTTAGCCTTTTTTTTACGATTTTCTTGAATGATGGCATATTTTTGCTGCATTTGTGCATTATTTCGCGATAGTGATGTGCTATGCATGCTTTACTGTAGTTGTTTAAAAGTGGATCTTAAATGTGGAATTTTTAAGCGGATGCGAATGACGTCATTTTGCATAAAATAAAACGTGTGCTTTAAGTCTTAAAATTGAAATATGTTTTGTACTGCAGTAGAGTCCCGCTTAACCGAGTTATTTTCTTCTGATGGACTGGTGTCTTCTATCATTATGAAATAGCCATTATAAATGAAGCGTTATGTGAAGATGAAAGAGCAACCGCCAAAAGTTAGAACTCTGATTTTCTGGTCAGAATAGAAAAAAAAGGCCATATTTTTTTTTTCTATTCTGACCAGAAAATCAGAGTTCTAACTTTTTACGGCTGCTCTTTCATCTTCGCCTAACGCTTCATTTATAATGGCCGTTTCATAATAATAGAAGCCATCAGTCCACCAGAAGAAAATGAAGTAATGGAAATGCCGGGGCGACACTAAATTCTGAAAAAGCAGAATTCCTGTTCTCTAGTTTTTTTCTATATTTTGTTTACTTTTTGCTATGCTAATAATATTTTTAAAAGATATTTTTTAATTAATAATGAAGGACATAATATAAATGTACTCAATATAAAAGTATTAAATACGATTTTAAAAACTGGATTTCGCTACAAACATTTAATATTTTTCTGTGTGTTTAAAAAATTAGTCTGTCAGGAAAATTACTTTTTTTTTGTTTTATTTTTGGTTGTAACGTATTAATCAACAATGAAGCCATGTTTAAATCCATAATTATTTTTAGTTTTTATTCCAGTCGGTCATATATAAAGAAACAACTTGTTATGTAGAATACAGTTAAATTTTAATGTAAATATGTGTAAAAGACACCATTTTCGATAGTAAATGCGTAAATGAAAATACTTAAGTTCCTTTAGACGATTAGACGTGTAATAAACAATTAAATTAAAAAAAATAAAAAAAACCGACTACGTGAATAGGGAATTAATTAATTATTTCTCATCAGTGTGAAACTATTTTTTTTTTCAATTCCTACTGTTAGCTCACACTCTTGCTTTATATATATATATTGTTCATATTTTCAATCATTAATAAAATACTTTTTATTCATCCAATCAAACTCAAATATTTTTTTTTAACTTGTAGTCGATGATACTTGATGTTAATCTAGTTTTTTTAAATATTAATTCATTAATTAAATTAAATTAATTAATTTTCAATAATAGAGAGAGCCCTCCTCTTGATCAATTTATTTTAAGACCGAGAGAGCCCTCTTCTTGATCAAGGCATTTTAAGCGCCACTCAAGTGGAAAGAAAAAAAAAATCTCTTATTGACCTAAGTAGGAAATGACTTAAAATATTTTTTTTTTTTATATTACTTGTTTATATTACTTACCTATTTTTTTTATTTAGTTGTATTGATGATTTAAGTTGTGTTTAATTGTTTGTTCCTATCTATAAACACTGTTTTGATGAGGTCTATAGATGTCTATGATGGTTAGAGTTACCGTAAAGCTAGAGATCCTACACACACAGATTCCAGGTTGTATAATATTTAAACGGAGCTTCTGACTGTAAAATAGTGAATGAAACTTCGTCTTCATTTTGGAAGACCTATCCAATGATATGCCACTCAATAGGGTGCGTAAGTTTTTTTTTTTCGTCTTTACCGCCATTTTGAATTTATAAAAACGAAACCTAGCATATAACCATCGGGCCGTTAAGACGAATTGATAGAGACCGCATTCATTAAAATCCATTCAGCCGTTGGGATGTTTCGAGGTTATAAAGATATTTACATACACAGAAACGCGTGAAACACATAACCGTTATTTTCAGTCGGATAAAAAAGGGCCAGAATCTGGAACATTATACAAATCACTTTTAATACGCGATCCCGGTTATCCGCGAATTTTATACACTTTCTTGAAATTCGTCTGAACCGAGTTCGCCTCTATATTATGCATTCTATTCAAATTTATGTTTTCGAAAATTTACCGACAAATATACCTATTAGTAACTCAAAGGAAGCACTATTAGAAACTCTCAAGTTCGTTTTAGATGTTATATATTTTAATTTCTTTTGCTTTTTATCAATTATGTGGTTATGTGGTTTTGTCCCTTTAATAATTACATTATACATTTTAATAATTACGTTACTCTGTTTAACAATTATGCGATCGTTTACAAATAAATGGAAATGGCAATCTAAAATTTATTTGGAAATTAAAGGTTTTGGTATAGGTGCTAGTTACTCATCCACAGCATATAATTTATTTTTATTTATTTTATGAGTGTCTATGAGTATATAAATGCAGCTGATGATAAGACTTCCTAGCCTACAGATATATAGATGACCTCCTTGTTTGAAATTTTGATAGCGATTTCCAAACAATTTTTCGAAAAATCTATCTAGATTCTTTAGTTTTGATAAAAGCGAATGATAATAGTTTCGCTGCAATTTATCTTGATCTAAAAATTCTACTTCCAAATGCAGTTCACATTTCAATTTATGTTAAACGAAAAGCTTTGCGCTTAAAGTTAATCATCTTGTTCACTGATCCTGAAGTATTTATATATATCAGCCAAATGCACCTTTTTAAACACTTTCCAACATAGTTGAAAATTGTTTATGAATCCTGTCTGTCTATCTGTCCGTGCTCTAACTCACGTAAATATAGTCGCATTGCAATGAAATTTATATATTGGTGTTTAACATGGCATGTTCTTCATTGAAATTGAAGTGTGTAGCGTTTACGGTTCAGTTACAGGGAAACTCAAAATAATTCTGTTACATTACAGCCTACGCGGAAATGTTATTTGCGGTGTATTTTAACGAGATTACACTATTTTAAACATATTGAAATTTGTGTATATCACTGATATATACTACAAAGAGCTTATTATAGAAACTGACGCGCATATAATTTACAGTTCATTTACATGGGCACACAAAAGTATTTCGCTACAGTACTGACTATGAAATATAATTGCTAGAACAACATTTTCAGGTTTGGTACGCGTTTTAAAATTTGACTATTTTTTGCATAATACCCTGTATGTATAAATTCTATAAAACATATACAGAGCTACACAAATGATCTCAAGTACATTTTCATTTATTCACGGAAATTGCTGAATAGAAATTTTCAACTGTGCTATGCGACTAATTGAATTAACTTTTAGAATACTACGTAGTATACATACAAATCTACAAATTATTTACAGAGCTGCATAACAAATTCGGATATTTTTCTGAATATTGACGGTAATTGCAGTAATTGGGTTTTCAACTGCATTATGCATATTCTAAATTGTTTATTTAGACTCTTTCACCTTAATAAGCTGTAAAGTTTTATTACAGTGTTCTTAATGCGTTGGAAAGTGTTACATAATCTATGATGGAGGTAGATTTTTGTTATTTTTTTTTTATTTCCTTCACAATTAATGCCATAAGAAATGTTTTTAATAGAGAACTGTTTTATTTTATGAGTAATTTATACAATAACAATTATTCTTTCAATTTTATAAAATAAATATTCGTTTTTTGCAGACGGCTCCATTATTCATAAGTTGCCTTTGATTAACAGAACTTGACTTGTATTACCTAAAGTCTGTACAGGGATGGTTTTATGATGATTTAACATCAGATTTAGGACTGGTTCATGGAAAATGTATTCATGGAAAGGTTTAGGTATTCTGTTTATTTTGCTTTTTACTTTTTAATGTAGCAATGTGCTTGAGTGAGTAGGATGTGTTTCTCCATAGGATTTAGACTTAATTTGTACTATTTTACCACTTGCTTATTTTAGTTACTTTTGTTGCGACATTAATCTGTTCTTGTGGTGATGTTCCGGTTACGGGACTGTCTATGTGGCTATCAAATGTGCTTTCAAACAGCTTGTTTTTGCTACGCTGCATTCTACTTATTCAGTCAAAAATATAGATCTCAAAAGTACTGTCTTACACCAATCCAAAACCAGATTTTGTTCCTAACTGTAACAAAAAAGTCGATAAACTAACTAACTCTGTGGCTAAACAATCCAAGAAGGATCTGAGCCAACGGTGCCCATCTCTGTTTTCTTGACCCTGGACCCGAGGTGCTATGCAGCATGAGTCCCGGTCAGGTGGTCAGCCTAACTCGAGACCCTCGGTGTTTAGTTCACAAGCAAGCTTGGTACTCATTTTAACGATCCCAAAGGTATGAAAGGCTGAGTGAACCTTTCCCAGTCGGGATTCGAACTCTTGACCTGCGGTGTGAAAAAAGGAGATTAGCAAAATTTTCAACACGATATGATTCCTTCTATGAAATATCATGACATCAATGGATGTATACTAAAATTACATTGTAATTTCATAAGTGAAAGCATAAGCACTATCTGATACCATCTAAATTTTAAAGTACATAATTCAGTGCTATTTGAAAGTGAATGCTGCACTTTTTTCAGTTTTTCTTGTGATGTTATCATATTTAACGGAAAGCAAAATACTCGTCTTGAAATTTCCTCTAAAACACCCTTATTAGTGTTACAGTTATAAGCGAAAATCTGAGTTCAGCAAGGATTAGAAATCCTGTATTTTTAACTAAATGAGTAAATTGGGACATCAGTTATCCTGTACCATAATTGTCTCAATTGTCACGTGTTATCATCCCTTGCAATTCTACATCAGTTCTCATATACCGTATTAAATCCAAATTAAATTTAAGAATGAATATTTTATCTCTCTATTCTAAAAAAAAGTAACTACCGCTGTCACCGCCGCCGCCGGTTTTGAATTTTTTGTGACCGGAGGTCTTTCTTCGTTAATACTGAGAAAAATAATGCATACAAAAATATGAAAATCAGTGGTTTTATACAGAAATGTTTGATAAACACGCTGATGCAGACAGTTTTCAAATTGAAGAATTATTTTAAGAGATATTTAATGCTAAAGTTGGACAAAATCGTTTCACTAAAAAAGTTTTATAGCAGCAAAAACTATACATGGCAGTGTAATCATTTTTAGATCATTTTATGCGTTAAAATTTACCAGAGTGCAGATTGCATTAATTTTTTTATTTTGACTCATTTTTTCAGGTTTTATTTCTATTTTAAATTCAAATTTTCAGCATTTCTAGAGATATTTTTTACAGATTTCAGAAAATTGTACTAATTTAAACTGTTGCCAACTGTATAAAAAACGCAAGCAATAATGTTTGCTTCAAATTAAAAATTTATTTACACGTGACTTTTATAAACAGGAAAAAAACTTTCAAATTAGAATTAAATAATTATGTATAAAAAGCAGGAACTTTTTAAAAATTAAGTCATAAAAAGTATACACGTGAATTTTAAAAGAGAAAGGATATTGTAAAATAATAAATTCATTAACATGCGTTAGAAGTCTTAGGAGAAATTACGTCATATTTACGTCACATTATAGTTATTACATAAAATGAACACAAAATAATATTGCAAAAATGTTTAAATTTAGAAATTGCGCTAGACATTTATTTAATATTTTGAGAGGATATTTTCAACTATTTTTGTTAGGAAAGCGCAAATAATATTTCATTGCTAACAAAAGTACTTTCACGCGATTATTTAAAAGATAAAGAATAGCTTGGTGAAAATTACCTCAGATTAAAACGATTAATTTAAAATGTCTCATTTAAAAGAACTTTCTTTTCGCTTTGTTAAAAAATACCAGGAGACAAAGACTCTGTTTACTTAATTCCTTTTATATTAGCTTATTTTGAAATGTTGTTACACGTGTCTACGTCATCAAGTTATTTTTATTTCGACGTTTTATTTGTATTTTTATTATTGTTGTACGAATTTATTTGTTCTTTCGTTATTTAAAATAAAAATTATGTCAATTTGTATAATTTGGCGACTGGTTTGGCGATTTATATAATTTGGCGAAATTGGTCGACGGGATAATCAAGTAGTACCGCAGCGGATTTGGCGTTAAAATTCCCCAATCAAAGAGAAATGAATAGAAATTCGTTTATAGGGAGATCGGCACTGTTTTTTAAATTATAATTCAATCTTCCAAAATCGGGAGGGGATTTTTCAATTCGCAAATATTTCTATATTTCTATTGGAAGAACATTATATTTCTAAATTTCCTAATTCTAAAAAATACTAAAAAAAATATTTTGAATAAAAGATTTGAGTGGGGTTATAAATATTGCACAAAATCCCTATAAATTCAAATTTAATTAATACTTCTAAATTCTTCAATACTTCTAAAATCCTTCTAAAATTTATTAAATGATTATTTAAATCTTCCAATGTAGTTTAACCAATTCACGAAAAATGCTTTAGAAGATAAAGTGTTCGTGAATTCATAATTCAGTACATAAAGGGTTCAAAACATAAGGCCTCTAACTTGCTAGGATCCCCATCGGTACCACTGATGAATTCCAGATGGGAAGATGCGTTTTATTTCCAATCGCAGTTGCAGGCAGGTGGAATTAGCAAGGGACATATTAGGTAGATTTCAGCAGGCGAATATGTAACGTCATGTGAGTTTGAAGAAGCGTATTAAAACATGATAAAAACCCGATTATGGAAATATTAACTTATTTCAACAATTTAAGGTTCTCTGAATTTGCTTTAGCTATTTTTAAACATATTCCATATGCATCCGTGTGTGTATTCGTGATTATTAGAATTTTCACAAAATGTTTAGCTCCCTAGAGCTCATTCTTAGTGAAGGAACTGGGTTTATCACTAATCTTGATTTAAGTTTTGTTGGTGAATTTAGTACTTAACTTCGAAATCTACCTCCGCCTGTAGGCCCGAGCCGGCAGGGATTTTTTAGTACTTGTGTTTTGTGAGACTTGTTGGTATTTGACTGACGGCGGCGGTGCGTTTGAGAGTGATACTGTTATATACTCATAATGTTTTAGGGTATTTTCTTTTTATTCTGGTGCGAGAACTTTTTCATCAGCCACGTGTTACTACGTTTTTAGAAAATGAGTGGTTTTTTTGTGCTTTTATTATACTGAAGAAAAAAGAAAAGAAATTAGCAACACATTATTTATGCGGGTACTTAATGTTAATACAAATTAAATTAATTTGAAAAATTGAAAAATAAATAAAAATTTGTTTTGAATAATGGCATTTGATTAAAAGTATATATATTATTTTTTCTTGTACTTGAGGAAGAAAGAAAATATGTTATTAGATAAGTGGAAAATGAAGTCAAGGATAAAATTTCATTTTTATACAAAAAAAAATTGTTAAACATGTGTTTTATTTTTATAATACAAGGTGCCTTTTCTTATCGTTGACCAAATAGCTAACTTCTAAACCGTTTGTTTCAGCGGTATAGTTATAATTGAATAAATGCCTCATACGATGTTCTGTGACATTTGAAAATCGATTAGCAATAAACTAGTTACCGTTTAAATATTTATGAAATTAAAATTTTTAAATGATGCGTGGGACTTCTTCTTGTTCTAAAAAGCAAACCAGTATTTTTCTTTCCTTTATGAACAAAACTTACTCAATTATGATACTTAGAATTTTAAGAATTTTTGGCGTATAATGTGACAAAAAGTCGAAAAATTCTGAAAATTCATGAAAATCAAAGTATAATAACTAGGTAAGTTTTTGTTGATACAAATAGATTTTTTAGTCACGTTAACCAGTCTTAATGGTGTGGATTCACTTCAAGAGAAAATAACATCTACACTCGTTTCCCTAATTATTTGAAACTTTCTGCTTAAATGCTTTTGATTTAAAATGTCCGTTGGCAACATGTATACTTTACAAAAATAACAGGTTATTGGAACGTGTTACCAATGCTGATTTTTTATTTGTATGTTCTTGACATTATTTGAAAATTTACTTCCAAATATATAAAAAAAATTACGCAAAGTATGTATTTGACGTTGTTTAGTTTTAATTTTTGTTTTCTTTGTTATGGATTTCATAGTAGTTTGTATCCATATTTGTTCAACTTGAGATTCAAGAGAATGCAAGAGAATTTTTTATTTTTTGCCACATTTAAATACACTACCACTTTGTTGTTCAATTTCGCCATCATTTGACGCCATCATTCGTGGCATATCCCATTACGAAACTTTAGTAAAATGCGTCATTGAGAACTTTGAAAAATCACCATGCAACAGGTGGATCAGATTCGAATCCTTGTTTGAACATTTTCTCATTTTGTTGGTTTCATATCTTATTATAATCGATAAAAATTCAAGCAATTAAAAATTAAATTACTATTTCTAAGGGCAAATGTTTTTTCTACAAATTATACATATACATTTCATCGATGCTGGAATCTTCTTTCGTCTCATGTTTGCCACAGAGTTCTTGTTCATGAAAACATTTCGTTTTGTGCTGCAGGTGAAATCTTGACAACATATAAGAGTGAAAAGATCCAGACTGGATAACGTGTAGAATGCTCAGTTGGTAGAGCATTGGTGCTTAATGCCAATGGCTCAGTCTCGAATCGTGGCCTGGACATTTTATTAATAAGTCATTAACCCTTTATCTACTTTCAGTACTTATAAGTACTATTCACTTTAAACTTTCATCCCATAGTGAATATTACTAATATTCCAATGGTACTTTGCAAAAACACCCTTTTAAATCCACTTTATCCGGATACATGGCAGCAGTAGTTCTAGGTTTGTTATTTTAGCGAGGAAAGAGGCTATCTTTGAATCAGGCGATGTGTTTTGTGCCGACATTTTGTACAGATTGTCACGCTCGTCATTTTATTGCTGCAAATACAGTAAAGGATATAAGATAAGTGTTGGATTTTTTATGCGTTAATTATCACCTTAGAATACAGTTTGACTAGTCATTTTAGGTGAATGGTGTATGTATTTGATTTAACAGTTGAATTACTCGGTGGTAGTTACAAGAACCGTCAGTACACTGGGTGTTGGAGAAAAACTTCTTGTTTACTTTTCGTCTTTGTGTAGTTAGCCATCGTTTTCATCTGCTTTAAAGTGTAATTACTAAAATGTAGTGTAGTAATAATTTTTCTAGTATTTTTTTCATTATTCTTTTTTATAGGAAATCGAAAAGTTGTGGCAACGGCTCTTTTTAGCTATGTCAGAAATGGCATATGTAAATTCATATATTGCATATGTGGAGATGCGAGAGAACATGTTGTCCCTGGAATATAGACGTCGCATATAACTAAAGAACTGCTAATAAGATCGAAATCTAAAAAAAACATAGTTTTTTTTTTAACCCTTTCAGGTACAAAGCATTTTCAATACTAAAGTGTTGAAATAAATGATTGGCACTGGAATTTGCCAAAAAATTTATTTGTAAATAAGAAAAAGCTTATATTTCACAGATACTTATAAAATCGACAATATTTTACCACAATTCTGGTGCCATTTGAAATATTATTGCGGGTTTTTCGTTACGATATTTTAGTCACAGTGTACTGAAGATATTTTAAAGTACTACTTTAATTAATTACCTCTAAGGCATTAAATTTCTCACGGGTGAGTATTTTTTTTATGTTTATCCTTTCATTTTCATTGTAGTAACTGAAAAAAATTACATGAAAAAAATTGCAGTACATCATAATGCAGTAGATAAAGGGTTAAACATAAACTTTAGGAAATAGAAATAAAAAATATATACTGTAATAATTCCTCATTTATATCTTGTATCCACATGTCAGTAGTCGGCTAAAGGCATTTGCGGGTCCAATAGACCCGTCTTAGTTATAGGAAAGATTAATCATCTTTGTTCATTGTGGTAGAGACCTACACACACAGCTTGGTATTCAATTAAATCATTATGCAAAACAAATAATAAATAGTATTTTGCTATATATTTCTTTTATAAAATAAATAATGTAAATTAATTTGAAACAAAAAATCGTAAGAGCAAAGGATAAAGAAAAGTCATTAAATTATAATTATGAATGAATATCTATGTTTTTAGTATCATTTAATTTGTAAAAATATATGTTTTGTGAATATGTTAGGTATTTCGGAAAATGGCCAATAATTAAAAATTTTGTATTATTTTATATGCTAATTAACTGTGTGATAAAAACTCACATATGCTTCAGACGAAAATAGGGCAATAAAAAACTTAAAATGGGACACACGGACGCCATAGAAAACATGAGAAGAATGAAGCCAGTCAAAAATATTTATGACGCTTTCAGGACTGACAGGGCTAATATTTATGGGTATCATCGTGTGTGGCAAAGGGGTCCGAAGTTCACAAGTGACGTAAAATCCCCGGAATTGAAGAGGAAAATTAACTATGCGCCGGGAATGGATGAACACGCCCATAAGAAGGGTACGAGCAGCGAACCGCAGCAAAGAGAGAAGATGCACCAGTAAGTGAGAAGTACCACTCGACGAATAAAAATATACCATATTCTACTAATAAAATACGCCCATTTTTACTTATGGAGGAATTTTTTTGAAGAGAAAAGGGACTTGGATTTTGATTTCCGTCTTGATCTCTCGCCCTGAAAAGATGCTCTAGGATGAGTCCGGCGACTAAGACATATCTCTTCGTCACCCTGTGCAGAACATGAAAAGGAAACCTGATCTTGGAGATCGCAAACATTTCTTGGGAAACCTGATCTTGGAGGAGCAAATATTTCTTATTGCCAATGATGGACAAGTTCTTCATCACCCTGTAGTATATGCGGACTGAATGCTGACTGAGAAATACGACTTCATCGTTCTATCACCATTAGCTGATGAAAAGGAATGTTACCCCGAAAAGCACACCAGCTTCAGTCAAATGAATGTTCCTGTTTTCCCGTGATTGTGTGTATACGCTCTGCCTAAAAGACACTATATGAACTCGAATGTGCTCAGTTAAAGAGACTTTTACAATTTGAAATGTGCTAACAATATCATCATAGTTATAGGAACAATCCATGATGTACAGATTGCTTTCGCCCCTTTCGTCTAAGCTGTATGGTGAGAAAATCTTTTAATTACTCAAATATTTTGGCCATAAATTTATTTTGTATTGATGATATATGTGCATAGGGATTTTTGTGTTTAAATATGTTGCAGGCAAAATTTTTAGTGAAAATATGAGTGAAACATCCTTATTATGGACTAAACAAAATATAAATATTATAAATGGTAATGTGTCCATAACTTGGCTAAGAAGACCATCTATGTTGTGCTGTGAGAAATGCTGTCAAAATCAATATGAAGTTTATGATAGTTATGCTTTGATATAAGAAATTTATATGCCTGAAATAATAAAATTTGATTCTTTATGTGATTTCCTATCCTTTTCTTTGAATCTCTATTCTTATTCTTTCTTTTCAGGTGCTTATTAAATTCAGGAGTTTTAAGAGTTAATTTTATAAAATATAAATCGTATAAATTACTACCCACGGAATCCTGAATATAATTTTGTACGTTAAATAAGTCGAGCATGAGTTATTGACGTATTTATTTTAGTATTCAAAATTTAACCACCTCTCATTCTCTTAATTCAATATTACTCTCTTTTTATCTTCTCACAACGCGGATCGAGTAATATTTCTATTAATTGCGCTAAACACTTTATTGTCGCATGACGAAGTGTGTTGGTGATGGATCGTCCCAACATTTATTTTATCTGTACTTTTTTATTTATTCTTTAACTCTAATTGTTCTACTAAAATTTTTATTCATTCGTATCTCCCTAAAATGTGACAATTACTTCCACATTTCTTGTTATTTATCGAAAAAAACATTTCAATTCAATTAAAAGAGCTACAAAAATTGCTTATTCTTTTTGCAAGTGATCCTTTTATATATACTACTTCAAGTAAAATCTCGCATTCTTTGCACAGGTCTTTGTTACCGAGAGACTTAAAAGATGCTTTTTGATAAGATTTAACCTTCAATATTTTAAAAATGTATAAAATATTTATATTTCTACACTACATACTAGTTTTACAATAAAGGAAAATAAATGTTTAATATGATTAAATATTTTTCAAATAAAAAGCAGGTTGATTCAAGATAACTATTCGGTAATTTGAAGAGATGTGGGGAACTGAAAATCAAGCATTATTAAAACCTATATATCCACACCGTCTTAAAAATAGAACAGCACACAAAAGCTGACTCTACATAAATTCTTTTAAATATTTCAATTAAAAGTAAAGATGATTTGTTATTGAAGAGTCATTTAACAATATATTTGTCTATATCGCAAGTTTAAATTAATGTTGAATATTTTTTACTAAATTTTCAAAATGTTTTTCTTTTTTACTTTTTCAACATACAAGTTTTTAAAAGTTCTGAGCTTCAAGAAAAACACATATTTAAATTTATAGAGATAATGTTTCATACTTTTATACCAGTAAAGAAGCACTGTCAAAAGATATCTAGGAGATACATTTTCCTTGCATTTTCGACTGTCTTGAAAATAAAACCATGATACACTCCACTGCAACCTAACTCCCATCAATTAGTAATGAAGATAATCCTTTCTTTATCTGGTACATTCTAAACATTGCTATTCCACAAATAACGCAGGGGCCTAACAGTCAGTTTTGATAGGTGCACATGAAGTGCCAGACAGGTATGTGCTGGAAGTCGGCAGAAGTAATCGGAGGCAAAGGTTGTGCGTTTAAATATAGGTGTGTGATAGCACTGTTGATTCTGACATGGGCATGTACTGAAAAGATAAATATTTGTAGCAATTTGGAATATTGCTAGACAATTATAGACATACATATAATGAATACAATAACCCCAACTGGAGTGAAAAATTAGCCAGTGAAAGACATTTATATATACCTTTAGCTGTTGAATGCAGGCATTATTTATATGTGTATGTGTGTTTTAATATATATTGTAGCATGAGTGTTTTATTATATTACTATACAAGTTTGCCCACATTCGCCTGCCGATGAGAAGCCAGTGTTGTCCGTATTACTTCGCGAGGCTACAACCACACGCACTTACTGTAAACATGCTGTAAAATATTATTGCTGCCAAAAGTCTGTTAAAAGCCTTCTGGTGCATTCTATACGCCTAATAAAAATAAAAAACAAAATTAATAAACCGTGAATATGTTTCCCCATTTTGCTCATTCAAATATCCACTTACTCTTATTGTTTTGAAAGTGTATTATGCCTCTATTTTTACATGCTTTCTTTTAACTTACAATTATGTTTGTGTGCGGCAGTTAAATCTTGTGACTCATTTTTCACCCGCTTCCTGTCGGCATAGAGCTTTAAAATTTGGAATATGTATGTATTCCTGAGGGAAATAATATTTGGAGATTGATTTTTTAAATTCGATCTCTAAAGAGGCCAACGGGGGGCAAATTTACTTAATTGTTACTTTTGATTTCCTATAGAGGAATCAGCATCAGCTTCAACAATGAGTATTTGTGCAAAAGTACTAATGTCAAGGTTACCAAAATAGCACCAAATTTTAGCCAACTTGGCGAAATATTGCTAAATTTAGCGACAAAAATAAGTTGCCCTATATGAAGCCAAGTTAGCGATAGCTGGCTAATTTGGCAAAATTCCCATTTAAATCCATTAATCTTCCATAATCGAGCTCGCTGCAATTTACTTCAAACTCTGTGCACTTAAGATTTTTTTTTCAAGATTTTTCTTCTTTTTAGAGCATTTAAAAAGCATATATATTTTCTACAATTTTTGTGAATTTTAATGAAAGAATGTTTAAAAAAAAAGATTTACACCTATCTTTATGTTTTTGTTAACTTACGTTTTTATTTTACTATTGTAACTCCTGATAGTGTTAAAGAGAGGCTATACATTTCTCCGTAATTTGTACGTTTTTAAGACTTATTGTAGGGTAGGCGGGGTACAAGGAAACAAAATTTACTAATTTTTTTCCATCCACAATTTTGCATGCACAAAAATATATTTAATGCATAATTTTAATCATGCATTTACCCCATCTAAATAAATTTTTATTGGGCTCTAAGCAATATCGTTATGCTTGAAAAGTAACAAAAAGTAAATGTCTTACGGTGTTTCATTGTACCCCGTATGCAGGGGTATAATGAAACACATTCTGGGGTACAATGAAACTGCAAATGATGGAAGCAATTTTCACCCAATATAGTTTATTTTATGAACAATGAGATAAACGCATAAACAAAACTTGATTAAAAAAAAAATACAAAAAAGGAACTTGATAAAAATATTATAATCCTAGATAAAAAAATAAGAAAATTCTATTAGTTTAAGTAATACCTTTCATTTAACATTAAATTGGTTCAAGTCAGTTTAAAAAGTTAGCATTTCTACTTTGCTTTCAGCTGCTTCTAAAGGTATAGAGTGTGGGAGTTTCAACACAATGAGATTTTTGAAAAATGTAAGTTTTTGAAGAATGCACAAATTTAAGAATAGGTTGAAATGTTTTATATAAAGTAATTCATATTCGAATTCATTTAAATGTATGATTTCTCCAATGGAATATCTTTCCTATGTTTCTATTTATATAGATACTGTTTGTACCATACAGGTTATACGTGGATATCTCATTCTTAGTACCTCGATGATCAGTTGTAGCTGGAAAAAAATCTGGGTCATCGTAATCTTTTTCAGACTCTGTAGCAGGCAGAGTTTGTTTTGAAAACAATCCCTTCTTAGTTTTTTTTCCTCTTTTTACTTTTTAATTGCTTAATAAGAACATTTTTACCTGGCCTGATTAGAACAAAACTCTTTTTTTTCTAGTTTCCTACTCTTACTTCTAATATATTCTATTTACTACTGTATTATTACTATAATGAAACATGTTTAATTGTACCCCGTCTGCAAGCGTTTCATTGTACCCCACACTGAGGTTACTAAGTAAAACTTTATTTACAAACTTCTAATATTAATTTTATTTTGGTTATGGAGGTGTGAAGACAACAACCCAAATATAACAATGCATAGAAATGTGATTATTACATTTAACATCAAGAAAAAAAAATTACTTTTAGTAAAGAAACTTACTTTCATTGGTGTAAAACCAATAATCTTCTATTTCTAATGTGAATATATCAAAAGTAGTCCAAAGTATCTAATTAGAAGTGTGAATATATCCAAATCGAATCAGTAACTGGAACATATATTTGTATACCATACATATAAATTGCAACTCTCTGTGACAAATTTCACAGATTTTACAACTAATATTTCATTGTACCCCGTCTGCATTGTAATCTTCGCCCTAATTGCATACGACGATATCTACTTTTTTGCAAAAGAAAAGAAAAAAAATATGTATGACATTTATAATTTCTAGGATTTTTATTAGATTACCTTTTCCATTCGCTTCAAAAATTTGACTTTTAATGCTCTTATTACTACAAAAATCTGAATGTAAAATTGACTAAACTGTTTTGTATTAAAGATGTAATATAAATACAGTTGGAAAATAACAATTATAATTAACAAATTTTTTTAAGAAAAATTCTTTAAGAAGATATTTTTCACACATTCAACATAGTTCCCTAAAATGTGAAAAATAACGGTAGTTTTACAAAATAAAAACAAAGGAGTGCCAATAAAATCTCCCGTATTTTTAAGAGATGAAACTGTAAAACCCATTTTTCTGATCTCCTCGCAAATTACTGAACAGTTATTGTTAATCATCCTGTATTTAATGTTGGGTCTTTTGTATGCTAGAGTGATTCCTTTTATTATGTCAATTTTGTCCGTAAAATTACTTTTCGTGGACAATTTACTTTCATATTTTGCAATAATGATCATAATTAAATTAAAACTATCAAAAAACTCGACTGCGTAAAAAGCGAACTAATTAATTATTTCTCATCAATGTGAAACTATTTTTTACATTACTTAACTATTTTCTTTTAATTTACTTGTATTGATGACTTTTAAGTTGTGTTTAATTATTAATTTCTATCTATAAACACTGTTTTAATGAGGCCTACAGATGGCTGTGAAGGTTAGAATTGCAGTAAAGCTAGAGATTGTACGTAGACAACTTCAAGTTTGTGTAATATTTAAACGGAGATTCTGACTGTAAAATAGTCAATGATACTTCGTCTTCATTTTGTAAGATCTATCCATTGATATTTCAATCAGTATGGTGCGTAAATTTATTTTTTCGTCTCTACCACCATTTGGTATTTTACGGCCGCTATTTTGAATTTATAAAATCAAAACAAAACAGAATTTATGTAAACATCGGACGGTTAAGACGAATCGATAGAGACCTCATTCATTAAAATCCATCCAGACGTTGAGATGTTTCGAGGGCATAAAGAAATCCACATGCCCAGTGAATTCTATAACCCTTCTTGGCAGTCGGGTAAAAAGTGTTTGACGGGATGAAAAAATGGATTATCTACAACGTCTACTTTTGAACTAATTATAAAATTTCAAATAAATGGCATGTGAGTAAAAGTGTATTGTCTCATATTATGCATGGCGTAGCAGCTTTACTACAATTTCTAATATTTTAATAAAAGCTATGAAATTAATTAGAAAATATGTTTATCGCACCTATTTCTGTAGATAAATTAATTATGCTTTGTCATCACTGAAACAAATCAACTAATATAACATGATAAGTGACGAAATCTTCGATATATTGAATAGTTCAGTATCCCCTTTTTCTTATACCAGAAACCCAATATTTGTTTCTCAATATTATTCCTACAGCAACAGAGGAATCAAAGTTACTTTCCTAGAATCACTGTAATCCCCGGCAGTATTTGTGTTATTGCGTTTTCCATCTCAATAAATCAATCACAGTGAAAGATGATGTTATGTTGCTGATTAAATATAATGAACGACTCTGCTAGTAAAATTGAATTCCTGGAAACATTGCATTTCTAAGAAAGGCTGAAATTACCTTTCACTTATTGTATACTGTTCACAGTAAATACAGTGTATGTAGTATGTTACAAACTTGATATGTCTTTGTACGTAGTCTATTATTTTTTTCACATTTGTTTTACTATCTTTTATATGCCATGCATTGTTTTACGTTACGCTATATTTTGATGTAAGTCTTAATGTTACATTTACTTCAAAACAAGCATTTAATTCATAATGGTAATAAGCAACACAAAATATATATAGCTGCCAATCTTTAGATTTTGTTTTTTCAAATAGAAAAAAACATATTTTGAGCAAGATTGTTATTTTATAAAAAGTTTCTTGTTTAAATACTGTGTAAAATATTCAATATATTTCATAGTCTCAGTACAGAGAATCTACTGGTATTCTTGTTCACACGCTCAAGGACCTATACAGGAAAGAGCGCAGGGACTTAAGAGGACCAGGTAAGCAAAATTTGGGAAAAACATCGATTTTTGCTTTTTTATATCATTAAATATTTTACACTTTTATCTTTCCAACGATGTGTCACACATGTTTATACATATAAAAAAAAGTGTTGGAATTATTCTTCTTTCTAAGAGTACTTCACAGATTAATGGTCATTTAAATCTTTAATTAACTTTTTCTCAAAACTTGGATTTTTCATGTTTGTGTTCCCTTTTTTCGATATCTATTAAACTTAAGAACTGAGATTTTTTAAATATTTATATTATGTTATATTGTATACTTTAACACGGGGATTTAATGATTTGTTGAAAATTATTTATTTTAGGCTGTGAAATCTTATCAAAAATGCTAATTTAAAAATGACTTTCAATAAATATTTAATAATTAATTTTCAATTTCACTTAGAATGAAAATGGTCAGTTAAAATGCGTAAATCATGTTATTCTAACTACTCTAAAAAATCTAGAAATCTATCTTTCACCATTCCTGAGAAAATGGTACATACAATTGGTGGATTTAACATGGCAGAGATAGGGCTTTCCCGGTCCCCATAAAACAAAATCATCAGTATTTGCTGTTGACAATTCTTTAATTAGAAATTGAAAAGGTTCCAGCTAGACATTAGCTACGGGCCAACCCTGATTAATCGGTCAGAGACTCAGGATTAATCATACCCCCCACAGAACTCCCCTGGACAGATTTCGGAAAACCCATAAACAATTTTTGGCAATGGTAGGAGGCACAACAAAATATAGACAAATTTTCTTGATTTTCAAGACCTTAAAATCTGTTTGAAGTACATTTTTTTTTTTAATTTAAACCCCAAACACAAGCAGAAATCTCCAAAACTGACAATTCTTAATCTTTGTAAATATCATTTTACAAATATAACAGAAAGACAGTAGTACAGTTTTTCAGTAATTTTGAAAAAGGACACCGAATAGAAAGCGAGGATAAACAACGCACCCCATGACTTTGACAGGCGTTGACATACATGCGAGTTAAGAGTGTCTTAATGTATTTTTAATCCTACTGCCAATACGTCCTCCCGAGATACCAGCACAAATCGTTTGCATCTTAACTTGCCGTTTTTTCCGCTCATTCAGTCAGTCACTTCGCATTCTATTCAGTTTTCGCGTACATCTGAATGTGGGAAGTTTTTATTTTGTTACTGTTATTTCCAGACTCTCATTTTTTATGCAATTTATTGGCAAATGTGTGGTGTGACATAATGGATTAACTCAATGTATATATTGTATGGTTATGATATATGAGATAGCTCTGTTTTCATTTTGATATAATGTAATTTTTTCACCGTTTAAAGGGGGTTCGAGACACATTTTAAAATAATTTTTATTTATTGAGTTAAAATTCTGGATTTTTTGTCTTGGTTAACCTTATCATTTGTAAACAGAATTACATGATAAAACCTCTCATAATTTTTTTTAAAAAAATTTAAATTTTAAATTTATTAAAAAAGTGGGGTAAATTAAAATCGTTATAGCTTGGAATAATTTTTATAGAATTTTAATTTTGTTTCATTTAAATAACCAGAAATAAATAAGCTTTAATTGTGATTCAGCATTTTTAAAAATATTAATTTATAAAAAAATTAAAAATATTTTACAAAAACATTTTTTAAAAAGTGGTGCAACTTTTATTTAAAAAAATCATATTTTCAAAAGTAAATATTTTTTTCAAATATGCTGAATCAATATTAAAGTAAAATAATTGAAAAAAGATATGTTCCAAGTTTGAACCCGTTACCCTTAACGGTTCTCGAGTTATAAGAATTTAAATACGAGAAATGGTGAAAAAACCTCTCATGAAGAAAAACGCATTTTTACAAGAAGTAGTTTCCATGACAGCCATTGATTGAAAGCTAGATTTTGTAAACAAACCAAAACGAAAAAAAAATATTTTTTGTCCTAATTCATCTAGAAACATGATTTAAATGCCATTTTAAGCAGGGAAAAACAGAGCAATTTTTAACGAAATAAAATGTTTTTGCAAAATTTGAAGATTTTTGCGTCCAGGACACCCTTAAGCAACATATTGTTACTATTTGAGAGTATGTCTATCTTAGTTACCATGTTTTTGAATATTTAATCACTTTTAAGTTTTTCGACATCGAAGTAGTGATGTCTGCTTTTTGTGATCTTGAATAAAAGTTTTAAAAGTTCAACGCATCTTCAACTTTTAATCAGCTGATAATGTCTTCTTACACTGCGCTTTTTATTCTGCTCTGGCCTGAATTTATGTTGTTTAACCTCTTCGAATTTCAGACTTCTGCATGTTACTAACACGTGCAAAGGCTTCAGAATCTCACAGAATTTTCTCCTTTTTATCCCATGAATAATAATACAGTTCCCTTTCAAACTGATTTTTAAATGATAATAAAACATATTAAGAAATTTAAATTTCATTCTTGTTTATCAAATAGCACGTTTTTCTTTCTTTCTTTTTTTTTTTTTTTTTTTTTTTTACAATTTTTCTGTTTGTGAAGAAATAAAATTTTCACGATGAGTCACATCCCGCCGGATACCGACACAGGCTCAGGTTAAACCCATCTCATCACTAACACACATGCGATTGCACATATACAGAGAGAGACAAAGAGAAAGAGTGATAGAGGAAGATACATCAATTTTATTTTTAAAACTCTCCAATATACCAGTTGAAAAATGCCTATGACTTCAGTTTGGCTATCCGTCTGTCCCATCTAGCTGTGCTTTAACTATCGTAAATATACTTGAATTACCCTGTAGTTTTTATATTTTTTACTTGCTTTGTACGTTTACTGTACCAAAATCACAACTGAAAATGAAGTGTGTAGAATTTATAGTTCCTCTACACTACACCTTAAATCAAAAGAATTCCTTTAAATTAGGTTAAATGGAAAAAAAAATCATATTAAGTATATTTTAAAGATGTTATATCATTTCGAACATAATGAAATTGATATGCATTTATGAAGTGCAGAAAAATGTGAATTATGTAGAATACAAAGCATTTTTCAAAAGGTTCAAAGCATTTTTCATTCAGTTGCAGTGCCACACAAGTGATTTTGATACGGAAAACTCTACGGAAAAAACTGTTTGCAGAGTATTTTAATTATGTTATAAAATTTTAAATATAAGGAAATTAATTTACATTAATGAGGGCTTTAATTTACATTACATTAATTACCAGACCGTATTCTACATTATACTTGCTTTAGAATATGGTGTGCTATAGTATTTACAGCTCATTTAAAAGGACACACAAAAGATTTTGGACACATTACTATAACCGAAATAATGTCTATTAGGACTAATTTCTGGAAATGCGTTTTCAGCTATGGTATGCGTTTTTAAGTTTAACTAATTATTTGCATATCACGCGGTACATGTAAATATAATAGGTCGTACACAGAACCACACAAAAAGTTCATATGAGAGTGAATTGGTTAAAGGTAGTTTTTAATTTTATTATGCATTTTCAAGCTGAACTATATTTAGCATAACAAGAGATCTTTATGTCATGTATGTCTCTGCCGGATAATGGTATCTGATCTTGAGGAACCTCCGTAAAACAACTCCCGATCGGGAAACCTCGGCATTGGCTCGTGGGCACGACTCCTCTATAGCTGATCGAATCTTGCGGGTCGTCGGGGTGAACCGGGTAGGGCACCAAGCGAAGTGACCACTTGGCTGTTTTATTGCTGAGAGTTCAAAACTGCCTCAATCAGCTTGTCTTCTCTTTGTTTGGGGGTTGGGCTGCGTGACGTGCGCTGGGTAATGCACAGCCGAGACGGGAGCCTTTGTGGAGGGAGGCCTTTGGGTCGATTGGAACGGGGGCAAAAGGGCCTGCAAGGGCCTAGGACCGGGAGATGGGAGCCCGTATTATACCAGGAGATCTTTGTATAATAGAAATAATATTATATACCCTGCCATGCAAAGAACAGGAGACATGGATGGCTAAGGATGATAATTTCCTGATGATTTCAGTAGATTTAAGCGCGTTTTAGCCTAAGTTAAAATTTAGTTTAATATCTGGCGTTTATAAAAATCTGTAGGTAATATTCAGGGCTATACAAAATAGTTAATATATTTCCGTATATTAATAGAACATACTAACGATGTATTTACAATTTATTATGTGTTTTCTTACTAAACTAAATTTTAGAATACTATGTAGAATATATACAAATCTATAGAACAAATACAGAACTGCACAAAAGAATTGGATCATTTTCCTGGCTATGGATTATTATTGTTGAAATTGGGTTTTATAATATGTTATGCGTTTTGAAAAATGTTTACTTAAGGGGTCTCAGAACTTTTAAAACTACAAAATTTTCGATTTTTTTTTCCATGTTAAACTCCTATCTTTTCTAAACATTGTCATATAATTATTTCCTTGACATTCCCATTAGAACAGGAGTTATGGCTTTTAAAATTATACCCGCTGAATGACTGAAGCGGCATTTCCGAAACTTCCGAAAATCCAAATGACGTTTGAAGGCGTAACGCGCAGGATATTTCAAAAACTTCTGAATATTTTTTCACAAAATTTTCAAAACATAGGTTTCATATGTTAGTCTATATAAACAGAAACTAAAATTTCATTTTTATTGTTCAAAAAATATTTTTTTATGTGATTATATTGTTGAAATTTTCTAAATGTTGTATTAGTTAAATACAAATTTGCATTAAAAATATAAAAATGCTTTAAATACAAATTTATTTAGGTTCAGGTTAATTATTATAATCTGAAGTATAAGTAGGCACAAAAAAATTTCAGTCTAGTTGGAAAATTTGTTTTGTAATCCTGCGCGTAAGCTGTTACATCAATTTTCTGCTCGACAAATGTCTGACAGTTTGGAGCCTCTATAAATAGTAATTCTGCAACTTGCAATTTTTTAAATACGTGAAATGAAAGAACATATTTACATCTTTTATCCCAGTTAAAATTGTGTTTTTAAATCATATACATTTTAAGATCTATCTTGAAAATAGTCGTTAAATTTTTTTTACCAATTTTAAGAGTTCTGAGACCCTTTAAGTTTCCTGTCCCCGGCAGGCAAAGACACTTACGAGCTATAAAGCTAAACCTATCGGGTAAAGATAAACCTATTCTAATATTTCGTTTGCATTTTTATATCTTTATTTTTATTTATTTATTTATTTATTTACTTTTTTTGCATTGGATAGTCGGGTGGGTCGAAAAAAAGAAATTTTTGAATTTTGTAACGCTTAAGTGCGGAAAAGTTGCCTATTGGAATAAGAAGAAAAAAAGCATAAAAAATTTTTAAAAATCGATTAGCATCTTCCATTCGCGCATCGTACTTAAAATTTATGAAAAATTGCAAAAATCGCGCCTTTTCTCTATTATTTTAAGTTAACTAAAACTTAAAAAATAAACACGCTTTAGCTTTTTATGCTTGTTTCATTGTTTACATAACCTCAATAAATTAAATTCTAATCAATAATCTAATTTTTTCGTTCGCGCAACATCTTAGAAAAAACATATATTTAGCAATTTTTTGCAATTTTCACCGTGCAGCTGTTCGCCAACCCAAAACTCACCACGTGGAGGTGGTTGCACGTAAAGTTCCACCTCCGCCCTACCCAACCAACTATCTAATTGTTGGGTGTGGCATTTACATTATATTTGCAACTATTTACAAAGGTTTTCTGTAAAGTAGCATTCTTTGGCTTACTGTGTTTTTTACGTTTTCTTTTTTACATCTACTACTCATTTAAAGTCTGATTTTTTGGAGAAATGAGGCATAACCGATTTAGACTTCAGTGTTGTTCGGATATAGTCATCTCTAGCTTCATGTCCATATATTTATTCGAGCTCTCTGTCACAAGTTTGACACACATCTTAACAGTATCGGTGTGACAGGGAAACATTTGTATTTCTCTGATGAGAGTAGTGTCAGAAGTGATGAACGATTTAACATCATCTTCACTCAGGTTCCGCGGCACTGGGGAAGGATACACCGCACAAGAATTCCAATTAATAATTTCTATTTAATCGGAAGCTTGATGTTTCCATTCGGTGGCATTACATTTCTAACAGTCTTCTTCTTTGGGACGGTTTGTCTTGCTTTTAAGATCATTCTGTTTCGTTTTCCTTAATCGACAATCATTGCCAACAGAACATTCTCTGGGTGTGCAAAAAACGCATTACATTCTATTACTGGATCGACAACTTGTAGTAATTCGTCGGATAAATAGCGTGATGTTTGGCTTGCTTGAAATACATGTTTTGGTCCGTCAGTAAAATATTTGCTTATTTTATAGCAAATTACGCAGGCATGTATGCCGTTATGATGAAGTCAACTATTTCTTATAAGTTTTCGGCCAGTTAGTCATCTGGAATCGGACAAAGTACCATGGTCCCAATTCGTCAAATCTTCTGGACAATGTCCGAAGGTGATTGCATTCAAAATGTCCCCAAAATACTGTTGTTATTCGCTCAAAAAAGTCCTATCTATATCAGGAATCGAACAATCTGCGGGTTCACAATCGATCACAGGAGCTTTTTCACAGCAAGTGAGCTTCTACCCGATTGACGCCCTAAAAGATATAGGCCCTTCAGTTTGACCGCGAATATGTTGGAAAATTTGGTGATAAGAAAGCTCATTAAAATGCCGGATGCATATGCTCCACATTTTATTATTTTCTAGTCGGTGGAAAGCACCGTTATTCCATCCAGGGTTTGCTACAGTACCATCACACACTACTATTTCTAGTTTTTATAGTGATATTCATAGTTCAGACAAACAAGAAATAATGCTTTGACTTATATCATTTGATGAATTCGAGGAAGGAGATACATGTCCAATATAAGTTGATCCAGATTGCTGGCTAAGAGAATAGTGTTCTTATTTCACATTCCTGTGAAATTGCCTGGCGTTAAACTTTTCACCGAACAAAGTATCTCATTTTTGTCCATCAAAAAAAGACACGAACTTTCCTCAGGGGGTGTGAATCGGCTTTTCAAATCCGCCCTTAAACGACTCTTGTCTCTTCTTATTTTACACTTATCAAACACATCAAAAGAATCTGTGCCGGTTATCTAGAACACTTGACGGTATGGCAGCTTTTGGCCGATCAGAAACTCCGAAACGATCGCTGTTTAGCGTTGTTGCATTAATTTTAATTCTCATCTGCCATTTGGGCTTTTAGTCAATGTACTCGGTTTATATTTATCTTCTCCGTACTCCGAGTCTTCAAAAGCAGTGTGTTTAAGTTCATCAATTTCATAGTACACTGCCACTTTAGGAACATTAAAACTATTTGAGGAACCTCTCAGTGCTTGTTGAAGATCACGAGCTTTCCACTCGGCGTTCACATTTAACTTTTTTGTAACTGTTTTGTAAATACATTAGAATTGCACATTGACATGCATGTGGTCTTTTTAATAATAATATAAATACCACATCCAACAATTGGATGGTTGGTTGAGTAGGATGTGGGCGGAACTCAACGTGCAACCACCACAACGTGGTGAGTTCTGCGTAGTTTTGTTTTAGGAAAATGAACTATGGGTTGCACGGTGAAAATTGCGAAAAATTGGTAAATTTATGTTTTTTCTAAGTTCTTGCGGGGGAAAAAAAATTGGATTACTGATCGGAATTTAATTTATTTAGGTTATGTAAACCATGAAACAAGCATAAAAAGCTAAAGCGTGCTTATTTTTAAAGTTTTAATTAACTTAAAAAAATTAGAAAAAAGTCGCGATTTTTGCAATTTTTCACCAACTTTAAGTACAATGCGCGAATGGAAGATATTAACCGATTCTAAAAAAAATTATGCCGTTTTTCTTCTTATTACAATAGGCAACTTTTCCGCACTAAAGCGTCACGAAAATCAATTTTTTTTTCGACCCACCCTATTGGATAGCTCAAGTGCGTCTCTACATCGCCCCTTTTCTACCCGACTGCCAAGAAGGGTTATGTGTTTCACGCGTATCTGGGTATGTGGATTTCTTTGTACCCTCGAAACATTCCAACGGCTGAATGGATTTTAGTGAATGAGGTATCTATCGATTTGTCTTAACCGTCCGATAGTTATAGGCTAGGTTTTGTTTTTATGAATTCAAAATGGCGGCCGTAAAATACAAAATGGCAGTAGAGACGAAAAAATTACACACCAGGTTGAGTGGCGTATCATTGGACAGGTCTTTCAAAATGAAGACGATGTTTCATTGATTATTTTACAGTCAGACGCTCCGTTTAAATATTACACAACCTGGAAGTTGTGTAGGTAGGATCTCTAGCTTTACTGCAACTCTAACCTTCATAGGCATCTAAAGGCTTCATCAAAACAGTGTTTACAGATGGGAACTAACAATTAAACACAACTTAAAAGTCATCAATTCAAGTAAATAAAAAAATAGGTAAGTAATATAAAAAATAGTTTCACATTGATGAGAAATAATTAGTTCGCTTTTTTAAGCAGTCGGGTTTTTTGATTGTTTAAATTTAATTACTTTTTCGATTTGGTTGTAGATATTTTTTATAATGACACTTTCCTTTTCGTACCGGTTTCGATAGTGAAAGTAGCCTTACAAAATTTTCGAAATACAAACGAGATATTAGCAGATAACTTCCCCGTAGGTTTAGCATTAGCTCTCGAGTGTCTTCGCCTGACGGGGACAGAAGCCTTAAATGTATTAGATTTCTAATTAAACTGCGAAGTTTTCTTAAAGTATTCTGGAAGTGTTAGGAAGTGTTTGTGTTTCATAACCTATTTTTAAAGCATGATTTTTATTTTTCGTTTAATTATTGTATTAACCTTTAAATGCCGTGTGTTTCTTTTCGGCAACATGCACAATTTAGGCTTTAAAATACTATTAGAATAATATTGAAGATATTGAAGCCTAATGCTGCCAATAAAATACATTCTGAAAATATTATTAAATCGATTTTCAACATGTAGATGGCAACACTTGTGCTGTTTAAGAAAAATATAGATTTATTTTTTCAATTGTTGCTACATGTTTTTTTTTTTTTTTTTTTTTTTTTTTTTTTTTTTTTTTTTTTTGTTTGGAAGCTTGCCAAATACCCTATTTTGTTCGGCAGTGAGCAACTAAAATTTATTTCTTATTATAGTTCCTAAAATTCTTGTGTGTTTAATATTATAGAATTTTATCAAGAATTTTTTTTTTTTTTCAATTAAAGACCAGTATTGCCGATTAGTAACAAACTGTTTTTTAGACGTAAACCATACTTAAAACAAAATATGATTTTTTTTAAATATTTTTCCCATGATTTATTTAAAAAATGAAAGCCGAAAATCATTATTACAATGGTTTTTGAAAAATCAGGCATTTAAGGGTTCAGTTCATATAGGAAATAGGTTTGTAAAGATTCGATTCAATCTTGGACTCCATTGGCTTCATAATATACTAAAAGTTTCTTTTATGCTATACTAGCTGAAGTACCCGGCGTTGCCCGGAATTTTAAGAATTTTTGTTCTGAAAAATCAATTTCAAAATTAAACATACAGTATAAAACAAACAAAAAAAGCAGTAAAACCATCTGTATTTCAGTTCTTCACTAAGAATGATCTCTAGGGCCCTATAGCTTATGGAATAGATTTTAAAATGTCAGAAACAAAATCAGAGAACCCCAAAATGTTAAAATACGTCAATATTTCCATAATCAGTTTTTTATCATGTTTCAATACGTTTTTTTCAAATTCATATGACGTTATATATTCACCTGCTGACGCACATTATATTTCCAATATGATGTAATATTCACTTTTTTTAAAAGTTTGTCAGACTATTTATTTCAATTTTCAATTTTCACGTGGAAATCTTGCAACAGAAAAGTTATGACGAAATATTTATTTTTATTATTATTATTATTATTTGTGAAACTATATATTTCATTTTCATTGTTCACTTGGAAATCTTGCAATATAAAAGTAATTGTTGTGGTAAGAATTTTATATTGCATTTTAATTGTTGGCAACTACTATAACGAATAATGTTTATATTTGATAGGCAATCGCTGTCAAATGGATGTTTTTTTTATAAATCTTAATAATTCTTTATCATCTTCTAATCACCTTAATAATTCAAAAACTAGTTACACATGTTAATACTTCAATATTATTAGTTCAATACTATTCCAACTTTGATTTTCATTTTAAATTTCTGCTTCAGTCAATTAAACGGATTTTTTTTTCTGTAAATAATCAAATATACAGGGTGTCCGAAAAACATTGACCTCCGCTATAATTCCCTAAATATTGATCATAGATGTATATTATAAATAGACATCTTTATATAATAAACACAGTGTAACGAATCCGCGTCGCGCACGTCTTCGAGAAAAATAAAAAATAAAAACATCGTGGCCATGTTAGGCTTAGGCATTCCGATGCCGTTATTATAAGTCGAACAATTGCTTTATTTAATCTACGTTGTATCACATCTTTTCTTCTTCAGTTTCTCTAAAACCTTCAAAAACTGTACAATTATAACGTTTTAAGTTCTAAATAAAAAATAAAAAATAAAAAATAAAAAATTAAAAATAACGACCTACCAACAGCAGATTAACGATATATACAACCGTTGCCATTAAGAAACACAAAATTCCAAATCTAGAAACAAATGAACGACTCTTTAAGCGGTTCATTAAAAAATAAGGTTAATATGCGATTCTGCTCTTAAAATATTTGTAAAAGCATATTAAAGGCTTTAAATATTTTATAATGCATTTTTCACTTTTGTGTACATTTATAAGCAGTATGGCAAAAAGGAAAGGGGGACATGTAACTAGAGGATTATAAGTTCAATTTGTGTATTTCTGTAAAATATTTTGTACTGGATAACGTTTTGTTGTTATATATTGTTTGGGCTCTATCTCTCGGGATTTAATATAAATAATGAAGCTTTCTGTTGAAATCGTACCTTTTTATGCATTTTATCAGCTTTGCATTGCAAATAAAATAAATAATTCTTATCAATTCTTATTGTAATTAAAATATAAAGACATATATAATACCGTTTTAATATAGGAAGTTTCTAGAAGAAAGAAAATCTTATTAATGTAATTAATAGTTGCAATTTTACATTACTTTTCCAATTCACTTTACTTATTATGCAATTTACTTTGAGAAATGATGTAGATTAAAATCATTAAAATTTTCTGTTTAGTGCGCTACAGAGTAATTCAAAATTAGTTTCTGAGTAGTAAAATAATTTGTAAGTCACAAAATTAATATCGGATAAAGAATAATATATAGAAATAGTGTTCTATTCGGTAATATGAATTTGCAAATATACTTTTAAACAAGTTTTATAGAATTAAAATTATTTTTTCCTATATGATGTACATATAAGTGTATAGGCTACAAAGGCAATGCAATTTTTATGCTGTAATATTTAAAATTCGGGATGTAATTCTAATTTTTTCAAAGGAGGCATTTTTCAGTTCCAGTTCCTGTATTTTAAATTGTAGTTTACATAATCTCTTTGTTATTTTCATAAGAAATCAACGGATAATATTTTTTTATTAACAAAATGCAAAAATCATAAAATGATGTCAGAAAAATATTTTTCTAAACGTACAATTTTCAGGATTAAATGTTAGCTGAAAATGTAGATATTTTGATAGAAGTTTGTTTTTTAATATGAACTTAAATTTAAAAAAAAAGGTCTATACCTTTGTCAACGAGCAGTTTTTCTTATTTTCGTTCATATTTATTAGTCATATAGAAATTTTTGAAACTGAGAAAGAAAACAATAAAATATTTAATGGTATTTGATCATCATCAAATACACCATCTATAATCATGCTTAAGCTGGGAGCATCAGCGCCGCAAACCGAGTATTATTTTTGGGTACATGTCCTGTGATTTTAAGCCCATCTTCATCGTTCTCCTCTATGTTCTGTCTTCATGATCTAAACTTCTAAATGTTGTTTTGAAGATCTTTAGTTCACATACCGTCATATTTGACGGTCTTATATACTAGTATATTATAAAATATAAAGTTACGTTAAAAAAGATACAAAATTTTATGAAATCGATTAAAATTTTTAGGATATTATATTTGATGAAATACAAAATTTAAATTTTATACGGTCCCTGCACAAAAATTTCCCTATGTTTAAAATATGCCCATACACCAATAATGTCATATACAAAATTTCAGCATTTTATCATAAAAAGTCGTTTTGTAATTTATAATATATGCCTATTATTAATATTTAAGGAATAAAAGCCGATGTCAATGATTTTGGGACACCTTGTAGAGTTGGAAACAATAGCTGTAACAAGTGCTATAATTATTAAAACGATTTTAGTTTTATGTAGATTTTTTCAAGAAAATATGTTATCTATGTCAGAACAGAAGGTATAATTTTAAGGCGGTTACTCCTATAGCCGATCTGAATTTAATTTTTGTAACACCATTTTACAGATGCGCAGTCGCCACCCCCCCCCCCCTTAAAAAAAGAATGAAAACCAGAGAAAAGTACTCTATTTTAACACCATATTTGGATTGTTTGGTAAATTTTACATTAGGATACGATACGGGTAGGTTTTGGTCAAGGGATTTGGGAATTATGATGATTTAATACCAGGTTGAGCAAAAAATTCTGGGAATGGGAAATTTGTGAAAGTTGTGTTGTTATGTGCAAATTAACAACAAAAGCAAAAAGGACTATTCTTGAAAGTAGAGACCATCATAGTCCATGACTTTCTTCCATCGTTCTGCCAGAAACCGAATTTGCTAGGAGTACCATGGCGGCTCGTTGAAATCGTAAAACTCTTGACATGCTTCTTCAACTCCATTAATAGTCCAAGAGCTGTTAAACATTTTAGGGAAGGTATTTGAGGCACCCTGAAAATTTGTGCAACACTTCTTTTGTAATGGCTGAATACAAAATCGAATGTCTGGCTGAAGGATCGTGGCCCAAAAACTGTGCCAGACACGTGTCAAGTGCCATTCTTTGACTACCCAAGAAAAATGTATTTGAGGCATGCTGATATTGAGACAGAACGATATTTATACTTAGAAAATTTTTTTTTGAAAACGACAGACACTTTAGTCGGCCCAAAAACTGTGCCAGACACGTGTCAAGTGCCATTTTTTGACTACCCAAAAAAGGTATTTGAGGCACGCTGAGATTGAGGCAGAATAATATTCATGCTTAGAAAAAAATATTTTGAAAACGACAGACACTTTAGTCGGCCCAAAAACTGTGCCAGACACGTGTCAAGTGCCAAATGGCACTTGACACGTGTCTGACACAGTTTTTGGGCCACGATCCTTCAGCCAGACATTCGATTTTGTATTCAGGCATTACAAAAGATGTGTTGCATAAATTTTCAGGGTGCCTCAAATACCTACTCAAAAATGTTCAACAGCTCTCCTACTATAACGGATTCAAATCGACGGCCCTTGAAAAAGGTGTTGCGTTGATCAAAAGAGTCCATAATCGGATGGAGACACGTCTGGACTGTAGGCGGGGTGTGGAAGAATTTCGACAACCGTCCAACTGTGCAAACTCACCGATGGCTTTCAGAATCGGTAGACCTTTTCTCCAATAATGCCGGATGAACACACGCCAATCATACTGTTCAATAGGCATTTTGGAGCCGAAATTCCTGAACTCCTATAGATATACCAATAGTACTCCTATATACGATACAAATTCTGGTAAGTATTAGATTAAAAATTTCCCACAACTTTTTGCTCAACCTAATAATTGGAATTCTTAATGAAAAATTCATTTGTAATCTTTTCAAAGCAAATTGAAATCAGTGTAGTATTTGAAGTATAGCTTAAAAACAATTCGGCGGAATGAATTGAACTATTGCATTCGCGTATTTGAAACTTCGAGAAATCGATTTCTGTTAAAAAATATTCTATGTTACTATGATGTTGAAAATAACATATCATCACATATCATTATTTATCTCCTTTGCAAAATTAAATTCCCCATTTCAAAATTTAATTTCTCCTTTCATAATTATAAACTGAATCAAAACTTTCACTCCTTTCTAAAAGGAATATATTCTTCTCTTTTGCGCTTTACTTTTCAGTTATTTAAGTTTTCCCAAGTTCACCCAAAGCCAATAAAGTAAATCAAAAACAAATCTTTTTCTCCTCCTAAAATCATTAACTGTTCGAGCATATTTTCCTTCGGTTAAAGAATATATAGAAAAATATATATTCTTTGACCATATGCTCTAGTTGTAGCCGTTATTTATACACTCAGTGTTAATTTTCAGTTTGATAGTCGATACAAATGCCTTTTCGGTCACAAATATATACTCTGTTTATATTAAAATCCGCGCTCAGCATCTGCATTGCTAATTCTAAATGCATATTTCCCATCATTTAGCTTTGGCATTCGTATCTGTACTTTGAAATATTAAAATTCCAATCAACGGTCTTTTTGGCTAGTTTTTAATTCAAAGTTACATTAAGTGATATATATTTGGTGTTATAATGTTCCAGGGTACCAAGATTTTGGCTGGGCACATTGGCAACGATATCTAACAAATTATTCATTTCTCTTCTGCACATCGTACTGTTAACAGCTGACTGAAAGGGTTCATGTCTGGCACTTCTTCGTGTCTATATCCAATAAAGCCATCCTGCCTTCAGATTTGCAGGGTCCTTCTTTTCGTTGCCTTCAGATTTGCAGAGTCCTTCTTTTCGTTCTAATCTTTATTATTCAAGGATCTACGAATCTGGATTACAAACGATTAGTGGATTTATTATATGGAAATAAAGCATTTTTCGCTACAGATCATGGTCTACAGTATAGTTACATTTCATATTTGATTTTAAAAGTTTATATTAAAAAAAAATTACGGCTGGCTTATGATTTTTCTGAATATCTATTGTCAGGTAGATTTTTTTCTACTGAAAATGCCAAATTTACAGAATTTATGCTACATTATAGTTAGAAGTAATTTTCAATGTTTTGAAAAAGGCTTTTCTTGGAACTAAATATCTCATAGTATGTGTTTAATGTTTAATAAAATTAATTGGACACTTAAATAAATTGGACTTTTAATTTAATTGGACTTCAACAAGCAAAAATATTCCCATGAATAAAGCATCTAATTTTTATTTTACTATAGGTCCTTACTTATAAAACTTTTCCTAAAACGCTCTTTAAAAATGGTATTCTTACAAAATTTTCTTTCGGAAATTTAGTTTTTTATTCATCGAATATTATTGCCTTTATATCGAAAAAATATATTATTTTGTTTCTTAAACTTTTCAACTTAACTACAGTTAAATAAGATGAAGAGAACTGTCATAAAACTAAGATATATATTAATAAGTAATTAAAAATATTCTAATTTATATATATATATATATTTAATTTTAATCAGATATAACGAAATTTTTAATACTTTAAAATATTATATGAAGTGTAATAAATTATCGTCAAAACTTTAGAATTTTCTTTTCAAACTTCCAATATGATAGCAATTAATTTTCAACTCAATTTTTATGGGATTAAAGTATTATCAGGACTTAAAAACACTAGTAGTTATTTTCTTTATGAACACATAGCTGCATCGATTTTCTGGAAATATTTTAAGAAATGAAAAATATAAAAGTGATAAAAGCATTTCAGTTTATATTTTTAACTGTATAAAGATTCTACTAAGTATTTTCTAGTAAAAGGGTGATTTTGAAAACGTGATTTAGGACTATTAAAATACTTTAAACTTTTTTTTTCATGATATACATATCGATTTCCATTAATAATTTTTAATTGTGTATATGTCCGTATTCTATAATATTATTCAATTTAAAATTATAATAATATTAAAAGTTGATAATTCTACATTATTTTTTGTCTGATTTTAGTTTTAGTGACTTTTAGGCATTAATAATACAACATTAAACTATTCTAAACATCGATTTTAAAGAATGCACTCTACAAATATTAATGTTATGAGATTATTAATAATGTATTTTCAATGTAATGCTTTAACATATTTTTACTGTTCATTCTATACCAAATATTGCTTTTACAAGGGGATAAACGCGGTCTTTTCTTCTTCCAAAATATAGATGAAAATCATCATATACATTTTTTCTGCTCTGACATCCTTTTTCCTCTGCGCATAGTATAGGCATAGCGATGAATGAGATATTTTCTCAAGGTTCTTACAGTAAGTACTCAAGGCTTCATAAAGTAAAACACATTGTTTGGCTAAAAAAATGCAGTTAATAAAAAATGAATGAAAAAACTTTATCAGCAAATATCAAAGATTTCAGCAAGACATCCTAGCAAGGGTTTATAGATTTTTTTAAATGATAACTCTAGTATATATTTTTACATGATATATATATATATATTAGAATGGTCATTTAAAAAACTAAACATAAATTTTATACGAAAAATAGCAATGATGCGTTCAAATCAAATTTTGAAACTTATTAAAAGCTATACTTTTGCGATAGGAGATAACAGCCGAAGAAACCGCTATTTACATTCAACTTTTTTTATTTATTTATTTTTTCAGTCGTTTAAACAGTAAGGTTCGATTACATGTCTTAAATTCGAAATTTATTTATATTTTATTGTTTTATTTACTGACTGGTAAATGTTTTAATTTCGTTATGGAATAAAAGGATAAGCTGGAAATAAAGGGTTGAACTATTTGTATAAAATTAAGTGCTCTTTCGCAATCGTTTGCACGCGATGGAGATTGAGAAAAATTCGTGCTTAAAAATTATTTTAAAACAATAAAAATTGAGTAAATTGCGATACAGTTTTCAAACAAATTGCATTCGAAAGTACTTTTTTTCCATATTTGACTGTGTAAAAACTGAAAATGTGCATTAAGAAGTATTGTATTAAGAAGTTTAAAGAATTCAATAAAATTTATTAAAAGTTAAATTTAATGGTTTGCAGTTGACACCGTCAAAATGACGTCAGCGTTACCCACAGACACATTTCTCTTTTATAATACAGATTGTAAACAAAGTATGTTACAACTCTAATAATCATTAATAGACAGAGCCTTTAAAAGGAAATGAAGCGACGAATGCTGCAATAGGAAATCTGTTTTAGTAGTTTCTTGCGTCTACGTAAATTCGGAAGAAATGGATTTGAAGGTACAGTCGTGGAAAAAAAAAAAGTAAACACCCCCTACTAACTCCTCAACAAATTATCATAGAAGAAAGTTACTGGTACCGAACGATTGGAAATAAAGTCTACTTTTAAATGATGTATATAAAATTTGCTTAGGGGGCCACCTACATATTAAAATGAACCATAACTTTGTTTTTTTCAATAACAGTACACAATTCTGACAGCATAAATGAACTCTACACCCTTCAATTAGCCTAAAAACGAATTTTTATGCAATTCGTACCATAAGTTTCCGAGAAATTAATTATTTTAAAACGAGCTTATTTTAAGGGCTGTATCCAAACTGAAGTTCCGTACTGGATTGTTAACCGAGAGAGCCGCTTCCTTGATCAAGGCACCTTAAGCGCCACTCAAGGAGTCAATGAAGCGTGTTAGATTACAGTACGGCAGAATAAATTTCAAAATGTCTACTCACTTCCATCATAGACGGCCCCTTAAACCATCATTTACCGTTTTTTAAGGATAATTTGAAAACTACTTGGAAGAAAAATGTGAAATTTTTGAATTTCCATAAAGCAGGACTTATTAAATCTAAATCCATCAAAAAAATTGTAGGTTGCAATTCATAATTTTTTCGAATATTAATTTCATAATTCATAATTCATATCATAAAATTATAAAAATTGCAAATTCAGCTTATTTATGTTTGGGTATGTTAGTATTATTACCACAAAAAAAAAAAAAAAAAAAAAAAAAAAAAAATAGCACATTAGGAGCATAATTTCGGGAGATATAAATAAAAATATGAGAATATAATTTAACATTAGAAGCACTAAATTTTGAATGTTTATAATTCAAAAACTTATCATTCATATGACATGAAATTTGGTGTCTAGGCATAGTTTGAACCGAAGGTTTGAAATATCTCGTTAAAATTGGGTATTGCCATTGAAAAAAATGAAGTTTGGATTCGTTTTAATACGTAGATGACCCCCTAAGAAAATTTTATATACATCATTTAAAACTAGACTTTATTTCCAATCGTTCGGTACCAGTAACTTTCTTCTATGATGATTTGTTGAGGAGTTAGTAGGGGGTGTTTACTTTTAGGTAGCTTTCTTTACAAAAAGCTACCTATTGCAGCCGTTCGGAGGAAAGCGATTTCAAAAAATTTTCGTATATTTTCATCGATCATGACCCCCAGACCCCGAAACCACCCTCCGTTCAAAATTGATATATATATATATATATATATATATATATAAATATATATATATATATATATATATCTGACCTATGTCACACTGTAACTCTCGTATTTATGAACCGATTTGGATGTAATTCGGTGTCTACATAGTACATACCAATGTCTCGACCGAGTTCGTTGGCCAGCTTCATCCGCCATTTTGTTTCAAAATGGCGGCCATTTAAATTTTTTTTTTTAATTTTAAATTTGAAATGTGGTACCAAAAAATTGAAAATGGAAAAATATTTTTTCTTATGTATTTGACCTTTATACAAAGACTCCGTAGCAGTTTTTGTTTCGTCTATATCTTAACACTAGAACGGCGGGAGGGGTCATTTTGACACCTGAGTAATTTCGCCCGTTGATTACTTTTGTTTGCTTGGGCGAAATCATTTGAAATTTTTTGACTTTTCCTAAATAGATAACATATATTTCTAAAAAAAAATTCAGCTTTCTAGATTTGTTAGTTTTTGAAATATTGACTTGTATTCCTAGAACGGCGGACGGGGGTCATTTTGACCCCTTTAGTAAAATACTCTTTGTACTCTAAGCTGCTTTTGTTGCTATACTATATGTTCGAGGAACAATAAAAAAAAGGGTTTAGATTTTTATTCATTGTCGTCCAAGGCATGAGGAATACTATTTTGCAAAGAAACTATCTCAAGAGATAAATCCAAAGAAAGAAAAATATTTTTTAGGTTTGATGAAAAGACAACGAGATCTAGCAGACTACAGACTGATAAATTTGCTCTTGCATCTGAAATGTGGAATAAATTTATTGAAAATTGCAAAACATGCTACCGACCAGGATAAAATATGACAGTCGATGAGCAATTGTTCTCATCTCAGTACAGATATAAATTTACGCAATATATGCCAAATAAATCGGATAAATTTGGAATAAAATTTTGGTGATCTGTTGACGTTGATACTAAATACCTCTTGAATGAATTTATTTATCTAGAAAAATATGAAACAGCCAATCCTTAATTACGTTTATCGGAAAATGTTGTCATGAAATTAACAGATCCCTATCTAAACGAAGGGAGAAATATTACGACAGATATTTTACTAGCATCAAATTAGCAGAAATATTAAAAGCTAAAAATACAACTTTGGTTGCACAATCAAAAAGAACAGAAGAGAAATTCCTATATCATTGAAAAATATGCGCAGTACTCTTTATTATCGAAGATAGTGGAATGTGATAATATGACACTTACCATCTATCAAGCCAAAAGAAAAAAAAAAGTGTTTTTCTATTGAGATCATTACATTCTACTATAAAAACTGAAGACGGTCTCAAGAAGTTGCCCGATTCAATAAAATATTACAACGCAACGAAGTATGGTGTGGATATCCATGATCAGATGTGCCGAAAATACTCCGTAAAATCGGCTTCTAGACGATGGCCTGTACATATCGTTTTCAATATTTTGGATCATGCAGCTTTAAACACCTGGATAATTTATAAAAGTGTAACAGGCAAGCCTATCAGTAGAAGAGATTTTCTATTAAATTTAGGGGATGTGTTCAGAATGGATCTTATGGTTTCAAAACTCCCAAAGATCTTTTCTGAGTCTTCAGAAAACAAAAAAAAAAAAAAAAAAAAAAACACGAAAATAAAATAGATATGAAGAGAAAAAATGTCAAGTACAGACATGCAATGGAAACAAATCTCAAGAATTTTGCGCACCATGCTTCAAAGTTGTGTGCAGAAAATATACTGGAAAAATTGCTATTTTTTTGTTACAACTGAATTAATTCCTAATACGTGTGCACAATTTGGAGTATTATAAGCATTAAATAAAATTGAAACAGAATGCTTAACATATTAACCAATCAGCTACATTTATAATGAAATAACGGAAACAACAGAACAAATTTCTCATTTATGGATTTAGAGAGTGAATAATTCGGCGAATAAGTTAGATGAATATATATATATATATATATATATATATATATATATATATATATATATATATATATATATATATATATATATATATTATATTATAAATTGTGTTTTATTTCAGTTAACATTAGTTTTAATTTGTGAAAACATTAATTTTAAATCGATTTTTATATCAAATTAATGAGTTTTTTGAGTAGTTGCAGTATGATCCAATTAATCGCCATGTAGGCGTTACATGTATAGTACTTCTAAAATTCAATAAATTATCGAGTAATATTAAATATAAATTATGAAATACACGGAAATTACATATTTTTGCCAATGTATCGCATTTAAAATTGTTTTAGCGTTGTTATTTCAGTATTTTCCTCGTGGGGTCAAAATGACCCCTTCCGCCGTTCCAGTAGGTAAGATTTTCCCGCCGTCCTAGTGTTAAAAAATGGCTGAGTTATAGCATTTTGAATTTCTAGCGAAGCTGACATTTTGAAACGTCCTGAATTTTGTTACGCGATAAAAGGCATATTTATGAACCGATTTGGATGTAACTTCGTTTATACATAGTACAGACCAATGTCTCGAACGAGTTCGTTGGCCAGCTTCATCCGCCATCTTGTTTAAAAATGGCGGCCATTTAAAATTTTAAGAAAAATTTAAATTTGAAATGTGGTAGCAAAAAATTGAAAATTGAAAAAATATTTTTTTCTTATGTGTTTGACCTTGATAAAAAGATTCGGGAGCAATTTTTGTTTCGTCTATATCTTAAAAAATGGCTGAGTTATAGCATTTTGAATTTCTAGCGTGGCTGACATTTTGAAACGTCCTGATTTTTGCCACGTGATAATAGACGTATTTATGAACCGATTTGGATGTACCTTGGTGTGTACATAGTACATACAAATAACTCAACCGACTTCGTTGACCAGCTTCATTCGCCATCTTGTTTCAAAATGGTGGCCATTTAAAAAAAAATTTAAATAAATAAATTTAAAATGAGATACCAAAAATTTGGAAAATGAAAAAGATTTTTTTGTATGTGTTTGACCTTAATACAAAGATTCTGGAACAGGTTTTGTTTCGTCTACATCTAAAAAAATGGCTGAGTTATAACGTTTTGAATTTCTATTGTGGCTGACATTTTAAAACGACCTGATTTTTGTCACGCGATAACAGGCGTATTTACGAACCGATTTGAATGTAACTTGGTCTGTACATAGTACATACCAATGTCTCGACCGAGTTCGTTGGCCAGCTTCATTCGCTATCTTGTTTGAAAATGGTTGCCATTTTTAAAAAAAATGTAATTTAAAATTCAAAATGAGGTATTAAAAAATTGGAAAATGAAAAAGATTTTTTTTATGTGTTTGGCCTTGATACAAAGATTCTGGAGCAGTTTTTGTTTCTGAAAATTTGTTCTTTTGTTTATATCTTAAAAAGTGGTTGAATTATAGCACTTTGAATTTCTATCATGGCTAACACTTTGAAACGATCTTGTATTTTTTACGCGATACCACACTTATTCGCCTATTTCGACGGAAGAAGGCGTGTGGGTAGTATACATCAATATCTCGACCAAGTTCGCTGGCCAGCTTCATCAGCCATCTTGTTTCAAAATGGCGGCCATTAAATTAAAAAAAAATTATATTTAAAGTGAGGTGCAAAAAAATTAGAAATTGAAAAAGGTTTCTTTATTAAGTATTTGACCTTGATATAAGGATTCAGGAGCTTTTTTGTTTGTCTTTATCTTAAAAAATGGCTCAGATATAGCAGTTTCAATTTCTAAAGTGGGTGACATTTTGAAAAATCTGATTTTTTGCCTGCGACAGCACTCGTATATATCAACAGATTCCGATATGAGTGAGCGTGCGCACAGCAATTACTAAGGTCTCGACCAAGTTCACTGGTTAGCCTCATCTACCATGTTGTAGAATTCGCCGAATTTGGCAGCCAAATATAAGTGACTTTAAATAAAAGCAGCTTGGATAAAGCTGACTAATTTCGCGAAATTCTCATTCATAATGATTTAGTATTGATAAAAATTAGTATTGAATCTCCTACATTCGGTTTCCACTTAATTGAGCTTCGTGTGTTTGAATAATATAAGTTGGCTTTTAAAAAATAAGGAATATGAAAGCTACCTCTTCCTCCCGGCACTGGCCGAAAGGACTTTTTTTTCCACGACTGTACAATGTTTTTTATATTAGAAAATATTTTTATCGTCAGAAAATAGTTAAAGATATTACTTACGGACACACATTTTCAATAATTGAAATAAAAGAAAATGTTAGAGGAAATTTTCTACATCTCAAGATACAAAGAATTCAAAACTATAAATAACCATATTGGATGGACATAAATTAGTTGGACAGAAAGTGGTTTATTATGCGTGCTGATATAGTCAAACTTGGAACACAAAACCTTAACTTTCCAACAAATGATTGATGTGGCTGCCCTTCTTTACTCTGGAAATGGGCCATCCGTAAATTTGTTCTTGCTATAATTTTGTGAGAACGTTTACGCCAATCGGAACAATCAGAGATTATATGCGATTTCTCTGACTCTTTTCGGCGAATTTTCTTGTATTAATTTATTTGAACTTATACAATAACGCCAAAAAAATTGTAGATTATTTGTAGACCATTTGTAGAGAACAAATTATAGATGTGGCCGACATTCTTTAGTGTGGAGATGGGTGTTGAGAATGTTCACACCGATCAAACCAAATTGAGCTCTTATAGATGATTTCAATGTCTCTTTTTTGGTGCATTTTCATGTATTCTTCATGAAAATTGTTGAAATCATACAATAATAAAAAAAATTATCTTTTCTATAAAGGATCGATGTGGCTGCCCTTCGTTACTTGGAAATGAAGAACCGATAAATTTGTTGATGACATAAGTTTTTGAGAATATTAACGCTGATCAAACCAAATGAGAGATTATTCACGATTTCAGTGTTTCTTTTTGGCGCGTTTTCTTGAATTCTTAGTGAAAATTTCTTTGAACTTGTATATCAGCACACAAATTTTATCTTTTCTACAAATGACCTAAGAGTTCTCCTTAGTTATCCTGAAAATGTACCATTGGCAAATCTGTTCTCGCCATAAGATTACAAGAATGTTCTTTTCGATGAAACCAAATGAGCTCTTATTCGGGATTTCACTGTTTATTTTTTTAAAGAATCTTTAACAGATTCAAGAGAAATATTTCTTTGAACTGGCCCATCAACACAAAATATTATGTTTTCTACAAATTATCGATGTGGCCGCCGTTCGTTACTCGGAAATATACCATTAACAAATTTGTTCTTGGCATAAGTTTGTGAGAATGTTCACGATAAGAAAAACAAATGAACGCTTATTCAGGATTTAATTTTCTCTTTGCTTAAATTTTTCATGAAAATTTCCTTGAAAATTTCCTTCAACATGCACACCAGAAAAAAAAATTCATGAAACCTCATACAATATTTTGGTATTAAATGGTTAAGTAAGTCTGCATATGCATAGTTAAAAGGTTATTATATCAGTAACGAAAAATAATTACGAACTGCATATCGCTCAGACATGAACTTGAATGATGCCATATATCAGCAAACGTTTCATAAAATGATAATAATCTGTCATTGAACTGCTGCCTTACAATTTAGATTTTACAAATTATACAATTTTGAAATTGGCCAATTAATTTGCATTTATCTTGTATTTAATTTTGGTTTGCTAAGAAAATTCCTAGTTTTTCGAGAAGAATTTTTTGCTTGACCATTATGTTGAAATTCCGAAGCTTAAGTTTGTATTGATTTATAAAGAGTGCTCTTAGGAGATTTTTTTTCTATTTTTTAACTATTTACTGCGTAAACCATATATTAAAGATTTTGGTGACATTTTCCCCTAATAAAAAAAAGTAATTTTCCTTCAGTTTATTTCCGAAAATCAGCGTGCCTGCTACAAAAATGGTGTCACAGCTAATTAAGCAAGTGTAATACTTAGAAGTTTATTCTTACATGAAACAAAACACATTTGTTGACATTACCTTCAAAAAAATTTTCAGAATTCATTTATCTTACTGTTGTTTTCTAAACTGAATGTCAATGTTTGAAAACATTCTTGTTGTTTTTATCACATTGCGAATACATTGTCTAAAAATTTTAAAAAGTAGTCTTATGAAAATTTTACTTTAATCAATGTAAAAATCTATAGCATCACCTCATTTAAAATTACAACTATAATTTAAACATATTATATAATTTGTTACAATTCCAATATATTGCAACTTACAGGTAGGTACCAAAGAAATGTTGTTTTAATTACAGGACTTTTTTAATCATACGATGATTTTTAATTAATTAAAATTTTTAACATTTAAAAAAACTAAACCTGTGATTTGCGATCCATTTAAGATCTGGGCCTAGAGTGTCCAAACCTGTTAATTGGCCCTAGGCACTGAGGTGTTCTACAGCATATCTCCCGGTCAGGTGGTTAATATAACGCGAGGCCCTGAGTGTTTAGTTCGGAGGCAAGTTTGGTATTCATTTTTTAAACCAACTAAGCATGAAAGGATCGGTGAACATAGCCAAGTCCGCATTCATGAATCGTACGGTGATCACTGAGGATCTCGCGTTAGGCTGACCACCTGACAGCATGCCTGACCACCTGATCTGGACATATGCTGTAGAAAACCTCAGGGACTAGGGCCAAGTAAACACAGTTGGGCACTATAGGCTCAGATTCGTGTGAACCTTACCGAGACGGGTGGGGAACTCGCGATTTGTAGCGCGGCAAATCAGGTAGTTGATTGAAATTTTCTAATAATATTGATCATGAACTTTTCTATAATTATGAAAGCGGGCCAAATTGGTAATTATTGTTTTAAAGACAGATTTTGTGTCGTTTTAGGCTTATTTGAAATACTTTTCTGTCGCATTCATGTTCTGGAATATCTTGTTCGATAATTAATGAAAACTAAACCTGCGGCACCAAAATCGATTAAGAATCATGGCCTACAGATCACTACCCTGTGTTATCTGCCATTGTCACAGAAGTTCTATGCAGCATATACCCCGATCAGGTGGTTAAGCTAACGCGTGCCCTGAGTGTTATATTCGCAAGCATGTTTGGTATTCATTTTATAGACCAAGTAAGCATGAAAGGATCAGTAAACATAGCCGAGTCCGCATTCCTGAATCGAACTGTGAATCTTTTTTAGTACCGTGAAACACTGTTAAAAGTCTGCAGAAAATTGTCGCGCATTTTGACAATTTTTATAGAAAATGGTTACATACTCGTAATTTAACTTTATTCTGGCAATAATATTATCAATAATATTGCCAGCTGCTCTTAATAATATGTCCAAGTAATCGTTAACTTTATAAACGATCGAATTGCTGGAGGGTTTGTTGCCTAATTTTAACAATGCATATTTAGTACCGATATTTATGTAATTCAATTCTGATGACATCATTATGTTCATTATAATCATATGTATTACTGATTAAATGTTAATGAGAGGCATTTTTTAAAGAAAATTCTAATGCACTGAAAAGAATTCAAAAATATAATATTTATGTATCATCCAATTTTTAATTTAAGTATAATTTAAGTATAATCCAAGTAATCTAAAAAAGGAGAGAGTTCATAATAAAAAAAATTACTACCTTAACATACTTAGTACGGATATTTATCTAATGCATTCTGATGAAATTCTTATTTTCATGTATTATCTGTATTACTCATCAAATGTTAATGAGAAAGAAATTCTAATGCACTGAAAACAATTATATAATATTTAATATCTATATTTAATCCAAGTGTATTTTAATTTCATTCTTGAATTGCCTTTGTTTCATCCAGTTTAACCTCTTTATTATTTCTCCTCTAGCCGTTCAAATAAATAATTAAGAACGATGAATTATAACCCCGCGTAATTCATTTGAGGTACCGCATTCTGCAGTCCAAAAAGCTATTAACTATTTAAGCGTTAAAATAGTTCTACGAGTAATTTTAGTTGATACATCGCTGATGATAGATTACAACTCTCCTCTAATCTCAAGCACGACTGATTTCTTACGTGTGAACAAGAATGTTTTATTCAAGAATGTATAAAATTATGGAAGAAATCCATGTTATGTTGAATAGAACAATTTAGTATAATTATATAATGCAGGTTTTAATTTGTAATAATCTTAAACGACTCGCAAAATGTTTTATTTTGTTCTTCGATATATAATAAATAAGTAAATGTGTCTTAAAGTGTAAATCATATTTTAATACAATTGTGAAATGAATATATTTAATTCTATTGCTTATGAACAATGTTGTTGAATTTACAAGAATAAAAAAAAGGATATTAAACAGCTTTCAGCACTTAAGAAGTAAAATAGGACTTAAACTTGAGTGACTCATGATATTTATGTATGTATTGTATATAATGCATACATAAATTTACCAATTTATGTACAAATCTTAAATTGCATTCTACCAGCTTGAATGTGGCTTAATATTTAACCCTTTTACGCCTGAATTTTTGTTTTCTCAATTTTGCTACTAAAAGCACTTTAAAATTTTGAAAATAAACCGTAAAAATACTTAAACAGTACATTTATTTGATAAAATGTAAACTTTCTAAATATGAAAATATGTACAATATATATAAATGTACATTATGAATCAGTGTAAGTTTTGACTAGATTTGTATAAAACAGATTTTTTAATTTTATATTGTATACTAGGGGGCTCCGCCCCTGCAAGCTACGCTCGCCAACCCCCGTTCAGACACCGCAGAATCTGAAAATCTAAAAATCTAATGGGTTTTAAAAATATTAGAGAAGATTAAATTATACTGAAAAAGCTGTGCAGATCTCCCTATAAATGGGAATCCATTCAATTCCCTTTGATTGCAAAAATTTAACGGAGAATCAGTTGCTGTTAAGACATCCAATGGTTGATTTCGTTTTCGATTAAAGAGGATCAGTTAAACATTTGAAAAGAAGCTAAAATAAAATGAATTAAGCATTCAGAGTCTTTGTCAACCGATATTTTAAAACAATCTCTATAACAATAGCATAAATCATGTGACTATCATCAACAGTTCCCGGCGGAACACTTCGTTTTTTATACTCTAGGTGCCATTTTGATACTTTAATGTTATCCAGGCACAGGTGATAAGTCGCCAAATATTATTCTATCCCCATCATTTCATCTATATTATAATAGTTCAAGTCATCAAATGCCATAAACAAATACGGTCTGATCCCTTCGCCTTTCATATGAAGGTTTGGCACAAATGTCATATATATTGGCGCGATTTTTTTTCCAACGCCAATTTGGGGAACGCATCAACAGCATAAACAACAACATCCGGCTTACCATATCAAGCAAAATAACGATACTTTGGCGCCAGTTAAGTACCCGTTGCGTATATGACATTGGCGTCAGAAAAAAATCGCGCCAATATGGGGCCGTATATGACATCTGTGCCGAAAGAAAAAAAAAGCCGGGTGCAAATCTCGCCAGTATCTTTTTTTCAACTCGCCAGTTAGAATTTTTTTTTATTGTTCGAGTGGTAAATTAAAACATTGATTTGAAGTTGAAATTAAATGTCATGGCTTGTTACATAATTTAATATTTCGCCAGATGTCATATGCACCGCATGTTTGGCATGATTTTTTTTTTTTTTTTTTTTTTTTTTACGAAAATTTGCGAAAGCCTTGTTTTCGAATACCAGTTACATATGTATTTTTGGTACTACTTAGTTATCCCGTCGACAAAAAATATGTCGCTAACTATAAGATTAAATGTCAATAATGCTTGATCGTAAATGTCACATTCACTTGACTTTTAGCAAGTTACACGTCATCAAGTGATTTTTATTTCGACGTTTTATTTTTATATTTATTAATGTTATACTAATTTATTTGTTCTTTCGTTATTTAAAATAAAAATTTTGTCAATCTGTACAATTTGGCGAGTGGTTTGGCGATTTATATAATTTGCGAAATTGGGTGACGGAATAACTACTACATTGTACCGTATTTTTTAATTATTTTCTATTATTTTCAAAAGGAAATAGCAAAAAAATAATTAATTACTATAGAACAAAATAATTTATATAAATTTAAAAAAGAAATAAAAGTAAATATACATTTATTATTAAATAAACAACAATAGCCGGGTTACCATGTCTATCAAAATAATGCAATTATTGCGCCAATTAGGTACCCCGGTGCGTATATGCCATCTGTGTCTAATATTTTTCTTTTTGTTTTGTTTAAAAAAAAAAAAAAAAAAAAAAAAGTGAAAGCCATCAATTTAAATGTTTCATTTTTAAATGAAAGTTTTGTATTTAATAAAATGATAACGAAATACAAAAAAAAAGCATTGTTCTTAGCATAAATTTAAAGGAGGCCCAACTGTCGCCAAATTAATTTAAAATAGTAACCTTTTCTGAATTATGAAAAAAAATTCTGTTCTGATTAAAATTTGAGTTGCCATCATTAGAAAAAATGTATTTAAAATTAGAAAAAAATTAATATTTCGAAAACTAATTCGAATTTAAAAATTCTAATACCAGTTTTGAGATCTGTGGATCAACACGGATTTTTGGTGTTAATTTCATCGCAAAGTATTCCATATTTTAGGAGAAATCGCCGTGAAACAAAATCAGTTGTTTAATCAGTCTATTCAAAGAATCGATACATTTCAGGCGCTTCATATATTCGTTTCATAAATTCGTTTCATTAGGATTTTATATGTATAGGGTAGATTATAATTACTATTTTTATGTACTACTACATTAGCCACTTTTCAAATGTAGGCTGCACAATTTGAAAATTGACACATTTCCTCAGCGTAAAATGCCTTTATGGAATTTAATTAGAAAAACTTTAATATATTTTCCTGGCGTACATAAAGTACGATCCGTTGTTATCGACACTATATACATAAATTAATATATTTACAACTGGATTAATAATAGATATTCATTGGTAACCAATATTCCGCGCAGAGGAAAAATAACACGTGTATTTTTCAATAACTACATCTTAGCTTCCGTTAAAGACAGGCGCGTAAAAATATGATAGCCCGCGTAATGACGGTAATAAACAGATACCCATGGGTGCTGCCATCTATCGAAATAATGTTTAAATCTACCTGCCTGTTACATAATTAAAAATATATTTATTTCTTTACACTGATTAAAACCACTAAAACTATTATTATTAATAAACTAAGAGTAATCTTATTTCAGGCTTAGAAACAATTTATTTAATCATTATCTTGAAAATCATTTTGCATAAAAATCTCTCTCCTAAATGGTTAATAAAAACATGTACCCATTCGTGGTTCTGTATTTGGAAGGTTACAAACATGCATAAAATGAATACTAAAACACTAACTTTGACAATTTTTAAAAATACGTATTTCAAAGGTGTCTATAAGATAAGGTTATAACTTTTTTATTTGTTTCTATGATGAAAAAATACAAATAAACCATTTTTTTACATTTCGCCATCTTGGACAATGAAAATTTTATGAACATCGAAAAAAGTCCTAATTTAACGAAATAAATATGCATCTTGTGCTGCCATCTTTCGGCAACAGATAAATACATTTATCGATAATTTTTTCATGCAGTTTTCTGTTACAGAGTGTTAGAATACTATAATTACAGCATGACACTAAATTGTTATTACTTCCGCTTTCAGTTTTATAGCATTTCCTTTCTTTAAATATGATTCGTTCGTTCAGCTAACTTTCTGCCAGGTCCGCCACCTTTTTATCAGGAGCCTTTCGAAGTTTAAAACTGCATTTAATATTCTAAGTTTTTGTTCAGTTGTTGTAATATGTAACTCAGTACAGTTATATTCAATCCAACCTCTCCCTTTATTTTATCTCTTTGTTATCACGAAGAAGGAAAAAATATACATATTTATTAAAATTCGAAGCGTGCTAAATTTGGGATGCTAGGCATAAATGGATTAAAGTTTAAAAAAAAATGTTGTTATGAAAATTTGATATTTATTCACATATCTCTTAATCATGACATTAGGTGGAATGTGCCAAAGACGGTGATTTTAAAGATTAATATGCACGAATATTTTGTCTCTATCTAATTTGATATGACATTTTTATTGCATAAAATGCACTTTTTTAATGTTAGCAAAAGTATCACTAATCACAGATGAAAACAGAAAAAAAAATTAGAATTTTTTGGGAACAGGGTTATTTGTTTTTCCACCTGTAAAAAAAAATTATCTAGATGGCAAAAGATTTCAAAGACAGACGTATTTCTAAGCTGAACTATAGTTTGTTAGAAAATTTTACATACTATGTTTAATATCAAGGCAAACATCTGTGACGGGGTAGTGCTCCTTGTTTAAATGGATAATTACGTTATTTTTTATAACGATATTAATGCATTAAAATTTTACTTGAATGACAGCTAATAACTAATTCAAGTGTGTTAAATATTTCTTGAGCCTCTTTCCTTTTATCTAAAACAAGTTCTCCTAACAGATTGCACTTCAAGAAAATATATAAGGAATTTAAATGATAAATTCTTGTAACTCATTTCAGACGTTCCATTCTTCTTACTAGAACGATATTAGCTATTTCAACGTTAAATAGTTCTACAAGAAATTTTAATTGTTTTATTTCTGATGATGAATCACAATCTTCTTTTAATCCCATTTATCTGAGATTTATTACGTCTGAACAACAATGTTTTATTTAAGAATGTATAAAACAATTGAAGCAAGATTCCGCATATATTAAACTTTATATCTACTATGTATTGTCTATGTCTATTATATGCCTTTTTTAAGGAATCTTAAACAATTATTTCTTATTGTATTTTCGGATAGAAAAAAATAAATATATTTTAAAAGAGATTATACATATTTAAATATTTAAATACAATTGTATCATCTATATTAGGGTGGAGTGATTTTTTTTTTTTTTTTTTTTTTTTTTTTTTTTTTTGCTTGAAATCAAAATTAGGATTATGGGAAAGTTGCTCTATCATACTCATTCTGAATATAAAATATCTTTTGAAAACATTAATTTTAAATACTGCCCCAAGGTCATTGAATATTGAGAAAAAACGTAAAAGCACCATTAACTAAGTTCTTAGATCAGAATATTCTTACAAAGTGTATCCTAAATCCAAAGTCAATAGAAGAAGACAACTTATCTAAGATTAAACTATTCCCTTTTCACAATCAGGACACTGAAAGATGTGTGAAACTTGTTACAGAACCTTCTTCTGCTGTTTGTGGTTCTTTGAGACACGATGGGTTCATTAAAACTTGTCTGGAGTTTCGGAAAAAAATACCAGTTTTTGAAACCCAAAAACAGTATGGACTACTATAAAATAGTACCTTCTTTGCTTTTAAATTGTAATAGTAAATAATGTTTACCTTATTACTATAGTTCTTTAAGAATAATTTCAAATTATATTTTCTTGCATAGTTTAAGTAAAAAATATAAAACAATTACAATTACCTAAATTTGATATATTTGAAAAAGTATAGTCGTTGAGTTAATTTAATAAAAGCGAATTTGATTTAGATATTACATAATTTTACTATAAATATATAATAATAATAATACTAATTCGATGATCATCCTTTTAAATTAAATTAATATTAATAGTTTGTATATTTGCGGGAAAAAAAATGGAAAAGTGCACAACATTTACGTTTTTTCTCAATATTCAATGACCTTGGGGCACTATTTAATATTCATATTTTTCAAAGATATTTTATATTCAGAATGAGGATATGATAGAGCAACTTTCCCACACCGCACAGTGAAGTATTTGACTCGAAATCCTGGTCAAAAATATTTTTCGATGTAAATATAGCTTGAAATTCTTAGATGTTATTGGATATCACTATAGCATGTTTGGAATTGTAAATGAAGTATATAGCCTTTACGGTTCATTTACAGAGACACCCAAAAGAATTCTCTTACATTATGGTCTATGGGGAAAAATCGTTTTCACTGTATTTTAATGATATCACACTTTTAAATGTACTGAAATTTATATACATCCCTAAGGTGTACTAAGGCACTTATTGTAGAATATGGTGTGCATAGAATATATCGTTCATTTACAGGAACACACAAAAGAATATGGCTAAAGAATAAATTTAACTATTGAAGTCTATGACCAATATTTGCTGGAAGTACGTTTGTAGTTGTGATAGGCGTTTTAAAATAGGACAATTTTTTTAAAAATATTACTTGGTGTACATATATTCTATAGATCATATACAGGGCTGCACAAAAGTTCACAAGTACATTTCCGTTTACTCAAGGAAATGGCTGAATGGACATTTTTAACTGTGCTATGCGTTTCACTGAACTAATATTTAGTATACTATGAAGTATACATACAAATTCATAGCTTAGTTTAATATTTTATATCTTAAAAGTGTAAGTAAGATTTTAACATATCACATAATAATTGCTGCGAAATCACGTAACTCCTCTTACCCCTTACCCCTTGAATAAAAATCAAAAACAAAACGCACCTGCAGTGTGTTACGTCAGACCGAACGATCCTTCTGCGCAAGAGCAGACACAACTTGTTTTCCTTTTTCTGTGAGAATTGACTGAGATTTAGAACAGAATAGAAACCAGATATGTGCGTAGATTGAAAAGAAAATAACTTTAAGAAAACTTTAATACTTGAATTGTAACTTGTACATAATGTTTGTTTTGTGAGTGTCTAACCATGTTGCGTGCGTCTCTTCATGAATGTTTAACGTAATACCTCTTTCTTTATTTCGATGATTCAAGATTAATTATTTTGATGTTCTGTCATTTACTTCATCGTATGCCCGGCTATTTCCTCTTATGCGAAGGAAAGAACAGGTAGGACATTTAGCTTTTATTTTATGATTGTATAATAGGGTGGGTCGAAAAAACAGAAATATTTATAATCGAAATGTAATAGAGCGTAAAAGTTGCCTTTTGTAATAAAGAATAAATTCGTAAAATATTACACCGATTGGTTAATATCTTTTACCGCCGCAAGGGGGCCAAACTTTTCAAAAATTGCAAAAAACATGTTTTTTTTAGTAATTTTTTTTAATTATCCAAACGTACGAATACAATTTCTAATAAGACGCAATAGCTACATGAAGATATAAGAAATCTCCCGGTAAATGTTCATTGTGATAAAGTAATATCGTATACTGCTGCAAAGGGACCATATTTTTAAGAAAAAATGTAAAAATTTCAAATATTTATTATTTCTAAATTTTTAAAATTTGTATAATATATCTAGAAGTAAATCAATCTAATTCATATCTATTAATATCTCCTACATTTTGTTAACTATTTGTTACAGACTATAAAAAAACGGTAATCATTCATTATTCTTGACGATTGCTTTATCTACTGCTGTATTACTGCAAATCAGCCGTTCATATACCAAAAATCACAAAAATGATATAAAATGAACAAAATATTTTAGTATTTTCTTAATTAAAACACAGAGATGATTAACGAAAACGGGTTAAATAAACTTAAAATGAAGAAGTATTGAAAGTAATTGAATTTTGTAATATGACTTACTTCCAAATAAAGCCATTGTTCCTCGAGAGGCCGAAATTGATCATATGTGATCCTCCCTCTATTCTGGTCCACAAACTTTATCAGCACTTCAGAGACTAATTTCACTCATTTTTCTACTGATTGAGTGGGACAAGGAAAATTATAATAGCTGGTATCTTTAATCGAACGTTCTAAACTTACCAGCGTCGTTAGATCGTCAGTCGATAGACAAACCATAACAGGTAGTTTCGTTAGTTTACAATTTTGCCACTCTACTAAATCCATGCAATTTTAAGCTTCAAGCTAAGTCTAGAATAACGAAGGGCACTATAGAAAGATGCGTGAAATTAATCTCTGAAGTGCTGGTAAAGTTTGTGGACCAGAACAGAGGGAGGATCACATATGATCAATTTCAGCCTCTCGAGGAACAAAGACTTTATTTGGAAGTAAGCCATATTACAAAATTCAATTACTTTCAATACTTCTTCATTTTAAGTTTATTTAATCTGTTTCGGTTAATCATCTCTGTTTTTTAATTTACAAAATACTAAAATATTTTGTTCATTTTATATCATTTTTTGTGATTTTTGGTATATGAACGGCTAATATGCAGTAAAACAGCAGTAGATGAAGCGATCGTAAAGAACATTGAATGATTACCTTTTTTATTGTCCAGTCTATGACAAATAGTTAACAAAATTTATGACAAATTAATAGATATAAAGTAAATTTATTTACTTCTAGACATATTATAGAAATTATAAAAATATAGAAAAAATGAAATTTTTACATTTTGTTTTTGAAATATGCTCCCTTTGCGGCAGTAAAAGATATTATTTTATCATAATGAACATTTACCGGGACATTTCTTATATCTTCATGTATCTATTGTGTCCTATTAGAAATTGTATTCCTATGTTTGTATCATTCAAAAATACATTGAAAAAAAAAACATGTTTTTTGCGATTTTTTGAAACTTTGGCCCCCTTGCGGCGGTATAAGATATTAACCGATCGGTATAATATTTTACGAATTTATTCTTTATTACAAAAGGCAACTTTTCCGCTCTATTACATTTCGATTGTAAATATTTCGGTTTTTTCGACCCACCCTATTGTATAAGTTGAAAGCTTTTTATTAGATAATAAGATTAATGAGAAAATTAGAAACAGAGAATAAGATCAGTAGTAACAATAATTAATATACATTTTATAAATATTTTGATAATAAAAAAAAAGAGTCATCATTTAAGAAGAGAACAAAGAAAAAAGAAGGTAAAATATTAATTTACTAAGTGTATATTTTAAAAATACGAATAAATCACATGTCCATTGACTTAATATTACCGAAGGCAGTTTGGAAGTTGAGCGACCTGTAACCTTAACTATTCACTGTTTTTAAGAGGAAAGTAATTGTTGATAGGTTTGTCTTATTCACTATTAATATTTAATTAGATGTGTTTAATTTTACTATATGTAAAACTTATTTTTACATTTAAATTACATTTAATAAAAATTATTGCATTTAATTTATGTTTAATAGTAGATTCAGGAAAGTGGAATCTATATAGTATAGATTGCTAGTTTTTAAATGTATTTAATGTATTACCTGTTTCAAAATGATTCTTCAGAACTCTTCTTCATCTTTTTCATCACTCTCTTCTTGGCTTTTATCGGGACTACCATCGAACCTTGCTGGAAGAAGAAATTGTAGGGTCTCGCTACTGTATGGCTTGCTCTTTGTAGTTGATAAACGGAGTTATTATAAAATATGAAGTTGCTTATTTTCACGTACATTATAAAAGGAAAATGTTTATTTAACTTTCTTGGTGAAGTTTGTCAGTTTTGGAATTAAAATTAGGTGTCCTTTTTTAGGGACACCACCCTCGAAAGGGTTAATTCCTCCTTTCTATCCTTATGTTACACACATCAGCCCGAAGTACTAATTAGGGAACCATTTTTCTTTAAATAAGTATATACAAATTGAAGGCAATCAGATATTTCTATCAAAAGATATCGAGTTGCGTGCGTATGTACGTACCTACATACGTACATATGTACGCACGTACACACATACAGACAGAATGTGTAGGTTCAAAAGCTCTCCGGTAATATCATGTGAGCTCAAAACCTGCAATACGATAGTAAATATATAGTTCTTATCTCTTCAATTCGGTGGCCGCAAAACAGAGCATTTAAATAGTCATCTCGAAAAGAAAATGGCAACAATATGCGGAAGATTTTTTTGCAGAAATGGACAGTCAAGACTATAACTAATACGATTATAACTCAAACATGGCTGGGCAAAACGCGGCACATATTTAAAAAGCTTTCGATATGTATAAATTAGAGCCAAAAACGCTTTAAAAATAACCCTTTTACACATTTAATGTTTTTTTATTACATTAAAAACGAAACTATTTAAATTAACACACAGTTTAACACTAAGCTCTGACCTTTGTTAAACACGTAAGCCCTGTTTAGTTTCAATTCAACAATTCATTGGGCCACAAAAAAATTATATTTAAACATAACAACAATGTCAAAAAAGCAACAAAAATGTACGTCTTATCAGAAAGAAACTTCCTCTTCAGCTGAGACCAGGAGCCACCGGATATAACTCAGGTTCTTAAAATAGACATAGATCGATGCACCAATTAGTTAGCTATTAAAAATATGATTTTTACAATTGTTGACGAAATTTTAATTTTTGCATTTTTGGCCAGGTTTTTGGGTCAAATACTCCACTGTGCACCGCCCCATTTTGATTTGGAGGGGAAACAATTGCATAGGCGAGCGCTCCACCCTAACGTAAATAGCTAATTTTATTACTAATAAACAATGCAGTTGAATAAAAAAAATAAAAACAGGGTATGAAAATTTTTTAAAATCGAAAAACGGAAAATCGTGCGGTTTTAGTAGCGAGTAAATTGTGCTTACTACTACATTTTATGCACACATTGTAAAACGAATCTTCATAAAATTAACAATCCATGTAGTCATTCTTAAAGCGCATTCTATGTGTCATGCATGTGGCCAATTATTTAATGATTATATCATATTGTTTTAGAATATGTATTTATTCTTTATGCATATGCTAAAAATGTCATTAAGTAAATATTTCAAAGACTATTTTTTAAGAGAGAAATATCTAGAATAAATAGTTTGCATCATTCAGAAGATATATGACAGTTTAACTGCATAGCAGACAATTAAAGAATTTCGACAAGGCATTTCCGAAACATAGCCGATTAACTAGTCGACAAACATTATTATTATTATTATTTTTATTCTTTGTTTTTCGTTACAAATAAAGAACAAAACTTTACGCATATGGCTTAGATTTTGAAAATCCTTACAAAATATTACTAAGAAATTTCATTTTTTATACAATGAAATGATATATCAAAATAACCGGTTTTAATGAAATGAACCGCAAGTGAATTTTCCCCACAGTCCATAATGTAAAAGATTTTTTCTGTGTCTCTGTAAACGAATATAAATGCTGCATACTTTATTTTCAAGAGCGAACATTCTATAGTGAAACTCATTACGCATAAAATTACATATCAATATGTAAATCACAGTGCATTTAGACGAGTTACGACACTTTCCAACTATGTTGGAAAATTTGTAAAATGGAAAAGGATTTTTAAGGAAGCCATATGTCGTAGATGGATCAGCTTTAAGACCTGATCCTTCAATTTAACAATAATTGTGGTGACAGGATATGGACTCTGCATGGCAAAGTTTAGCAAATTCTTTAATGTGGCTCTGGATGATTAACTTCAACTGCTGAACAATAAGAAAAGTACTGAGCCTACAATTAAATTCGTGAGAATGAGAGAGTTGACACTTGATTGCGCCTATGAGCAGACATGCTACTGATGACGACGTGTTCGACGAAATACCGGGTCAGACGAACCTAGGGTAAGCAGAATGTCTCCGGCCAGCTAAATCGGGTCTTAGTAATGTTTTATAGGCAGACGACCTATTTTGATGTTTCACATTTAACTTAAATGTAAATAATCCATGTTGTAATTATATTCATCTACATATCCAAGAATATTACAGTTTGTCAAGATTTCACTAAAAATCTGCCTGTACTATTATTACTCTAGACCACCGACCCAAAGTAGTATATTTATTCTACATAAATATTATTAGGATATTTTAAAAAATTAATGTATTAAAAATAATTAAACAACAACTAATATCTAATCCACGTGTAGTTACATTTCTTTTTATGCTTTCATCGGTTCATCCAATTCAAATATTCAGTCTATTCGCTTAACATATCAAACAAATAATTAAGGAATTTTAATGATAACTACGGGGAATTAATTCCATGTGCTGCATTCTGTTTATACAAGAAATTTTAGTTATATCACTGATGATGGATTACATAGCTCTTCTGCTCTCGTGCTTTGAAGATTCATTACGTGTAAACAAGAATGTTTAGTTCAAGAATGTATAAGTTTATTGAAGCAAGATGCGTTGTGTTAGAATAATTATTTATATTTGATCCATACTTAATCTAGTATATGATGTTCTTAGGGAAGCTATGTAAATCTTTCATTATATGCATTGAGATATAAATAAATAAATGGGTTCCAAGCGTTAACACACAATTTAATGCAATTTTTGAAGTGTATACATTTACATTTAATGCTCAAAAATTTATATTTAAGCGGACGTACCGTTCATGGCATTCTGACATAATTTTGATTTTAAGTCCCTGAATAATAATTTTTTTTAGTATATATTCTTGTTTTTGTTTTTTTATTTCTTATGTTTTAAAACATCACATTGCAGGACTGTATAACAATATTAACGAGATAAATAAGTTTTGGACGATGTTGGGGGGTCCAAATAGACAACGAAATTCCTCACTATCCCATGTCCCCGATGCTGATTTTTATGTTTGGAGCTGGCTGTATAAAATTGTTTCAATAAAAGTAATTCGATGTAATTTTTTTTCCCGAAACTGGGATTATTGTTTTATATAAATATGTAGCAAAAAATTAACCTGCACACATTTTTACGATTGTTATAATTTTTTTAACTCTGCCCCTGGATTTTAGATTCCTTACCGTCCCTCTTGCTAAATTTATACAGAAAATCACAGCAGATGCAGCCACAGAGTTTTTTTTTTTTTTTTTTTTTAACTTTTTTCTAATGCAGAAGTATGCTAGAGAAAGAATGCCTGAAATTCTTTGACATAAAAATTTACTGCAGAATTTTAATCAGCATTTAAATATTAATTTCAAGCATCGTAACTTTATTGGTAGTCCTCAAGGTTTATTCTTGCACGTTTCGAGGTAAATTATTATTATTATTATTTTTTGTTTTGTTTAATTTAATCCCATGTTGCTAAACATCAATGAACATTGTAGCTATCACTTTGTCTTAACATGTTTTGTCTAAATAAAGCTTGTAATTTTCCTTACCGTCAATTTTTTCACTTTTCACCCCTTTCTTTTCCTTACCGTTCCTTCCTTAATATCCCTTTAAGACAATGTTATACCAAAATTTTGTACTAAAAATACTATATTATTTCTTATTTGAATGTTATGTGGGTATAATGCAAATTCATTGTAATTAAAAATTGAAAAGAAAATAAAAAGTTCGAGAGGTAAAATGGTAACCAAAATTAAACTCGCAAGTTTAACTTAAACCTCAGTTAAATGAAAATATCGTCGCTGCTGACCATTTTTTCTTTATTTTGAATCATTAAGGCATTCGTCTATAAGTTTGAAATGTTATTTTATTAAGTTTAATTTCCCCAGATTTTTATTGCTAAAAGTTAAAATTTTGTGGGAATGCCTCATATTCTCTATAAATAAAGCGATTTATATATACATCTATTAAGCACGTTTTATTTTTCATTTGGTCCATTATTTAATGCATGGCAATTATAACGAAAACGATGAGAACGGTTTCGTTATAACCGTGTTTTGCATTAAAACGTACACTGTAAAAAAACGGATTAAAATACGGAAATTATAGTGGTAATTGAAACGCTAGTACTATTTTCGTATTTTAATGGAAATTTACTCCCCCCCCCCCCCCCCCGTAAATTGCAGAAATATTTTCGTTTTTCTGTAATTTAAGAGAAGAATTTCCGTTAAAATACGGAAATAGTACTAGCGTCTCGATTGCCAGTACAATATCCGTATTTTAATCCGTTTTTTACAGTGAAGTAATATTTGCAGAAAATTGAAACTGGAAAACAGGGATTCTGCTTTTTCAGAATTTAATGTCGCACCCGATGAAAAAGAAATATGTATATAAATATATATAGCACAAATATATTTCAGTTTTAAGATTTAAAGCACATGCTTTATTTTCAATAAAATGACGTCATTCGCATCCGCTGAAGAATTCCTCATTTGCCATCCAGTCTTAAACAACATCTACAGTAAAGTATGCATATGACGTCACTATCGCTCAATAATACACAAATAAAAAAAAAAGAGATATCGTCATTCATCTAATGATTCATATGCCTTCATTTGTTTGTAATATTTATATAGATAATTAAAATTAAATATAGTTTAAAATCGCTCCATTTATACTTTTTCAAAATAGCACGTTGTTTACATTTTTTTAGTTGTTGGACAATGGCAACAGAAAGATATAATTACTATTTTCCAACTATTTTTCCTTTACTTTCTACGGAATATGGAGTACTTCATTTGGTAACATTAAACAAATGGCGCTGAAAACTACAAAAAAAAAAAAAAATAAATGAATAAATAAAAAATAAATTGAGATGCATTTTTCAAACAAATTGCATTTAAAAGTACATTTTTTTCACAATACGACGGAATAAAAATAGAATATGTGCAACGCTTAGAAGTTAAAAAAATTATAGTAGAGCGTTTAACCGTACAATGATACATCTGCTTCGTTTTACGGCTGGCTTATACAAAGGAACGTTATTTTTCAGAGACGACACTTTAATTGCTGGCTGAAATAAATAGTATATCGGGAGCTAAAATGTTCAATTTAACTGGGTTCGTATTATTCGGGTTCCACTGTATGTTCTTTTAAAATATGTATGCATTACTAGTACATTTGCTAAATATTATGTAAGGTGAAATGTTTGATAGCTGATGTTTTAAGAAGCAAATATTGATAAATATTTAATATCATTCTGACCAGATTTTTAGAAAAGATAAAAGAATTTATACTTTAAAGAATTCTATTAAATGTTGAATAATTCGACAGTCCAAGAAAAGCAGAAACAACAACAAAAAAAAAAAAAGCTTCATTTGATTTTTTTAAACTCCTGATTATGGTAAATCTAAATTGATTATAATTTTAAACCATCATATGGCGCGTTCACGCCTATGGCAACGTTTATCGGAGAAAAAGAACAATTTCTATGCACTTTTAATATGCTAAAAAGTATGGTATCCGCCTGCTAATCTTGTAGTTAGAATACTGGCTACAAGAAAAGAGGTATCAAGATTAATTTTCAGTAAAAGTCTTGGTCTGATTAACCCTTGTTTTTATAGGTTAGATTTTGCCACACTGTGGTTAGATATTTCAGTAGTTTACTCTTTATCATTTTACGAAATCATCTATCGATATTTTTTTGTTTATGTCTCCACATACACAAGCTTAAAGTTAAACCGTACCATCAAGTGTTAAAACAAAGTGCATGGGTGCCAACTTGAAACTAATCTTCCGTAATACTTGCGTAACTTAACCATGGTTTAATACGTTTCGAACCAGAATTTTTTTTAAAGAATTTAAATTAAATATTTTCCACGTAGAAACATAGAATTAAATAAATAAACATTCATGAAATACATTTTCTGGTTCGAAATGTGGTTAACCTGGGACAAATTAATCCAGACATTACGGAAGATTCACCATGCTATGTAGGCGACGTCTTTGACACCATGTTTTAGAGACATTTTGAATTAATGTTTCAACTGTGTAGACGAGTCACATTGAAAAGCTTTTGTTTTTCTCTTTTTAAAAATAGTAATTAATTTCTAAAAAAATATCGTATTTAGAGTTACGTTAGCGATTTTTTTCATACCTGATATTAGAATTCCGTCATAACATGGGTTGACGAATGATCATGATACATCAGTATATGATTTTTATAAATAGGAAAATCTGCAACATTTCAAACAATATCAAAATCACCACATCAGTGTTAACAAATAATTAAGGTAAGAGCGATGGATTTTGTTTATGGCGGTAATTTTTAAGGTGTGCTACACGAATTTCTATCTCTTGAACAAACTGTTAAAATATAATTTTTTTAGATCCTTTTTTTTTTAGCAATTTACGGAAAATAATCCGTATATAAAACAATAATAAATCATAGATTTGGAAACACATATCCAGATGATTACGCTATAAAATGGATTTTTTAGGGTTACAAAATATGAATATACATATTTGACAAAGTAACGATAAGATGAAATGCCTTCGACATTTTAATAAAAATCAAAACAATGTCTTTAATTTGTTATACAAAATACAATGCAATGGTGATTTTTGACATGTCAAGTCAAGTCTAATATGAAATGGAATAATGGTTGGTTATTAAATATGAATACACGTAATTAAATATCTTCAAAAGTTAATGAAAATCAAAATTAAAATCTCAGTGGCCATCACATATCATGGTAAACGTTTCTGTTAAGTTTGTTTTAGTGTTGTGCTTCATGAATTTCAATGTGTTGATAAAGCCGTTAATGAAGAATTTTATTTGGATGTTAAGTTCTTTCTATTCTTTCTAAAAATGTACTAAAACTCATCTGAAATGTGGTGATACATATTGTAACATGTATTACAGTGATTAGTTATAAAATGATATACTGCTGAGAAATTAAAGATCAATACATTAAAAAAAGTAAAAGCTCGCACCCGCCATTGAAAACTCGAATTTTTACAACATACTTGGTCTCTGGCATTAAGTTACCTGAGCCAAACTATACTTGCACCACTCCCGATTATTTGTTAAGAGATATAAAATTTTAACATATTGTATTTTATCTTAGCGTTGTGCAATAACATTAACCTGCACAATTTATAGGAGTTTCGTAATAATCGTTATTACCGAGTAGCGATTTAAACTTGGAATTTTAACGTAAATAAATTACGAATGCACGGTTTTGCTTTTTGACTTAAAAAAACAGGACTCTTCACGGACTCTTTAACAAAGTAAGGTCGTAATTTGTATTATTTTTTTGTTCTGTCTGATGCTCTGAGTACAATGACTATCATTTCAAAAAACATCATTTGAGGAAAAACAATTAAATTTAGGAAGGGGTATTACAGGGGACCGCCGCGGCGAGCGGCCCCTCTTCGTCCGCAGCCCTTTATTCTTCTACTCTAGTCCGACTCTTTTGCAGAAGCAAGATTCGTAGGTCCTCAGCCACGTCCCGAGTGAATGACACTAGCGAAAGCAACCTAAAAAAAAAAAAAAAAAAAAAAAAAAAAAAATTGGAACCGGACAAATTTAAAAGGGAAATTACACAAATTAAAGACACCGAAAACCGGAAAGGGAGGGTCTTTAGCAGATGACGCAGATAACAGCCCGTAAAAAAAAGGTGGATTTATTTTTATTTAGTGCTGCGTAATGTGGCGTAGGAAACTGAAAGAACAATAGAATGCTTTTAGAGGATTTTACACTAGCATTAAACTCCATAACGTATTAAGAATGAATTTCAATATACATTTTCATAGAAGCTGACAAATATATCACATATCATTCCTTCATATCATAGTGGTAAATTTCTTTGTTTGCATATTACCAATAACCGAGAGGTTCCACTCTAGTTGTTTTTTATGTAATTTTTATAAAAGTTATCTTTTTTATTAAACATTTGGAACTTTTTTAGTTTAGGGAATATCAGGACATAGAAAAAATGGCCTTGGCGAGAGAAGGAAATTTAACAACATATTTTCTGGCAACCTGTTCACTGTTTCATATACACAACCAATATTTTTCCATATTTATACGATTTATTTAACATAAAAAAGGAATTTATCTATTTTTACGTACAGACGGAAGAAAATTGCATATCTAAAGGAATAATATATATATATATATATATATATATACCGGGTGTCCCAAAAATGACTGATGGATTTTAAAATTCAGTAACTTCCAAGCGGTGACATATATTTAAAAAATTCTTGCAGGAGGGTTATGTATGATGTCAGGAGTTTTTGTACTATGATTCTTAATTTTAGTTCGAATTTCAAACAATAGATGGCGCTGAAAGTAATAGACGCTCAGTCCAGACCAGATTTTTGGTACTTCGGGATCCATTCAATACATATTTAATCTTCTTTTTACGCATGGAAGAAGGGGGAGGCCGAAAAATCGAGAATGGATTTGGCGGTTATTGCTTGCAGCACCATCTATCGATGCTCTTTGTAACTAGAACAGTGAATCGCAGCATAAAAGCTCCTGACATCTTACATAATACTCCTGCAAGAATTTTTTAAATATCTGTCACCGTTTTCAAGTTATTGAATTTCAAAATCTTTGGGACACACGGTATTATATATGAGTCAATTTCACAATTTTTTAACTTTCAGAAATAAAAATTTGGTGAAATTAAACTTCCTAAAATAAAATTTAAACTTATAGACGAGTGCCACAATGAGTCAAAATAAAGGAAAAATGGACAGCAGCGAAATATTTTTTTATTTAACTGAGGTATAAGTTAAACTTGCCAGTTTACTTTTCCTTACCATTTTGCCGCTATAACTTTTATTTTCTTCTAAATTTTTACTTATTATGAATTTGCATTGTACCCACAGTACATTCAAATAAGAAATGATAACAATGTGGTATTTTTAGTTCAAAATTTTGGTATAGCATTGTCTTAAGGGGATTCTTCACTCACTTGAAAACACACGCTCCGTAATGTTAATCCTATGGGCAGGTTATTTTCGAATTTCTCGTTTCAATTTGAATATATGATTAAACATTTTTTTTATTATTGTTTTTTCATAGAGGGTTTCGAAACTAAAAGTACCTTTAAAAAAAAATCTGCAACCAAAATCGAAAAAGTAAAAAAGAGTCGTATTAAAGATTGAGCTCAGCTATCCTATGCAAAAAATAAATAAATAAATAAATAAATAAAAAATAAAAACGTTTAAAAATATTAAATTTAAACGAGAAATTCGAAAACAGACACCCCATTGGTTTAACATTAGGGAGCGGGTGTTTTCAAGTGAGTGAAGAAAACCCTACCCTTAAAAGGGTGTTAGACAAGGGATGGGGTAAGGAAAAAAAGGGAAGGATATAGGAAAAATGGGACGGTGAGGAAAATTGCCGCCTATTTTTAGGCAAATCATGTTAAGACTAAGTGATAGCAACAATATTCATTGATTTTTAGGAAAAGTTATTTATATTGGATTAAATTTAAAAAAAAAATAATTTACCTCGAAAAGTGCAGGAATAAACTTTGGGGACTGTAAAACTACCAATAAAGTCACGAAGTTTGAAATTGATGTTTAAATTCTGATTTAAATTCTGATTTAAATTTTGCAGTAAATTTCCCGTCAAAGAATTTTAGAAATTCTTTCTCTAATATACTTCTGCATGAGAAAAAAGTTTAAAAAAATTCTGTGGCTGCATCTGAAATGGTTTTCTGTATAATTTTAGCAAGGTGGGCGTAAAGATTCTAAAACCGAAGGACTGTGTTCAAAATATAATTACAACCGTAAAAATGCGTGCAGGTTAATATTTTACTGCATATTTATATAAAACAATATTTCCAAAATTGGAAAAAAATTGCATCGAATTACTTTTATTGAAACAATTTTATTCAGACAGCTCCAAACTTAAAAATGAGCATCAGAGGCACGGGACGGTATAGGAGTTTCGTGGTACATTTGGACCCCCAACATTGTCCAAAACTTATTTATCTCGTTAATATTGCTATGCAGTCATGCAATGTGATGTTTCACAGTATAAGAAATAAATGAAACCAAAGAACATGTAATAAAATAAAAATTATTATCCAGGGACTTAAAAGTCAAAAGATTGTGAGAATGTCTCGTATATGTATACATTCTTATAAAACAAGCCTAAAACTTCATAACTTTTTCCACAGCTGTTTATATATCCCTTTAAGTCCTGACCTACGCAATTGTGTACGTAATCCTAAAGGGGAAAAAAAACATTTTCCTCTTTTTGTGCAATTTAAAGTCGAACCTACACCCAAAGAATTGCGTGGATCCACCTTTGGCATACGGGTATTTTTTAAAATATTTTTTTCATTCAAATATGATCCTATTAATTAGGGGAAACCACCAAAATTCTTCTTTTCTACAAAAAATCTCCCGGCCTTAAAAAAATTATCATTTGGCAATAAATCTCACTTTATGAAGCTCGAGTTACGACAAGTTTAAAAAAAAACCGCCAAGATATACAGAAAAAGTAGAAAGATTCTTAATTTGGTATTTTTAACATAATGCTGAGTTACTAAAATTTGTTATGAACCTTAAAATGATATATCATTGCATTTTCAAGAAAATTTTTTTTTATAACTTAATAGATTACATTATGCTCCATAAGTGTGCTTTTATAAATTTAAATTAAAAAAAGTTCAAAAAATTCGTTTTTATAATTATAATTTAATAATATTTTCGATAGTATTTTCCCGAAAGTACTAGAAAATAATTTGATGCCAAAATAGGAAAATTCTAAAAGTAAAGAAATTTAGTATCATATATAAAACAACTCCAATGAAATTCCCATTTAGATTATGTATGCTAAAGTTATTTGACACAGTTTGGAGTTCTTTCCCTTGTTTACAAGTAACTAAATTTTTAAAGTTCAATGGTTTTTAAGGTTTAGCATTACAAAGGTACGGGTATTTTTTAAGCCTAAAACTTCATAATTTTTTCCACAGCTGTTTATATATCCCTTTAAGTCCTGACCTACGCAATTGTGTACCTAATCCTAAAGGGAAAAAAAAACATTTTCCTCTTTTTGTGCAATTTAAAGTCGAACCTACACCCAAAGAATTGCGTGGATCCACCTTTGGCATACGGGTATTTTTTAAAATATTTTTTTCATTCAAATATGATCCTATTAATTAGGGGAAACCACCAAAATTCTTCTTTTCTACAAAAAATCTCCCGGCCTTAAAAAAATTATCATTTGGCAATAAATCTCACTTTATGAAGCTCGAGTTACGACAAGTTTAAAAAAAAACCGCCAAGATATACAGAAAAAGTAGAAAGATTCTTAATTTGGTATTTTTAACATAATGCTGAGTTACTAAGATTTGTTATGAACCTTAAAATGATATATCATTGCATTTTCAAGAAAAATTTTTTTATAACTTAATAGATTACATTATGCTCCATAAGTGTGCTTTTATAAATTTAAATTAAAAAAAGTTCAAAAAATTCGTTTTTATAATTATAATTTAATAATATTTTCGATAGTATTTTCCCGAAAGTACTAGAAAATAATTTGATGCCAAAATAGGAAAATTCTAAAAGTAAAGAAATTTAGTATCATATATAAAACAACTCCAATGAAATTCCCATTTAGATTATGTATGCTAAAGTTATTTGACACAGCTTGGAGTTCTTTCCCTTGTTTACAAGTAAATAAATTTTTAAAGTTCAATGGTTTTTAAGGTTTAGCATTACAAAGTTTTATAAATATGCCAAGCACACAAAATTTATGAAAGAATTTGGATGTTCTTTTAAAAGCAAGTGTGATAGCAACCTCCCTTTTTATGAGAATGTTCGGAACCGCGTAAGAGAAATTTATTTAAACATCAGTGAAACAACACAGATTTTCATGCTGCATGAAAGTATAGTAATATCCAATTTAATACAATATTTTAGAAGATAAAGAACATTGTGTGGAATAGTATGTTTAATTCATTTTTCCTGAAATATTAAATTTATACGAAAATATATTTGCTAAATATCCAGATAAACTTGTTTATTTTAATTTTTTTAATTAAAAGTCAAAATCTTAGTTGAGAATATTTGGTCAAATTAATTATGAGTCCCAGATATGATATTTCTTTTATGCTACATTTAAAGAGTCACGAATAAGAAATAACATTATGTTACAGAAGCCAGCCGTAAAAGGAAGCAGATGTATCATTGTTCGGTTAAATACTCATAATCTCTACTGCAATTTATTAAACTTCCAAAGCCCCCACCAGTGGCTGAGAGGCTCTGCTCTCGATGTTCGTAGAGGGGAGGTGCTGGGTTCGAACCCAATCGCGCCCGTTGGCCTAAACTTTCTCAGTTTTCGTGGTTTCCTTCTAACCTTGGGAAACCTTGCGTAAATACGGGTTCGGTTCCCTTAGAAAGACCCCCACAGAGGGCACTTCAGCTTAAGTCCCATATCCCTCGTGTAGATAATAGGCCGTCAAAAATCAACCCAGCTTCTAAGCATCGCACATTTTAAATATTTACACCTTCGTATCGGGAAGAAAAGTGCTTTTAACTGCAATTTGTTTGAAAAGTGCATCTGAAATTATTTTTGAGATATTATTTTTTTTGTAGTTTTTAATGCCTATAATGGTGGTAACGGAAGTACTCATTTTCTATAGAAAGTAAAGAGAAAATAGTTGGAAAATAGTAGATTACTGTATCTTTTTCCTGCCATTTTTTTATAGCAAGTGAAAGAAAATTGTAATTAAAATACGTGTTATGATGAAAAAATATAAATAAATGATTTCTGATAAAACATGTAGCTATTATAAACTATATTTAATTTATCCATAATAATGTTACGAGCAGACGGAGGCATATGAATCATTAACTCTTTATGTAATGAATTCTGAATTCATGAAAATTTCATCTTCTAAAGCATTTTTCGTGAATTTTTGAAACTACGTTAGAAGATTTACACAATCATTTAATACATTTTTGAAGGATTTTTGAAGGATTGAATGATTTAAAAGGATTAATTAAATTTGACTTTATAGGGATTTTGTGTAATATTTAAAACACCACTCAAATCTTTTATTTTAAATCTTTTTCTTAGTATTTTGTGGAATTAGGAAATGTACAAATATAATGTTCTTGCATTAGAAATAGAGAAATATTTCCGAATTGAAAATTCCCACTCCCCCTCCAACTCCAAGGAAGCTGAAAAGATACAAAGGCAAAAGAAATCATCCTTTTAAAAATATTTTTCTTTTGTGTAACCAATAATGCTTTTGGAACAAGATAGAGCAACACATCTATTAACTCATTCTAAACAGTATTACTACTAATCAATGTATTAAAGGAATTTTACAGCAAGTTATTTTAATGGTACTTATAAGTACCGTTAGTAGATAAAGGGTTAAATAACCGATTTTTTTTTGTCAAGTTTTCGACGTCGCTTTTTGCTGGGTTTGTGTATTATTCTCCTTATTGTGATTTCCATGATAGTGACATCATATGCATTATGTTAAAAATTGAGAAATAACAAGTGAACGAAGCTGAAATGAAATGTTATTTGTTGAATAAAAAGTTAATTTTGAAAACGTTATTTCCATAAAAAAATGAGACATTTCTGTAGATGATGTTTAAGACTGGATCGTAAATGTGGAATTCTTCAGCAGATGCAAATGATGTGATTTTATATAAAGTAAAAACATGTATTTTATGTCTAATGCACCATTTTCACTCCAGCGGCCTTGAAATTCTTCACAGGTTGGAATGCTTCACTTTTGAAAATGACGTAATTGAAATCGCACACTGACAAAACGCAAATTTTTACAAAAAATTAGAGGGATCTTTAGTTTAAATTAATATTTGAGAGTTATATATAACTCTCAAATATTAATTGATTAGTATACTAATTGATTGATATACTAATACTATATGATATACTTATGATATACTATATACTAACTGATGATAACCTAGATTAGTATACTAATCAATATAAAATACATTTTCTATTGTAACTAATTGTGTAGGTTTATTATAAATTAATGAAACAGTTCCTTCGTAAACATTTTCTTTCGTCAAAATTCGACGGGTTCCACCTCATAATAATATTTTTCTTTCTTATCGGGGGCGACACTAAATTCTGAAAATGCAGAATTTCTGCTTCCTGATTGTTTTTTTATTTGCTTTTAGCCATTACTTAGAACTGATAATTGCATACTGTGAAATTAATGAACTGAAATGTAGGTGTTTGAAATATGAGCAAGGAGATGTAATGAAGAACAACAATCAAGCTTTCATAGTTATTTATAAAAACTTTTCAGAATAACAGACATTACATTATATTACAAGATAAAAACAATATAAAAGGACATTTGTACATACAAAATGTATTTTATATTGATTAGTATACTAATCAATGTTATCATCAATTAGTATATAGTATATCATAAGTATATCATATAGTATTAGTATATCAATCAATTAATATTCATAGTTAAGGTTACCATGATAACATACAGAAAATTTTAAATTGACACGCCCTCTTGTGAGCACTACAGCATGATCTGTAAAGAGAAAATCGGAAATTTTAGGTATTGGAATTGTTTTTATAGAACTAAAAAAACGGCAACTAATACGAATGTATGCAGTGGAGAAAACAATTGAAGCAAACAAGATGAAAAATAAGGAAGAAATATTTTATTTAGATAATATAACTTTTAAGTAGCCATTTTCAAAGACAACACATTCCACACTGGAGGTTATAGACAGCAACAAATCATAACGTGATCAATATGGAGAATGCTACGTTTAATGATGTTTTCAAGTTAAGAAGCACTCAGAAGATTGCGCATATATAGCATTGATTTTAAATGTTTCCATAGACCGAAATTCATAAGAGTTTATTCGAGTGATCATCGGTTACGGCACGAGATAGCGGTAGACAGTAATTCCGCACAAATATACTTGCAGCACTCGCAGCACCTTTTAATTTGCCTTTTATTTAGTTGTATATATATTGTTTTAAAACTTTTCTGGGTAGGATATTTTGCGATGCGTGAAAGTATGTGTTGCTATGTGAGAACTTCGAAATTTTGTTAGTTTTATCGTAACCATAAAAGTAAGATTTGTTGTTCTACGACATTCTAAAGCACCCATTTTGAAGTACCCATATTTCGAATTCCATTCAGTTTCCTTGAATACTCAGGTCAGTATATCTCACATATCGATAATGTTTATATTTCACCACCCCTCCCTCATATCCAAATTGATTCAAGAAACTGCATACAGTAAAGTTGCTAGGCTCAACTTAAATTTACCCTGAATACATTAATAGCATCTATAAGCGAAGTAGATACATTTAGTTTCGAATAAAACAATCCAGCCTTTTCAATATTTTCATTTTAGCCTATGACATTCTTTGAGATAATAGTTTCTCAACATACACTGGTCTCCAAAAGTTAAGGTACAGGGACTGGATGCTTTCGATTGCACACGTTTTGTCGAATATCTACAAAAATTATTGGCGAATTGTTCTTGAACTTCTGGGATGAAAAGAACATGTTTGATTTTATATTTATCGGTGAATATTTAGTCGGGGGTACAATTAGGGGGTAAATAATAAATTTAATAATAAAATAATATTTGCGATCACCTATGTAACACGAAAGGCTGGAAATGGTTTGTCACTGTGGTAAATGACTAATTAAGTTCTGTTCAATGTTTGTACGCATTTGTGTAAGCATAGCACTCATATTCGTGAAGATGTTAACGTTTTTGTGAAAAATTCAAAAGATTTTTTGTTTATAGCATACAGAGTTTTCAACCAAATTTAACGCAACTTTCCAAAAACCTGACAAAGAGTAGTAGAAACATTATACTACAATTAAAACATGGATATATTGAATATTTGATGAGATATGGGCCTTTTTATGTGATAATTTTTAACTGCGCATGCGTGGAAGATTTCAAAATATTTATTTCATAATTTGGTAGTAAGCTATTTAGGTCAACTTATATAAAATGTCCAGTCAAATATCGTAAAAATTCACAAAGATAGGGTTGAAATAGTGAGTTGCTTCCTAAAAATAGCTTTATTATAAGGGATTTTCCACAACTTTTCAATTAGCTCGCTATATCTTTCTAGGTTTTCACAATATTTGATTGAACTTTTTTTTGAAGTTGCCCCAAAATACTGACTACCAAATTATGAAATAAAAATTTTGAAATCTTCCGCGCATGCGCAGTTACAAATTATCTGATAAAAATGCCCATATCTCATCAAATATTCAATAAATTCATGTTTTAATTGCAGTATAATGTTTCTACTACTCTTTGTCAGATTTTTGGAAAGTTGTGTTAAATTTGGTTGAAAACTCTGTATGCTATAAACAAAAACCTTTTGAATTTTTCATAAAAACGTTAACATCTTCACGAATATGAGCGCTATGCTTACACAAATGCATACAAACGTTGAACAGGACCCAAATAGTCATTTACCACAGTGACAAACCATTTCGAACCTTTCCTGTTACATAGGGGATCGCAAATATTATTTTATTATTAAATTTATTATTAGACCCCTAATTGTACCCCCGACTTAATCTTCAGCGGGAAATATAAAATCAAACATGTTCTTTTCATCCCAGAAGTTCAAGAACATTTCGCCAATAATTTTTGTAGATATTCGACAAAACGTGTGCAACCGAAAGCATCCAGTCCCTGTACCTTAACTTTTGGAGGCCAGTGTATGTTAAGTTGTCAATAACACTCCAAAAACTTAACGAGTGTACACTTGTGTGCATAGAAACATTCTATCTACACTCCCATTCAGCTAGAAACCGGTATAACGCAATTTTCGTGTCTGTGGTTTAGCATTCTGAGATACGGTATTTTTTCTGCCTTTGAATTAGATTATTAATTTCTTTTTACACAGTGCTACATTTGTTTTGTACTTACTGCCTGTACTATGTCTTACCATTTCGGGAGAAGAACGAAGACTTCCATTAGGTCTTCTAGTGGCAGGACGTATGTTTGTGCTTGATAAAGAAAGATTATTTCTTTAAAATGCTTTTCTATAGCTTCTTCTTTTTGATATACAGTAAACGTCCGATTACCCGTCTCTCACGGGACCGACGGTGAGGCGGATAAACGAAATAGAGAGATAACCGAAAGACAGTACAAGACCGTTACGAAGATTACATTTCTATATGTTAATTTAAAAATAAGAATAATTAAAAGATTTTTTGTGTACGTTCGTTTATAAAGAGCATAACTGATAATAAGAAATCTATTTATAAAACAAATTTAGAAGTTTTCTGAATAAATATCTATTGCCTGTTTTCATACAAAGTAATTCATTATACTTTTTGTTTGGATTTTGCTTGTGCTTTTACTGCAGCAAAATTACGAATTCTACGTTATAAAAGTACGTGGGTTGCATCTGCTTCCTCTTGCATCTCAAATAACCAATGAATGCATTTAGAAAACACAGTCTGCATGACTGCCATCCGGATAATCTGTCTTCGTCACAAAGCATCCTCTTCAGGTTTCTCTGGTTTCAAAACATTTTGCAATATTTTGTCATCCGTTAATTCTCTGTAACCAATATCATCCTTCTCATAATTAAGCCAATCTGTGATTTCATTCGCAGAAATATTTTCTAGCTGCCGTTCCTGACGTCAGACAAGCATTTCACCCAAAATAGCCGTCTCAATCGGATTTATTTGTATTTTAATTTGCGTTGTTCGTTTCCAAATTTAAAAAAAAAAAAAATGGAAAGGGAGTGGGGTGGGTTGGCGGTTAACCGAGTGTGGCGGTTGACCGAGTGGCGGATAATCGGAAATTTACTGTATTTAAGAAATGTGTTTATCTGGCATTATCAGAAAAGACATTCCAAATGTAACACAACAGAAAATGATGCGTCAAGCAGAGGTTATGAAAAAAAAGAGATCGGAAATTCTCGTATATGAACCGGTAGCAGTGCTGCCAGGAATACTCCTGTGAATTGAAGAAAGTATTTTTGAGAGTGTACTGAAAAACATTAAAATTATTAAAGAGTTTTGCAGGTTGTTTTTGAATTTAAGCAAGTACGTAGTTGTATAAAAATACAACATTTAGAGTTGTGCCTATTTTTTGTGAATTTGTTCTTAAAAGGTTTATCTATTGATGGCTATAGTAGTTCTCTGTTTTAAAAAAATTATAAGAATAATATTAAGACAATATCAAATGTTTTATTGATATTGAATTACTAAGTAGGTCACTATGTAGCATCTGCGGTCTTGGTGGCTGCTTATTACTGTTGTTTCTATGTGATACTCGTCACCGTACTTATATTCTATTGAATATTCTGTGATAAAATAATATGTAGATTTTGTAGCCTATTGATTGTAAATCTTTAGTAAAAAGGTGAATTTGGTGATGACAATAATAGTGCTTCGATAAAAATGAATTGTTTGCCAGATCAAAAGTGTAAAGGAAATAAGTGAAATAATCTCCAATGTGTTGTTAATATTGATAGGCTGAATCGCTGAACAGTATGCAATCCTACGTGCTGCTTATTACAACTGTTTCTAAATCCTTACCCTATTAAATAACAGAACGTTCAACGATTAAATAAGATGAGGACTTTTATTCAGAAAAAGATGTAAGAAACCGACCACAGACGAACTGATTAAACATAGGATGGATTTGGGAACTTTAGGATTATAATTCAAAACTTCATTCTATAGTTCATATTCCTTTATTCTGTAGTATAATCAGATGAAAAATATCGCTCATTTGTGCATTTTCATGTTTTTTGTTTTAACAAGTATTAGAAGTGGAGAAAATGCGCATGAAAAAAGAGAAAAAAGAATGTACAAAAAATTGCTTTGGAATTTCGGGGGTTTTGCAAGATTTAATATAAGCATTTATAAACAAATTTTAAAAATTATAAAATGTTTTGAATCGTTGTATTTTTGCAACAAAAATATCGGAGAACATGTACACTAATAATCCAATAATAAGTTACTCTTTTTTGCTTCTTTGACTACTATACTTTGATTAAACAACCTCTAATATTTAATCAAAAATTAAATTGCTTAAGACGACTTTGTTTAGTAAATTCTTTTAAAGGGAGATTTAAATTTATGTTTTTCAGCTTCATTTTTTCATAAATTTGTTATGTAATGAATATAGGGTATCTTATTACAAATAATAAATACGATAACCTGATCGCTGTAGATTTGATTTCAAATTGCCAGCGCAGCAAATAAAAAGTAACTGCAATAACTTTACATATATTAAATAATGCTGAAATGGTTTAATTTGCTAACATATATCTCAGATAATACATTAAATAAATCAAGATCTTCAATGAACGTGAATTATTCAGATTTTTACTTAAGTTGCTTTTAACAGGGAATCAATGTCACGAGATACCCCGTTGCTTAGTGATGAAACTTTTCTATTTCCCATAAAAAAGAAATATCAATGTATGTATTGCATGTCTCCATAAGAACTTTTAGTCACTTCCGGTATACAGGGTGATTCATAAATATCGAAACAATAGGCTATCTCCTTAAATATTGCCCCTAGGCACATACTTCAGTTGCAAAGTTTCATAAAAAGGTGCAAAATTTGATGAGATAAGTTGCAATTCCATGGGGGGGGGGGGGGACTATTACAGAAAATACAAAAATTAAATTTTTATACGCCCCCCGTAGAGTAAAATTTCCATTTAAATTTTTTTTCTTTATCCATTCCTGAATTAAATACAAAAAATTTCATCTCGATATCTTCAAAATTCGCGGACATATTAAAAACCAAAATTCGTGACTTACATCATTGACACATGCCTCTGAGCGACGAGTTATTGACTTAATTTGAATGCAAGATAGGGATCATCCACAAATTGTACGTTATTAAACGTCGATTTCAGACATCGCCTCTCCTTTGGACATAAAATGGCAGCGTACAGATTTTACTTTAAACTTGCTTTCAAAATATGCTGGAGGTCTTCATTAGAGGTCTGCACGAGTCGAAATATCCAGGCCTGAGCCTGGCCAACCCATAGAAAAAAAGTTCGGTCAGGCCTGGAAAAAAGTTAAAATGTCAACCCCGAACTTGGACCGACCTGACTAAATGTCTGCAAAACATGGTTTTTTTACGTCGATATGGTTAAAAATTGTTTCGTAGGAAGAGTTCCAACCAAAAATACTTACTATAGTATACTAGTATAATTTTTCATGTTTATAATATTCATTTGTAAAGATGCGCCGAAGTTTGTGATATTTATTTGTTTTAATTAATCTCGATTTGTATGTAAATGTTTCACTTATCGTTAATATCGTTACTCCATATTCCACGTATTGGAGACTTTGAAAAACGCTATACATTAAAATCTTCTAAGACGGAAAAGGAATAGGAAGGGAATCACATAGGAAGGGAGAAAAATGCGTTAGAGACAAGTTCCCTTCTTATCAAGTGTAAATGTGGTCTATTCTTTTTTCAGGTATTATTATATTCATTTTGTATGGATCAACGCATTTATTCGTTTCAGACAGTATTCAGTCATAGGCAAGTTCTTTTTCATTGATTTTTACTGTATTTTAATTTTTTTTGCCTAGAAATCTTTTATCCTTTAAAAATATGAATTTTTAATTTTAATTGTAAAATAATGGCAATTTAAAAATATATGCATTTTTTGTGAAAATTTTTAGGCTGAGCCAAATTTTACTGATTCTCGCACGGATCAGGTCAGTCGAAGACAATAATTTTAGTACGGGTTGGTTCGAAAGTGGAAATTTCTCCCCGTGCAGACATAGACAGAGGGAATCCAGGTTCGGTATGGAAAACATACCTTGGGAGCACCCCAGCCTTTAGGAAAATATAAGATCCGGGACTGGCTCAGCCCTAGAATAGACTTTTTTTAAGAACCTGAATGGGGCAAATTAAAATCTGAAGTTGTGAGGGCTAAAATTATGAAAAAACTCTTAATCGGCATGGGTGAAAAAGCCTTGTTTTAAAACAACTGACGGACAGCGGTCCCAGCATTGGCTTTAGAGTGTTAGTGCAATCCCGAGGGGTACAATCAACTGACGGACATTTAAATAGTATACAGAGAGAAGATGGAAAGGGCAATAGTTAAACTGAATCTGAAGTTTAAGCTACAGGAAGGAGTTACTTTACTCACCAGCAATTTTTAAAAAGGTATTTAAACTTTTTTCTTTTTTAAGGAGATAATCTTTGTTTAAAAATTTAAAGGTGTTTTTCTGCATGGTGGGATTTTTTTTTCACCATTTCTCGTCTTTAAATTGTTATACGGCAAGAATTGTTAAAGAAAAAAAAGTGCAAACTTGGAACATGTCTTTTTTTGATTAGTGTAAATAAATTTGTTTCGGAAAATTAAAATAAATAAATTAAAAATTTTTGAAAATATGATTTTTTTTATTAAGTTGTATCTTTTGTTTAATATTTTAATATTTTTAAAATTAATATTTAAATAAATCCTGAAACAAAATTAAAATTATATTTCCTCTTTTAGAGGTTTGCATGGGCCCGGGCTTGGCCAGAGGACCATACTGATGTAATTAATCTAATTGACTGGTTGATTTAATTATTTTTTTTTCACGGGTCGGGCCGGTGCTGTTTTTGCTGAGTTTGGTATGGTCCGGCCCCGGCTGGTCTGTGAACTGTGAAAATATAAACGGTCTGAATTTTTAATTTTTACTCTGGGCCGTTCCAAGATAGTTTTTGTTCTGGCCGGACTGGGGCCGGACCTGTAAATTCCGGCCCATGCACACCTCTACTCTTTAATAAAATGAAAAAAAAAATCAAATTCGACAAATAATAATTCGAGTTATAACGATTTTAAATTACCCCACTTAAAAAAATAATAATCATTTAAATTTTTTTTAAAACTTTATGAGAAATTTCAGGATGTGACTTAATTTACAAATTATATGGTTAACCATAACAAAAAAGAATTAAAAAATCAAAATTCTAACTCAATAAAAATATTTTTTGCATGTTTCCTAGAACTCTTAAAGTAACATCGTTTCTTGGATTACACGCACTTCAATTTGTGTCTAATCCCTTAGAATGTGACGAATTTTTTAAACTGGCATAACTTTGAGAGTTTTATAGGCATGAAGATGGAATTTTTTGTGTTTAATTTAGGAATGAATAAGGAAAATTTTTCTAATTGGCAATTTTATCCTACGGGCCGTATAAAAATTTAATTTTTGTATTTTCTCAAATCGACACCCCATGGAGTTACAACTTATCACATGAAATTTTGCACCTTTTTTATGAAACTTTGCAATTGGATGTATGTGCCTAGGGACAATATTTAAGGAGATAGCCTCTTGTTTCGATATTTATGAATCACCATGTATAAATGATAAACTTATAATGGACATGGATCCAGAATTTTGCAGTAAACGAACAATTGTTCTTTCTCTGCATTTTTATGTAGCAGTATGTGCGTGCTTTTACTCGAAATCATACTATTCTGTATTTTTTTTAAAATAAATAATTGATTAAGAATTGATGTTAAGTTCATTAGCGCCTCCTTTATAAATTGATATTAAATTACAGTTAAACAAATCTGGAATTCAGTTAAAACAAATGTTTTCGTTTCGTTATTTCTTTTTTTTTTTTTTTTTTACCCCTTAAACGCCGGGTGTTGCCTCTCGGCAACATACCCAATTTAAGCTTATAAATACTATTAGAATAATATTGAAGCTATAATGCCTAATGTTGTAAATAAAATACATTCTAAAAATATTATTAAATCGATTTTCAACATTTAGATGGCAACACTTGTGCTGTTTATGAATAAAGATAGATTTATTTTTTCAATTACTGATACATGTTCTTTTTGTTTTGTTTGGGAGTTTGCGAAATACCCTATTTTGTTCTGCAGTGAGCGAGTAAAATTTATTTCTTATCATAGTTCTCAAAATTCTTCTGTGTTTAATATTATAGAATTTTATCAAAGAAAATTATTTTTTCAATTAAACACCAATATTGCCGATTAGTAGCAAACAGTTTTTTAGCCGTAAACCATACTTAAAACAAAATATGATTTTTTAAAGTATCTTTCCCATGATTTATTTAAAAAAAAGAAAGCCGAAAAACATTTTTTAAATGATTTTTGAAAATTCAGGCATTTAAGTGTTATATATATATATATATATATATTTATGTTGCATTAATAGCAACAATGGATTATTTCTATAATTGAAAATGCAGTTACTGGCTGTCTCGATAACAGTAGTGGATCACATCCAGCAGTAATAGCGTAATATAAGTTGTCAGAACAGGTAATCGATCCTGTTGTATTAGTATAATAAAGATTGGATGATGATTGGAAGCTGTAAGCAGTCGACAGATGAGGGCCGTGGATTACATTTTTCCGTGAAAGTTTCCCCAGAAATAATTGAGATAAAACGTAATATCAGCTCAGCAATTTATTAAAACATCTTTCGGCGACGCAGTTTCCAACAAGAATATTAGCAATCTCTCCATAGTAGTAATTAGGGCTAAAAAAAGTTGTAGATAATCGAATAAACGGACGGTGACCAGGGTGTGGTACGAAAAATAGAAATACGACTCAAATCTCCCAAATCTGCTGAAAGACATGGAGCATCGGCTTTTTGATCGTCAAGTGTAGGAATACAAATATGACGTAATTCGCGCTTTCAACCAATGAATAATTAAAAAAACCACGCCATGGAAAGAGTGCGGACAGAGTCAGCGGATGAATTTGAAGGTAAAAAGGATAACCTCTGAAATGCGCGAGAAAGTAAAATTCGGAAGAGAAAATAAAATGGTTGTTAAAAGAACATTCTAGAAAGAAAAAAAGCGCGGAAATGGAACATTTAACTCAAGAATACTAAAAGCGTAATATTTAAGCAATTTAGATAAGTGAGACATTAAATTAAAGGGAATTTAACATAGTTAACGATAGAGATTATTTAAGAATAAGAATTTAGTGAATATAAAGTAGTAATTTAGAATAAGATAAGGAAATCGCGGAATTAGATCTAATAATGTAACACACACACACACACATATATATATATATGTAGATAGATAGATAGATATGTGTGTAATCATTGATAAATAGAAACTGCTGGTCTAGAGTGTCATAATAAATTATTTATATCTTCCATTTTCCATATCTTGAATCTCTTAAAAATAATTATTTTTTAAGAAGAAATTTCAAATTTCTAAAATTACTTATAATGTAGTGTTATGAGTGAAACCTGTCGCATGGCTATATATATGGCTTTAAAATAGAGACCATCAACCTTTCAGTAATTTTGAAGCCAACTTTTAACCTTTAGAAGCAATATTTTTGAAATACCGTTTTTTATGTGGTGGGACAAATATAGTAAAAAAGAATCGGCAAATTTTAATTTATGTATGTATTTTGTTTCTGCAGCCATTGCAGTCTTACTGTTTCCAGTTTATGCAAATTTACTAAATTTTAAGAATGTAAAATTGCTAAAAAAAAGTTTGATTTTAAAATATCAGAAAATTTTAAATTTACCTTTTAACCTTGAAACATCCTTTGGTTAACTGCCTTTAGAATTTATTACAGTTTAAAAATATTTATTTTTTAGATTAACTGATAAACAGATAAACGTCCCACCATCTGAAAGATGCTTTTCTATGACTGCCATGACGAATGTATTTCATTTCGCAACTTTATAAACAATAGTTTCGTCTATCGACAACTTTAAAGTATGGCCACTTAATTGTGGACACCCTGTATATATATATATCATTGTGTAATTCCTTTCATAAGACAGTGCATGTTCAAAGTAGGTGAAGAGGCTTGAATCTGGTGTTTCAATAAACACAATAAATATATTTGTGTAATACTTAGAACTATGATTATTTTTATTATAGAGAATAGGCCATTATAAATTGAACGCAGATAATCATCTGCAAAGCTATTTGTTGAAAAACGAATAATGGTTTGTATTGACTCTTTCCTGTTTACCAAATTACGTTATTTTATAAACCTCTATTTTATGACCTTTGAAAATAATATTCAGTTTATGTAGGTTGGGAAAGGAAAATTCAGTAAATTACACAAATTGGATACCAGTATTTTACAACAGTCTGATGTTAACTTACCTGCAACACTATATCCTTGTTTTTTTTTTTTTTTTTTTTTTTTTTTTTTTTTTTTTTTTTTTTTTTTCTCAGAAGTGCTGTTTAACTACAGGAACTAATTTCTTTCTAGCGATAAAGTCTTAAAAACTTTCATTACGGACCTGTGAGTATTACTTATTACACTACGGACTACAGAACTGTGTTGGTCAATTAATATTAGAACACAAACAACCAAATATCTGCTTGCTAAAATCGCAGGATTTGAGGAGGTATAGTAGCGCGCCCCTCTTCAATCAGCTACCGCAACTGTTTCCTTAAAATGCATTGAATCTGGACGTGAGTAAGGAAATATTTTCCTCAAATATTTGAGGGTTTACGTTTCGTTAAAAGTCACATGATATTGATACGAAATGATTCTCAAAAACGACGAAATATAGCTCAAGGATTGCTGAATCGTCAAAAGTGAGAGTTTTATTTCTAAAAGTGTGGCATTTTCTCAAATGCGCCTTCTATATATGCATCAGATTGAGTCAGGTTTACCTTATGATCAAATAAATCATAAACTACCTCTGTTTGGCGCTGAACTGTGATTAAATTTTTTTTCTTTTATGTCGAACATAAAATAATTATCAGATAAGGTTGAATTGGGTAATTGTTAGGTTGTATCAGAATATGCACGGAAATTCTTTTTACGTTTGTGGTTCTCTTAAACAGTTGTCTTTATTTGAAACTACTCGCCGAACAAAAGGGAGATGCAGTTTGAACACACTAAACGCTATAAATACGCTTTCACTGTATAATTTATACTTCCAGTTGATTTACAGATAGTATTGTTTGGCACTATAGATATTATTTTTGAAATAACCACATATTTTAACAAATTTGGTAGCATGAAAATTGGTAACATTCTTAGCAGAATGACTCAGTTCATCTTTATTTAGAATAATGCTATTGGCAGGTATTGCAAAAAAAAATTGAACTTAAATGATTTAATTATTTTTGCCTCTTTCGTCTTTCGCCTGCATCTCCTATAGTCAAGTGCAATCTATTTTTATTGTTTATTATAATATCTATTTAATAATTTTGATTTACTTTTAAACATTTTGAAAGAAATATTTTAATTTCAATTTCTTTGCTCAGAATAATCCCTTTCGTATTTAAATGATTTCAATTGATGAAAAATCTTTTCAATGCATTTAAATAAATCCGAATGCACGGCTTGATAAAATTTCGAAAGCGTTTTTGAGGAATGAGGCTATTATGTATAAAAGGGTAAATATTCATTTTGACGCTTCTTTTAATCTTCCAGTAGTTAAGAGAAGTTTAGTGTTTCCATTATATTGAATTAAGAACTGTAAAAGTAACAATTTCCATTTTCCGTTAATAAATCGTAAAAGATAACTTAAAGCAATTTCGTGTTGAGATTATACAAACATAATATTTCGAACTGGCCACTGAGGTGGTAAATTTATTATTAAAATTAATTTTAAATTATATATCCTAAGTTTTTGCACTTTATTTCACTGTATTATTTTATACTAATAAAGAGAAAAGTTTATTTGTATGTGTCTGTGTGCGTCTTTCCAATCTTTCTAGAATGTCTGCAGCGTGCAGAGCTAAACGATTTGGTATGACATTTTACACATCGAAGCCTGTTTTTTTTTTGTTTTTTTTTAATTATTATACTTTTTAATTTTAATATGTATGCGATTGTGAATGGTTTTTCACGTTTTGAGGCGATTTTTTGAAATTAGAAAATGAAACTTGTTTTAATCTTTTAGTCCAATAGCCTAAATTTTGTTCTCATTTTATTAAAGGTTATTCGCAATTCGAACAGCGAGTTTTGAATTTTTTGCAATTTTATTTAAATGCAATTTTTATTGTTTTCCGCGTTCCACGCAAAATTTTCTTACAATGGTAAATGGAATCCTCATTTAATCTTTTAGGCAGATAAAGTAAATTTTGTCCTCTATAACTTTTTAATTTTTAGCGATATTTTTATGAGACTTTTAGCGTTTTATCACGTTTCACGGGGAGTTTTGAGATTCGTAAAAGGCATCCAGTTTCAGTTAATATTAAAATACAGGTAGATTTTGTACTCAGCGATTTTTGATTTTTTTCGATAATTTTAAAGCGCTTTTTACCATTTTCTCTTTTTACGAAGGAAATTTTTGACATTCGTAAATGTTATCCAGTTTTAATTTTTTTAACCCAATATAGTTGATTTTGTCCTCTGCGATTTTTCTATTTTTCCCAAATATTTTACCAGAAGTTTCGCATTTCGCGTTGCTTTTTTTTAGAATTCGGAAGAAATTTCCAGTTTCAATCTTTAGCCAATATAGTAAATTTTGATCTCTTTTCAATAAAGTTTATTTGTATTTTGTATAGCGATCTTTGCATTTTTCTGTGAATGTTTTAGCGTTTTTTTTTTTCATTGAGTGACGATTTGTTCGACATTCGTAAAATAAATCATTCTTCAGTCTTTTATTACAATATAGTTAATTTGACCACTGCAATTTGCGAAATTTTCGAGAAGGTTTATGCGATATTTAGTGCTTTTCAGCGTTTTGAGGTCCATGTTTGACATTCGTAGAAAGAATTCAGATCTTTTTTTATCCCAACATAATCAATTTTGTCCCTTTTTGACTTTTAAATTTTTCGTGAATATTTTATGTGATTTTTAGTGATTTCGCAAGTTTCAGAGCTTTGTTCACATATTCGTAAAATGAACCTGGTTTCAGTTTTTTACCAAAAATTAAAGTAAATTTTGTCTGCTGCGAATTTTTAATTTACATGAACTTTTTATAACAATTTTTGTATTTCGAGGCAATTTTTGTTCGGTAATGGATCTATACAACAATAATGCACTATTTTTTAAATTACATTGACACAAATTAGAAAAAAAAGCCTGTATTTTATTTTATTTTCAGCATGTCTTCAGTTGCGAAGTTTTAACTATGTTTTTTTAATAATGTATTTCTTCAGGAATATAGTCATTTCTAAGATTTTTCCGATTCAGCTGTAAAACAAAACTATTTTGACAATGTGTCTGTAACTATGATTAAGACTGAAACGTTCTAGATTGGCAAGGTGTCTACAAATAAGATTACGACACTGAGATATTCTAAATCTTTTCTTGCAGTAGAAATAGAAAATATTATCTGGTTTTCAGTTTTATTGTGTGGGAATAACGTGAAGATCAAAAATAAAATTTGAACAAATACTAATGGATAAAGTTAAAAAATGCTATAAAAAGTTTAAAGTATAAGAAGAACCACAGCTTTGGCCAGATTATACAGCGAAGAACCTTTACAGATCGAAGAAGAACCACAGCTTTGGCCAGATTATACAGCTAAGAACCTTTACAGATCGATTTTAAAAATGACAAGTTAATTTATACATCAAGATTTTATTTACCATCCATAATCCGAGAATCAATAGAGATATGTTTACGCAACAAGAATATTTGCAATGATTCAGTGTCCATAGAATTACCTAAAATTTGGAAAGAGATGCTATGTAATTTTAGTAACAATAGTAGAAATTAATCCACGCTCGCAAATAGCCAAGATAATTTTATTTTTATTTTATATTTTGCAATGCTTTTCATTACGCATGTTGTCTCGTGACATTGTTTACCATGTTATTGTTTTGAAAATTAATCCACGCTCACCAATAGCTAATCTAATCTTTTAAATTAATTTTATGTTTACAATGTTTTTCATTATGCATCATGTCGCGTGACGTTGTTTACTATGTTTATTGTTTTTAAATTATGTGAAAATATTTTCTATCGTTGAATGATTTTGAAAATGTTGCCGTTTGTGCAACGAAACGATCGTCAATCTTAATAAAGATTTTCTATCACTTTTTATAGCATTTTTTAACTTTATCTGTTTATAAGTGATTATTATACATGTGTTTACAAATACTAATGATTCAAAAAATCTTAAACATTTATTTATTTAGCTAGATAATTCAGTAACGGCAAATATAATTTAGTATCCAACTTACTGACAAATACGACATCGGAAATTCTTCCAATTTCTTTAAAGCTCAAAAAATAATAAAAATCAAATCAATGAGTAAATAAAATTCGAGAATTTAAGCACATAATTAAAAAATGAAATCACGATTATTGAAATTAACGGAAATGTATTTTAAAAACACGTTCAACGGTTTTATAATTTAGTGAAATATCTTCAAAACTTAATTTCATATATTGGGAATTTAATCTGAGCAAAAATTAATTACTGATTAATCATGTATTATGAATTGGTAATTTTATATTGCATTTTCCATATGTGAGGACGAGTCTATTTATTGTATTATCATTAAGTGAGAAACAACATTTTCAATGTAAATTAATGTGCAAGTTGTAAAATAAATTACAATGTGCTCTCCTGATGCAAATATTACTTAAATTATATAAGAAATTCAGCTAATTTTATATATTATTTCGAGAAAGTTCTTTGTAAAAATTATAAATTAACGTGTAATAATGCATACATTTACACAACACAATGATAATAAACTACTACGATTCAAATCCTTCAAAATCTTCATTAAAATACATTTAAGACAAATGATTCTCGCAGAACATTCATAAAACTTATATTAAATATAATAGGAATTTTTAGAAGATTTATAGCAGGAAACAGAATTTATTCCTTTATAATAATGATAGAGTAAAGAATAAAATAAATAAGTCTAACAATCACAGAATGTATTAACTGTAGTTCTGACAAAAATCAAAGTGAATTGTATAATTTTTAGATATTTAATTAATAAGATTTTAATACTCGTGGTTTTATGAAGTAAAGAAGTAAACATTTAAAATTTTTTTTTTTTAATATGATTAATTTTTCATGCTTCTTTCAGCGAACCGACACACAGTGCAGTATTTAAATCGAAATTCTTGTCAATTTTTTGTGTGTGCGTGTTTTACAGTTAAAATCATTGCTGTTCACTTACTATTAGTAAATACACTTAATCAATGTTATATATGCATAAAATCATGCATTTAATTAAAACTATATATATTCGATACAAAGTTTACTTAACGTTTTATTGTTTATATGAGGAAAATAATTATTGATAGAATTATTTTACTTCCAAGTTATATTTATTTAAATGTGGTTGATTTTACTACATGTAAAGATTTAATTATTCATATAAACTAATATTTTAATATAGTAATTATTTGCGTTTAGTATTTAGCAAAGTTGAATCTCTAAAGTTGAGTTGTAGTATAGAGATTCTGGTTTTTGAGAGTTATATCAGAATAATGTATATTTTAAAATTGCAACTATATGCGGAAGATTTTTTTTTAATTGGCCTTTAAAACTATAGGCAATACGACTATACTTCAAAAATGGTCCAGCAAGCTACAGCACATCTTTAAAAAGCTGTATATGTAAATTAATGTATCTATATTAGAGCTAAAGCGACTTAAAAAACATATGTTTTTCTACAATATTTAAAACAAAGCTTTTGAGCTCAGCAGTTCATGTAACCAAATATATATATATACATTTAAACATAATTAAACATAATAATAAAACCAAAACGTAACAATAACACTTACTTTTTCTCAACGAAATCTTATCTTCAACTGTGGCTAGGAGCCGCTGAATATGACTCATCCTCCTGAAATAGACATAGTTCGACATTCCAGTTAGTCAGCTATTAAAAAAAATGTTTTTTAGAATTCTTGAGCAAATTTTTATTTTTGCATTTTTGGACAGGTATTTTGACCAAATACTGAAGTTTGAGACATACAAAAAGGGTAGTGGAAGCCTAAGAAAGCACTATAAATCAAAGAAAATTTAACTGACTTTCAAGTAATAACAAACGAAAATGTCATAATATATGTGTCATAAGAAGGCATATTAGATATTTATGTTTTCCCGAATGGTGCTAATTTTATATCTAGAAAAAATATCTGTTCTATAACTTTCTATTTACTATTCTTGTAATATGAAACTGATTTTTTACAGTTTCTAATTAATATATATAGCGTAAGACGATTTCAATGCTTATATTTTATTTTTTATAAATTCCTTTGAAACGTACCGGTCATTCAATTAAATTCGTTCAAATATGATAATATTTAATATATTGAATATATTTTTCTTCAAATTTAAGTGTCAATGTACAAATAAAATTTTAATTTACTTGTCTTTCCAACGCACCAGCCGGATCCAAGTTACGCTAATCTAATCGATCCAGCATATCATTCAAGCAGCATAAGGCTGCTGAAACTATTTCGTGTTGAATTAAGTGTTGAATTCCATCAAAAATCTTAAAAAATGAATCGTATATTATGCAATATATATTTGATTAATTAAATAATTAACTTTTACCCATTTCTTCGCTCACGTAGAGTGTAAGATTTGCAATTCGGAATGCTAATTTTGATTATTATTTTTACTTGTTTTGGCATAATTTATTTAACTAATAGTGGAATTCCTACCTTTAAAAATAATAATAATCTTTCATAATGGGTTTCACTTAATTATAGAACTTTATCACATAGCTCTATAACTAATCAACGTAAAAAGATATGGTATATACTAAAATCTTTCCCCCAAAAATTATTTAAATGACAGTGTAAGAATTCATAAAATGCTTTTAACTCGAAAAAGTTTCGCAGAAAAAAGAGTTATAAGCGGTCGAAGAGAATTTTGCCTTTAAATTTTATAAATATAGCAGATTATAGGACTTTCTTCCATAGCTACATAATTAAGTAACGTATAAAGTTGTGAAAATTACCTAACTGACAATGTGTGTCCCATAAAAATATGTTTAGCAGAAAGTAAGTTATAAGCGTTCAGAATAAAATTCTTAATCATATTTGGATTGGCCTAATTATAGAAATTTATCCCGTTGCTCTATAGCTAAGAAATGTAAAACGTTGTGTTTTACTCTAAAATCTTCGCTCAATGACTACCCTAGTGATAGTGTAAATCCTATAAAATACATTTATCTAAACATGAGTTCTAAATAATGTTTGAAATGAAATTTCTTTTCATTATCGATTAGGCAAATCGTAGAACTTTCTCTCATAGCTTCAACAGCAGACCGTGAGTTATAACCGTTCAGAATTAAAATCTGATTCAAATTCTGGTTGAACTAATTACTGAATTTTTTCCCGTTGTTCCATAACTAAGAAACGTAGAACGGAGTTATATTCCAAAACCTGCGCCCAGTAATTACGTAAATGCAAGTCCTATAAAATAAGTTTGAAAGAACGTGAGTTGTATGTGGTTTGGATTGAGATTCCCATTCAAAATCGGATTGGTCAAGTCATAGAACCTTCTTCCACAGCTCTATAACCGAACAACGTAGAACGATGTTTAATGTACTAAAATCTTTCCCCAGCAATTAATTATCTGACTGACAATGTAAAGTCTCATAAACATTCGTTCAGAACGACGTGAGGTATAAGCGTTCGGAATGAATTTCCCATTTGCATTTTATATATATAAAGGGATCAAACCGGATTACGAAACACTTGTGAAAATATTTTGTTTTTAAACTCTAATGGATGTTTTACATTTACTTATATATACATATGTTTTTTTTTTACCCATTAGCAACACCAAAAAGCACGTTTATATAAAAAATATCAAGAATGTATTCAAATAAAGTTTTGGAAATTTATTAAAAGCGATACTTTCATATTAGTTCTATGCTGGGTATTAATAACCTAAGAAATCGCTAAAGATTTCGCTAATTACTACAGCCATTATGTTTCTGATTATTTCAAATTTTAAGCGCGTAGTTCGATTACATATCTGTTAAATTTATGTTACTTTATATTGTATTGTATTATTTATTTATTTACTGATGAAATTTTAATTTCCTTCTGGAATGTTATCCGGAAACAAATACTGAACTATTTATATTGTTTTAAGCGCAAGGGGATAATCTTTGGAGATCGGGCTGTACGCGACAGAGATAGGTTTAGAAATAATTCATGTTTGAAAATTATTTTGAAAAAATTATAAACAATTAGTAAACTAAGATATAGCGTAAAACCAGATAGGCAGGTCAATCAGGGTACTCTTATTTTCTCGCTAATAGGCGCTGTACTCTGAGTGTAACCATCTTATCTACCCCTACATCTTATATTACCCTTTGCGTCTCCGGGCATTTCGATATCGGCTTTTGATGTGATTTTTTTTTACTGTTTTCTATAGTTTTCACACAATATTTTGATGCAAAGTAGAAGTGTGTACGTCAGGCTTTCCAGGAAAATGCCATTTGATTTTTCATCGTCTGTTGATACAAAACCGGGTATCCATTGGGCAACATTTTTAGGAAACCCAACTATAAACTTCCAAGGGAGTCATAGAGCCATTAACCTGTGACGAAGCCCAGCCATCAATATCGAAGTCATCATGATGACGTCGATATTCAGACTTGTTCAGACTTATATGATGCCAATTCTGGTAGGCTACTTAAGAGCTGAAAATAATCAAGTAAGCGGTGTAATGTTTAAACATGTATACAGTATGGAACCACTTGTCTGGAAACCAAGTAACCAGTTATCCAGAATGATAGTTTCAGTTGACTGATTTTAGAATCTTTATGGAAAAAAATCTTATGGGCCAGGACATGTGCATTTCTTGAAAAGTTACAATTCGAATGCAGATGCATCTGCATAAAAAAAAAAAAAGCTAAAATGATTATGCCTCCACCACAGGAAGAACGTGGGATAAAAAGAAGGAAAACAAAAGAAGAGGAAAGGCAACAATTATTGCATTCTCATCATACAAGATGGAACTAGAAGAAGCTGCTAGGAAAAAGTGACAGCCAAGCAAACGCAAAACTGTCGATGCCTGACAAAGAAAACGATGAAGAAAAAAAAAAACACCAAATCACTTCAACTGGAAGAGGAGGAGAATTTGGTGAGGAAGGTGACGACTCAAGTGACACATGCCTATTCTGCAATGAATTGTTTCTTAACTCAACAGTTAATGATACCATATTCAATCTGCAAAGTGTGAGACACGACGAGTGCAGCTGATATGAGCCTGATGTTTTATATTTGTAATTTGTGTGGCATGGTTACTGACAAAGTAAAAGTAAAATTTTTTTGAAATGTTTAAAAAAATTACTGAGCTTAAAAAATAGATATATGCTGTAAATTTTAATTCAAAATTTATTACAATAAAACTTTTTTTTTTTTTTTTTTTTTTTTTTTTTTTCTCAAAGAATAAAAACTTACTTTCTGATTACTACTCGGTTTTATTATACAATCAGAGATGGTCCAGGAAAATACATTTCTCGAAGTAGGGAAGAATTTTCTTCCAGCGACAGGTGAAGTTTTTCAATAGTGCAGATGCTCCCAGACAATTTTATGAGGGGATCCGATTTTCACGTCCATCTGGGCTTTTCTTTAAAAAAAATAGTAAGGTATCCGGTTTTAGCATACTCTCCTGTCGTAGTTTACGTTTGTATGTACATTTTATATGAGTATCCAAGTTTTCCTGTATCCAAGTTTTGAAACTAATGCCGATGTTTCGGGGTTGACAGGTACGTCTTTATTTTATTAAGATAGTATAAAATTTCTTATTGTAATAAAATAGTTTGAAACTCAGTAGTAGATATAATAGAATCACCGATCAGTGGCACCAGATCACAAACAACCCTCTGTTTAAATTTTGATATGTATATGATATTTGTCATGCGATAGCGATCGAATTTAAAAACCGATTGAATGTTTACTGATCATATATTATGGGCTTACCAAGATCTCGACAGAGCTCATTAGCCATCTTGATCTGGTGTCTTGTTTCAAAATGTCAGCTCGTTAAAGATTTGATAGTAAATATATATATATATATATCAAAAATTGAGAAATCTAAATTTATTTCTTGCGTAAGGGTGTTAGGCCTTAATACAAGGATACCAGGGCCTTAATCTAAAACATTTCATGATTTCCCTGTACCTTAAAAAGCGGCTGAGATATAGCAGTTTGAAATTCTAGGGTTGGTACCTTTTTGAAACAAAACCACGAATACTTTTTTCCATAATCGGTTTAATTCATGAACTTTCGCAAACATGGTTTCTGGTAAATTTATTTACATTGTTGTACCATTGTCGGTATTCTCATATGCATAAAACCGCATAGTCATATCCGCTAGTATCGAATTCTTGGAAAGTTTGGCGATATTTCTCTATAAAGTAGGTCACCAAAACTGACACATCTTGACGATAGCTGACTAATTTTTCGAAATTCCTATTCAAGTACAATATCGATAAAAACTGCGAATCTTCTTTTATCTGATTCTACGCATTATAGTTCCGTGTGTTTGATTAAAATTAGCTGAATTCTTAAAAAGGAAACTTTCTTTTCCTCCCTGTACAAGGCGATGGGACTTTTGTTTTACATTTATTACTCCAGTTATAATATACACATGTTACCTTTTTTAGTGCAATTTTTTAAATCTTTGTGGAGATGTAATGAAACATTCATGGCTGTTTTCACAATTCGAAACATACATTATTTTGGTCTCTTTTTTAAGTCTTAAAAAGCATGAATAGAAATGAATATTCTCATACACATCAGCAAATGGAAACTCCTCTAACAGATGCTTAGGATTTTTACACGTATAGTCTTACAAGTGTTGTAAACCATGTAATGTTTTGGCAATTTCTTCTTGAAAACAATTATAATTTAAAACTGCCTTTATATTTTTATAGATAATTCTCTTTCACGAGGTTTTTTTTTTTTTTTTTTTTTTAACTTTTAAAACGTGGCTTTCATACGGAAATACGCATACGTGGAAATAGTATTTTTTTAAACGCTTTTCTCCTATATTAAAGTATAAATCAACCGTATTAAAACTAAATGACGAATTTATTATGATTAATCTGTCAGAGTTTTTCGAATTATAATGCTGAAAGTTTGCAAAAAAATAGTTTTTCTTTTAAGTGATATTAAAATAGTTTCTTATTATTTTGCTTTCTGTTAGTAAATTATTTGGAATATAACGTCTAACAGTATTTTATCCAACAAATCTATTTAAAAAGTTTTCTTAACAAAAATGGTAATTAATCATTTTTAATTAATTTAATATTTAAATTTCATTTATTATTTTCATCTAATGTATTCACACATTAGATTTCATTTATTAACACTCCTTCTCCATAAATTTATTAACTTCAAAGATCTTTTGAAATTCTAAAGGAAATATATACCGGGTGTCCCAAAAAGGACTGACTGATTTTAAAATTCAATAACTTGCAAACGGTGACAGATATTAAAAAAATTCTTGCAAGAGGGTTATGCATAAGGTCAAAAGTTTTATTACAGTGATTTTCAATTTTAGTTCGATTTGCAAACAATAGATGGCGCTGTAAGCAATAGTCGCTAAATACAGGCTCGATTTTAGGTCCTTTATCTTGTTCCATGCAGAAAAAGGAGATGGAAATGTATTATCCGGGCCACGAAATACCCCAAATCGAGCCTGAATTTAGCGACTATTGCTTACAGCGCCATCTATTGTTTGCAAATCGAACTAAAATTGAAAATCACTGTAATAAAACTTTTGACCTTATGCATAACCCTCCTGCAAGAATTTTTTTAATATCTGTCACCGTTTGCAAGTTATTGAATTTTAAAATCAGTCAGTCCTTTTTGGGACACCCGGTACATACATAATGCTCCTTTACTTAGTTCTTTTATATTTAAGACAATCTATTTAATTTTTGAAATGATTGATACATAAAAGAAGGCGAAACAGTTCGTTAAAATTAATGAAATTTAGAGCTAAATAGAAAGGTTTAGACTTGCAACTTGATCAAATTAATTACTCTTTTATAAAAATAGATTACACTAATTTCATGCTCTAATGTAAATGAAAAAAAGTTCCATGTTTTTAGTTTTGAAAGTTTGAACTAACGATATTATAAAATGTATTTTTATAAAATTTAAATTAATTGTTTTATGTGCATAATTATATTTATATTTCAGATACTTTCAAAAAATAATTAAATAATACTTATTTTTTTTTAATCTAATACTTTTTATTACAAAATACGTTTTTAATAATCATGTTTCTAATGAAGATTTCCAAATATTTAATTAATTTAAATGAAACTCAATGTTCTTTTTTGTTATAAATTTAATATAGCGTATAGTATAGTAATCCTAAGCTTTATTTATTTTTCGGTGCATAATATTTTTCTGAGTAGAGATGTGAATAAAAAATACTTGAAATTGAGAAAAAAGTCTTACTTCACTGAACTAAATATTCGTTTTTAGGTAAAATCATGCTATACCGGCTTACATAAAGTTGCCTTATATCTGATGGAAATATTCAATAACTTTAATATTCCTACTTTATGACATAAATCGAATTTATTCGGTTCAGAGCTAATCAAAAATTCTTTTACTAAAAATGTATATAGTAAAGCGAGGAGAGTTCGCGCGGTAGGAGAGATTGCGCACAAAGAGATTCGACGGGAAGGAGTAGAGTGCGAGCCCAGCCACTCCAGGTAGTTGTACAGCAGCATTAGTGCAGTGTCTACATGAATGTGCATATTTATTGTTCCAAGTGTCTTAGATAAAGCAGTGCTATATTGTTTTATTTTTCCAAAGTAAGTGCTTGAATTTTCATAACTGTTCGTCAGAATTTTTATACAACGTCAGTAATACACAATATTTTGAACTTAAACGATTTCTTATAAACTAATAACCTGGACTAAGTATGCGAACACCAAAAATTCATTTTAGAAGTGGCCATATTTAAATAAAAGGCCGCGCAATCTCTCCTACCAAAATAGGAGAGTTTGCGCATCTGCTACTAAGGAGAGATGACGCATTTCCCCATAAGTTTAAGTGCTAGGAGAGATAACACAGCTTATTGATAAATTTGTATGAATTGCAAATTACGTGTAAAACATATGAATGAATCAATTTTGAAATAATTTCGGAAAAACGCATAATTATTAAAACTAAATTTGGCAATAAATTAATTTGCAAAAAAATATTTTTGAAGATAAAAATTTTATTAATAAATTAATAATACTGTTGCTATTAAATAAATTTTATGTAATTACTTTTGTTAATATATTAATAATATATTTGTTAATAATTTTATTAAATATTTATATATATATATTTTAATTTATGAGCAATTAATTTGTTAATTAATTAATTCTGTTAACTAAAATAAATTTTCTAATACAATGTTTTGGAAAAGCTTTCACCCATTCCAAGTAGTGTAATGCCATCGAAATCAAAAGGAAATAGAATGCAACTAATGTTACTGATTAAAAAAAAAAAAAAAAAAAAAAAACTGAAGATAAGGTATTTCTACAAAAAGTGGGATAAAAAAACTCAAGGAAAAAAAAAAAACCGAAGGTCAATGAGGATGAGTGCACTGAGTGTCTGGAACTGTACCAGGAGATAATTTCGACAACTGACTGGATTCAATGTATTGCTTGTTACAGGTAATTGCACGAAATATGCACGTTTTACAACAATAAGTGCATCGATTGTGGACGACGGCAACTTCGGTTAGCAAACAAAATACAATGAAACTGTGGAAATCGAAATGAAGTAATTTTCAAGTTAAACATGTTATCAACTAGATTAATGTTATTTTGTAATCTTAGTAGGGCTTGCTTTTTCTGATATTTTAATCTTCTTAAATTAAAAATTTTAAGTGTTGTTAGAAGTCTTTCTTTTATTTATTATTTAAACATTTGGTAGAAATATTCACTCCTAATACAATAATATTTACTCACAAAAACCTTTCAACAATGTCAATTAAGTGCAATTATTATTGTTAACAATTTAATTGTAGTTAGTATTAATAACAATCTCTTCTACCTATGTGCGCAATCTCTCCTACCCATGTGTGCTTTCTCTCCTACCCTGTAAGGAGAGATTGATCAAAATAGTTTTCTTGGTTTTATTACTGCTGTTCTATTAAATTACAGTATAACAACAAAATAACAATGGAAATGCATAAAAAACAAATGAAGTCAAAATTATTCATGCATAGTTTAGCAAAATATTAATATTTAGATTTTTTATTATTATTCTTTTGAAATGTGCGCAGACTCTCCTCGCTTTACTATAATTGGATCACTATATATATCTTATATTTTTCTTTAAAACGAAATATAGAATATTTTAATATTTTTTTATTACACAAGGCGATGATATGCACATGATATGCAAATTGAAGGTAAATTTAATTTTGTGTTCATTTGAAAATTCTAGTGCGAACAGTTATGTACCCTAAATTTATGCAATTTTATGTATGAATGAAACAATAGAAGCTTAAACGTGGGACCTCAACGAACGATTTTTTGTTCTGCTTCACCTTTTTTTCCAGTGACTGTGAAGCGTAGAATTTTCAGTCCTCGGAAACGAATTGAGAAATTCATGATAAAAACACATAGTTTGTGAAACACAAACTTGCTTGTAAGATTAAATTGGGCAAAATAGACATCTGAATGAAATGTATGATATTTAATTGCCAAAATAAATAGTTTAAATAGTCATAACTAAAAAAACTTAGGAGAATTATACCCAGTTATAAGAAAATAAAAAATTACTTAATAATTTATATTATGGACATTCTACGTATATTCCAACTTTCCTTAAAAATAAATGTAGAATTTTGCTATATTTTGATTACACACAATAGAGCTTTATTTTACAGAATATACAAACGAAAATTATTTCCAATTTTGTATACAGTCATGTATACATAATCAACGCAATCGTAAACACGCGAAAACACAATGAATGATTCATTATATATATGTGGGTTTTAATTTGATTACTGTATTACTTAATCGAAACTGATACTGTTCAAACTGTGCATATGTATAAAAAGGTTTAATACATCAACATACATACAGCTTAATATTCAAAACAACATTGTAGAACTTGCACAAGCTTCCCTGAGCTTTGAGTTAAAAAATCACCAACCAACTCCATTGCTGAATATCTATAGAACCACCACATTTCGCTCTGCAATTTTGAGTTCACGTTTTACGAGTCTCGCTTGAGATATCACGTTCATTTAACCCTTGAGTCTTACCTTTTATCCCCCCCCCATATATATACATATATGTAGCATTTTGCTACCGACTTTCAGATATTTAGGCGACACCAGTACACCTCGACATAAAATGTAGTAGAGCAATCAAAACCATCCATCCGTTATATTGAAAATACCGGATTGCAGTCAAGGTGGCGAGAAAAAACAGGCTCGAAGAACATTGGGATAATTTCCCTTACGTAATGAATATAGAGAGTCATCGTCACTTTTTAAACTGTTTTTATTTACAAAAACATAGTAAAACACTTCCAGTAGTTATTCCATCCACTCTCAAAAATCGATCATCACTTCATAAGACTTTAGATGTTATAAGAATAGGATCTACACATTCGAACGTTCACTCCAAGCGACGATGCTTAATCATAAAACCAGAAACACGTAAAAATCTTCTCTCCATCGCCGATGTAACGATATTTGTACTCCGAACAACAACGCGCGGACGGTTACAGAAAGGTAACAGACCAATGCTAGAAGAGAGGTGGGGGAGGATGGGACATAGAACAAATTACTATTCGATGGGAAAGGATGACGTCGATAAAGAACTCTTTATACGGCGTCAGAATAAAAGTGGAAATAGCACTGGCGGACGCATGGAATTGTGGCTATAGAACACGAAATAATAAATGATATTAAAACATTCGAAAGAAAGAGAATTTAGTTTTAGAATAAAATGAAAAAGTAATTTAATGGGTTTTATAAGATTAGGCAAATGGATTAAGGTTTTTAGAACAATAAAAGAATACGCAACTTTAAATGCATGAAATAAAAGACAAAATATATTAAGACATTATTAAAGATAGGTAAAAAAGGAAAAATATTAAGAATTTGGAATAGTTTTACTAAGGAAAAGAGACGAAATTTTGTATTATTACATATCACCCCACTCAAAAAGACTGGATGAACCGGTAGGTCCTAAGACCCACAAGTTCATAGAAAGGAAAGGTTACATAGGCTTGGATTACAATTTCGCCACTTGGAGTAAACCCTGAAGATTTAACTTTTTTTTTTATCTTAATGCTATATTAATTTAACATTTAGAACGCGAACTACTGGAATTGTTAATTAAATACAATAACAAGATATTAATCTTGTTTACAAATTACAAAGATGTAAAATAAAAAGTTACTATAAATATTGAGAATAATTTTTTAACATAGTTCTGTTATTTATATAATAAATTTACGGCCATTCATGGCTCATATTACTGTGCAAAGCATTCATGAATTCAGTTGTAAAGACTTGAACGAGGCATTTTATAATATAAGTGTGCTAATGGAATTCTGAAAAATGTCTTCAAAATATAAGTTCAAAATTAGATTCGTAAATATAATGTTCATCTGAATCTACTTATCCTTACATTAGCAACTCAGTTTTTCCAATCTAAGTTCATTTTTAGTTCAATAAATGAAATTAATATATTACAATAAATAAATAATAATAATATTCATAATGGCAATAGTAATAACAAAATTTTTAAATAAACCTATTTACAGTATCTTTGAAGGATATTGACACACATACATCGATGGTATTGATGGTCCATCTCTTTGCGGGTACCTTTTTAATATTTGTTATTATTTACTATTTACCACATGGTATTTACCTATTACAGTCATCATAGGTTTTTCAGAAACTTCTTTGGAATTCCTCTAAGTTGAAAAAAAAATTTTAATAATCTAAAATTTCTAACTCAATAATAATTAATAAACTCTCTAACTCATAACAATTAAAACCATTTAAATCAGATATTCTCATAAACTAACAAAAACTCTTAAATCTAAAACTTCATAAGATTTTTTTTCTCATATTCTGTCCATTAATTAGTTACACGGTAATTATCTTCCAATTATCTAATAATAAGCATATTATATCTTATAATATCAATTTCTAGGACTAACTTACAATGAGTAATTGAAATTCATACTCATAACATAAATACTCTCTCAAGTAAGTCTCCCATGCTAAGTATTATCATCTCACTTATTATAGTAATCAATATTGATTATGATATTTTTCTCCCAATATCAATAATGCATAGTATAATAAATAATAATAACAACTATATTCAACAACACAGTCAATAGTATTCAAAAGTATCAAATAAATTTCTTTAACTAATCCTTAAAGCATCTAATTGATATCTCATACATATCACAGCGAATGAGGTATGACAATATACTCAAATATTAGGCATAACATAAAGTAACAAAAATAAATAAGAAATGTTGTGAAATAACTATCAATTCAGCATGATTATGCAATGATCTTGTTTTCAATCAAACAAGAAACTATAGTTGCTGAATGAAAATGAAACTTTGTAGCATACTCAAGAAAGGTTGATAAAAGATCCAGATTATTGAATTATAGTAATTAACTTTAATCCTAGATTCAAATTCAATTAAAATTTAATTCTAATCCAGTTAATTTTATTTATTTAGTTAATTGAGTTTAACTTATTAATTCAATTAATTTCGATACAAGAAATTCTCAACCTAAATCAACCAATTTACGCCAGCATAAATAGTTAACTCAAGTAAAAAAAATCTCAGCAGTAATATTCCTGTCGCGCGATTCAAGAACACACTGTTATATAGAAAATAATTGCTTAATAACTTATAAATGTATTTATTTAGTTTAGTTAATTTACTTATTATTATAAATTTAAGACGCGTCTATGGATTTAACATTAGTTTGCTGGGGTTTTTCATGGGATAACTTTAATTGATCAGGAGAATAATATTTTCGTTAATTTAGCTACATGGACAATCTCCGTATTTCGGTTTTGAATTTTCCTATCGATCTCAAAGTTAGCATCAGATAATTTATTAAGGATTCGATATGGGACAAGTTTTTAGTGGCCCTTAAGAATAATTTATAATTATATACTTTCTAGTGCAAAACTTAAATTTAAAGCAATAAAATATTTTTCAAGAACAAAATAAAATGATAAATAATTCTGTTTTCAGGTTAAACTTTTTGGAGTAGTAAACTTTAAACACAACACAACAATTTCTCAACAAAAACATACAAGAAACCCAAGCTTGTTTTTAAGACAAGAACATTTTTGCATATTTATCATCATATATCATCAATCATCAAGAAAAGTTATTAAACTCGAGTAGGTGCAATAGATCTTAGCATTAGAAATTTTATCAAAACATGGTGCAAACAAAGTCACTTTACTATATTTAATCATTTTTTTAAATTATATTTTAATTGTCAAAATCCCAGTAAAAGGTTCACTCAATCCCATCTTTTCTCACTGAATTTATTTAAATTATAAGAAATTGGGAATAAACTAAACTTAACCAGAAATTCTATTCAGTAAAAACATAGACATTTAAACATCATAGTTATAATTTTTTTAAATTAGACTAATTATTTTATAATTCATAAAATTTTTCAAAAATGTTAATTGCATGCTATCTTTTACTTTAATTTACAAAATTTAATTAAATTAAAATTATAATTTATCTGACAAAATTCTAGCACAAGTTTCGCTAATTCCATCTTTTCTTACTAAATTATGTAAATTATAAGAAGCCGGGAATTAACATTAACTGCAACCAGAAGTTCTATCAAACAAAGTGGCCGAGAGGTTCTGCTCTCCAAGCTGGTAGACGGGAGGTGCTGGGTTCGATCTCAATCGCGCCCGTCGGCCTAATCGTTCGGAGTTTTCGTGGTTTTATTCGAACCTTGGTTCTCCAAGCGTTAATACGGGTTAGGTTCCCTTAGAAAGACCTCCACGGAAGGCACTCCCCCCCCCCCCCTAGGGCCCATATCCCACGTGCTGATAATTGGCCGACATAAATACAACCAACTAACCATCTATCAAACAAAACTATAATTTAGCTTCATATTTACCTTTTTATGAAAATATTGTTCTAATTCATTTAAGTCATTTAACTTTAAAGCTGCAAATTCAGAAAATCTTGGAACATAAACACTAATAAATTTTTCAGTGAGAAGCTCAGAAATTTTTTCAAAACTAGTGCACGCCAGACAATCATTTATATAAACCTTCAATGCTTCTCCTTTCAAATATTTAGAAATATTATTTAATTTCCAATTTTCATCTTTTTTCTCGGTAATGCAAGATTTCTCAAAATACATTAACCAAGGTTGTATTTTCATACCGGACTCTGGGTCAGAGGGAACAACATTTATTTCACTCATGGTGTTACTCGATTTTTTAACAATTCTAGATCTTAATTGTATATAGGAGGGATAACTCATTTATATAAAAATGCAATAGTATAAACATAATTAAAATTATATAACTTTAAATTAAATAAACAATGTAAATATATTTTTTTCTCAATAAATAATAACAACAACTAAAGTATAATTCATTTTCTAACAACAATAATAATAATAACAATATTGTAAATAAATGGAAAGCTACTAAAATACTATAATAAATAATATATTCTCACCCACAGAAAGGTGTTGTTTCTCAACATAACTTCTGGCCGGTGAGCTAGAATTTTATTTAAAAAGAAAAATCGATTATTCAATTTAATGTGAGACGTATTTCCGCCACTTGGGGGTATCAGGAATTTTTAATCATTCTATTAAGTCGTTGAAACTTAGTGATATTCCACTGTCAGAGTTTTACTGACATTCGTTCATGTAAACAATCACTGTTCATAATCATACTTGTTGCTAGTCGATGACATTAATTTACACTGCATAGTCAGATCATTTCTGACATTCTGAAGTTTCGATGAGTTTCTCCAGTAATCATTACTTTAATAAAGCAAGTGATGACATCCTGTGCGGCTTATGTAGCATTTTGCTACCGACTTTCAGATATTTAGGCGACACCAGTACACCTCGACATAAAATGTATTACAGCAATCAAAACCATCCATCCGTTATATTGAAAATGCCGGATTGCAGTCAGGGCGGTGAGAAAAAACAGGCTCAAAAACATTGGGATAATTTCCCTTACGTAATGAATATAGAGAGTCATCGTCACTTTTTAAACTGTTTTTATTGACAAAAACATAGTAAAACACTTCCAGTAGTTATTCCATCCACTCTCAAAAATCGATCATCACTTCATAAATCTTTAGATATTATAAGAATAGGATCTACGCATTAGAACGTTCATGCTGCTTAATTAGACAACCAGAAAAACGTAAAACTTTTCTCTCCATCGCCGATATAACGATATTTGTACTCCGAACAACAACGCGCGGACGGTTACAGAATGGTAACAGACCAATGCCAGAAGAGAGGTGGGGTAGGATGGGACATAGAACAAATTACGATTCGATGGGAAAGGATGACGTCGATAAAGAACTCTTTATACGCGTCAGAATAAAAGCGCAAATAGCGCTGGCGGACGCATGGAATTGTGGGTATAGAACACGAAAGAATAAATGATATTAAAACATTCGAAAGAAGGAGAATTTAGTTTTAGAATAAAATGAAAATAATAATTTAATGGGTTTTATAAGATTAAGCGAATGGATTAAGGCTTTTAGACTTATAAAAGAATAAGCAACTTTAAATGCATGAAATAAACGACAAAAGATATTAAGATATTATTAAAGGTAGGTAAAAAAGGAAAAATATTAAGAATTTGGAATAGTTTTACTAAGAAAAAGAGACGGAAATTTTTATTATTACATATATATCACTTTTTACTAAACGAAGACGATAATTATTGCTTTCAATTGCCGAAAACACATTTTGAAAATGTGACAAAAATATCTTGTTCTTGGGGAAAAACATTTGTTCTATCGATTCTCGAAATATGGATAAGTTTTATAGTAAATTTAAGATACAGAAACACGTTTACGACTGATTCCTTTGCTTATACATAACTAGTCGGAAATTGTACGTAAAATGTGTCAAAGGTACGTTCGTACTATAACTAGTTTTATAAGTATTCTGATTTTGGTGATTCTCGAAATATGGATAGGTTTTATAGTAAATTTAAGATACAGAAACATGTTTACGACTGATTCATTTGCTTATACATAACAAGTCGGAAATTGTACGTAAAACGTGTCAAAGGTACGTTCGTACTATAACTAGTTTCTTAAATATTCAGATTTTGTTGATTCTCGAAATATGTATAGGTATTTTGTGTGAATATGTAAGATTTTTTATGTGCTGTGCTTTATTAAATATGAACATGGAGTCAAAAATTTTATATTCTCTGGAATATGTATATATTTTTCTTTTAAACATATTCCTTAACTTGATTATGATTTCGGATTTTCTTAAAAACTGATATTAATACAACTTTTATTTATAGAATGACATCGTAAGCCATATTTATTTAATTTTTATTCCCGTAGATATTGTATTTTGTGAATATGATCTACATTGATTTGGTTGTTTTATAGGAAAAGACTGATTTGGGCAATAGTAAAAAGTAAGAAATATAAAAAGAAAATAAATGACTACATATGTACTGTTCTTATTGTTTGAAAAACATTTTTAATTTAAAAAGTAGTTATTTATCTCAAATATATTCAATTTAACATATAAGTGACTTGTACATAACCTCGTCAAAAATGACGGAATGTTGCTCTGCGTTTCTTTTCATAAGACTTCACACAAACAAACAAAATGAAGATTTTATTATTGAAGTGTTTGTATTGTAGAAAAGTACATTTTAAAAATGTCAAAGGATTTCTGCAAGTACAACGGATAAGGATATTTTTTTACCCAATATTAAATTTCGGAAAGAGTTCAACAAATTGGACAAAACAAACAGCAATATTTATTGCAACAATAATAATAATTAGTGAAGTGAAACGCAATTTCTGAAGATTTCAGAAAACATTAAAATTAAATATTCAAGGTGTTCAAGTTTTTTTTTTATTTTAAAATATATTATTTTTATAAAATTGAATGAATCTCAATAATGAATAACTCAATAAATCGCTTTCCATTAGGGTTTGGTCAAGGCACGGAGATAGAAATATTGTATTATAACTCTGTGGGATTACTCATCTGTGGAGCTTTACGTTTACGCTTACGTTTTGTAAACAAAGAAACTTTTTTTTTTTTTTTAAATAGAAAATGTGAAGGACGCATTGATTTTATTCAAGATAAATTTATAAAAGCTTCAGCTATATAACTTTAAAATTTCACTCGGTATATATAAATCGAAAAATTACCAGTTATCATTATTTCTTTCGTAAAATTTTAATTTAATTATATCAATTTTTAAGAACTTAGCGTATATCCATTTGAAATTAGCTTGCATTGTAAATAAAATTTATATTTCATATCAAATGTGATTAATATGTAAGGAATAATACAATGCCATGTATGAAATAAATGTATTAATTATATCAATGCAGATACAATTTCGATTTTTCATAACATTTGAAAATTGTAGTGAAAACAAAAATGTAATCTAATAAGTGAAAAAATAATTTTTGGCCATATTAATGCAATCATGATGACATCGATCTTATATTTCAATTACTTCTGGTGTGTGTGTGTGTGGGGGGGGGGGGACTCATTTTTAATGCAAACAAAATTTAATAAATTAAGCGGATAAATGTTAAGCTCTTTAAATTTAATAAAACTGAATTAAAATTCTATCAAAGAAAAAAAATAATATTATTCATTTTATTTATATTGAATGAAATTTTAAAATTATATAAGCGAATCGTTTAAAATTTGATCTCGAATTACATCATTAAGTCCTGCATTATTTATAAGAAACTCAAATGTCCGTCAAAAAATCTTTCATTTATATGGATTGCCGATGGATGGCACCAAAACAATATTTAACAATAGGCGGAATTTTCTGTAAAGCTCAGGCCGATATCGCTAGTGTAGCGAATACAGCTTGTACTTCCGGACAATTAACTCCATTTTCACAAAATCATGAGTTGGTATGAAAAGATGAAAAACGCATTTCAAAATATTTAAAAGGCTTTTAATATGCTTTTACAAATATTTTAATAGCAGAATGATATGTTAACCTACAGTTTTTTATGAAACGCTGTAAGAGTCGTTCATTGGCTTCTCCTTTTAAATTTAGAATTTGTAGATCTAAATGGCTACAGTCTTCGTTTGTTTACATCTGGTGATCCGTTGTTAATAATAGCTGGATATCGCGTTATTTTTAATTTATAATATAGAACATTATAATTGGATAGTTTTTGAAGGTTTTAGAGAAAATAAAGAAGAATAGATATGATACAAAGCAGATTACATATATTTTTTCATTAGTTGAACAATCGGCAAACTTACAGCCTCTTGAATACTTATGCCTAACATGGCCGCGATGAGTTGCTGTTCTCGAGTATGAGTCGGAGTGGTCGGAGCCGGAATCGGTACCTTAGCGTATTATATAAACAGCTATTGTGAACGTTTTAAAAAATATACTAAAGCAATTTAATCTATAAACATCAGACATAAAAAAACATTGTATTTCAATGCTAAAATATCATGTTCTATTTTTAATGCCAATAATTACGTATATCAAAAACGTAGAAAATGCTTTTACAATGGAAGGAAATTTAATAACTGATTCAGAGTGTCTATAAATAAATGTTTGATTAAAATCGCAAAGAGCAAAAGAACTTTACATGCAATTTAAAAAAATAAACATACCAATTTGTAAAACACTAAAAATAATAATTAGTATTTTATAATTGTACTATTAAACAACAAAAAACTACAGTAGGTGAATTAAATGCATTATTAGATTTTACAATTCCTCAAAAATCTTTCCATATTTTATAAGAACTTCCTATTATTTTATAAATTTCGCAAATGTTAAATCTGAAAACATTGTTACGAAGATATAAGATTTAAATAATAATTTATAATATAAGTAGAAAAAAAAATCCTTCAAACAGTGCACTACCGTAATATATAAAAAGATATATTCCCAGTATAATGCTAATTCTAATCTGAAACCGTTTCGTAATATCATTATAATAGAATGTCATATTTAACTCCAAAATAATAATGACGATAAATACTGTAAGTGTTAGTAATCAGAAAACAGTAAATAACCGAAAAAAATCCAAATCACTGTCTCAACACATTTTCAATCTCAAGTACCTGTAAATTAATGTTTGCATTCATTCTACTATGAATGTAGGCATGAATCTGCCTCTGCGTCAGCTTTTTTTTTCGAGCGATGACAGATTAAGATATTTTACATCACAGTATCGAATAGGAAACTATCGCTTCTGAATACAAATCCAGCTTAGTTTTTTTCTATATAACATAAAAAATTTAACCCATGAGCCTAAAATATAAAACAACAAGAATAAAAGATTAAATATAAATAAGATTTACCCTTTACGTTCCATAAATAATCAGTTCAGTGCATTTTAATCCCTAAAATGCCCGACGTATATCTCTTATCTTAAAAAATGCGTTGTAGACTTGATGTCTTGAATGACTGATGGGTAATACCGTTACAACGATACTCACTCCTTCTTATAGTGGGTATTCACTCTAAGCAGGAGTGAACAGTCACTCTAAGAAGGCGTGACTATTCACTCTAGAAAATGAGTGCATTTTAGTACCAAATGAGCGTAATTTCCAAGGTTATATTATGAAATGTAGTTTTTGAAAATTACGAATTGACATATTTTGGAAAAATTTATTATTTTACTTCATATATATTGTGTCACATATATAAGCTCGAAAAAGCCAAACAACTCAGAATTGTGTGTATTCCTTTGTAATATATCACTAGCTTTTCATAGCACTAAGTTTATTTACAAGAATGCACAAAAACATGGAAGACAAAACATTTGACGATACATTATGTGCAAATAATTATATGTATTCACATTGCTACACAACCACCTTCATATTTCACTTCATAACAAGCTCCACTTCAACATATTATTAAAATCACTCACCAACTCAAATTATAATACTTCGGTTTTTATAAATCACAAAAAACAAGCCGGCAAACAATGCACGGCAACCTCTACCCTTCCTCCTTCCACACTCTGAATAAACAGTCTCCCCCTCTCTCTCTCTCTGCGCGCGCTCACGCATCACGTGACGTACGAAAGGAATCGAAAAGAAAAATTATCTAGACGCCTCCAGATATCACACCCCCCACCCAAGATTGAAAATGGGGGACGGGGTCCCTCACTTTCTATCTGAAATTTAGTCTGGAGAAGTCATCATACTTCATTTTTTTTAACAAATTACCCAAATGAAAATACAAACTAATAAATACATATAAAAAAAGGTATACAAACTACATGTGTGAAGTATCCGGGCACACTGCCTAAAACTCGTCTTACCTACTAATACAAAACAGAATTAATACTTAATAACATACATTAATAAATGCAAAGATAAATAAAACACATGTAAAAGGAAACAAAAGCTGTAGTAACACACTAAATAAATCTTGAATCAAAACTTTAAAGTCTCTAAAAGAAAAGTTTATTCAGTTTGGAAAGTTTTTTTTTCACAGTTTGTTTTCTTATCCAATGGTTTCAGGTCTAGAAATGCGTCTGCATTTATCAACTTGGCACCAGGTCGGTGCGAAATCTGAAGGTCATATTGCAGTGCTAGTGCCCATCGCTGCAATTTGGAAGATTGGGGTGCATTTTTGGTGATGAAAGTTAGTGGGTTGTGATCAGTGATCAGTTTCACAGGTGATCCAAAAATCCACGTTTCGAACTTCTTGAGACTCCAGATGACCGCATAGGCCTCCCTTTCGATCGTCGACCAAGCCTGTTGCGTTTTGGTGAGCTTTTGACTGGCATAGCTCACTGGGTACAGTACTCCGTCTTTTCGCTGCGATAAACACGCGCCGATGCCGACTGCAGATGCGTCGCACTCGATGACAAATGGTACTCCTATGACGGGAATATGTAGACTAGGTGCTTCGATAAGACCACTTTTCAATTCATTAAACGCCCGACGATGGTCTTCTGACCAACACAACTGTTCTGGACTCTTCTTCTTCGTCAGTTCAGTTAGAGGATATGCTACTTCAGCATATTTGGGAATGTAATCTCTATAATAATTACAAAGACCGAGAATACTTTTCAACTGTTTCTTCGTTTGAGGCACAGCTAGCCTTCGAATAGCCTCCACTTTTCCGGGGTCGGTCTGATGGCTACCAGACCCGATGATATGTCCTAAGTACTTGATCTGCGGTTTTGCGAATTCACATTTTTTCAAGTTGACTGAAAATCTTAAGTCTGACAATTTAGAAAATATCTTTTCCAGATGCATCAGGTGTTCAGAAAATGTTTCAAAGAAAACGGCTATGTCGTCTATATATGCTCTGGCGATCTCCTTGTAATCGGACAGTGCTCTGTTCATTTCTCGTTGAAAAGTCGCAGCTGTGTTTTTGAGCCGAAGACCATTACCTTGAAGCGATGCTGAGCCCTGTGAGTTTAAAAACATGCTAAATTTTGACTCTCTTCTTCTAGTGGTATGGCCCAATACCCTTTGAGTAAGTCTATCCTGGTTATCACATTGGCCCTGCCAATACTGAACAATAGATCGGTGGCATTTTCCATCGGGAAATCATCAGTCACTGTAACAGCATTTAGTGCTCGAAAATCTACGCATAGGCGCAAGGACCCATCCTTCTTCATTACGCACACTACTGGGTGTGGCACCTCTGCCTCACTTTCTTCAATTAGACCTAGTTCCAATAACTCCTTAATTTGTTTATCTACTTGAGGTTTAAAGGCCTTTGGGATTCTGTAAACATAGGGCTTTTTCTTTTCTGCGTCATTTATTCGTATTTTATGCTCTCCTACCTTGGCTATTTGCACTTTTCTAGAAAATAATTCTTTATACTTATACAATAAATCTAAAATTTTTTTCTTTCTTCACCTTTCCTAAATGACTTAGATCAACTTCAACTATGATAGCTACTTCAACTATAGGTCGAAGTTATCTTTCGTACTGGGGGTGGGATGGACCTCCCCTAATTCTTCCTCATTTTCGAAGATCACCCCCACCGCCTGTACCCTAGAAGTAAATTTTCTTATCTTATTTACGTTGACATTCCTGAAATTCCCTTCATTAATTTCACTTTGTAAGAATCAGGGTTATAACACGCCACTATTTCGGCTGGCCCTGTCCACCTCGCGTAAATTTTGTTCGTGGAGTCCGGAATTAATAAATATACCTGGAGAACCCCGAGCTAAATTCCTTGTAAATCGCTCTTCGATTAGCGCACTTCGCGTACGAGCTTTGCTTAACCTCCGACACTATTGCCGCTTGTTCCGCTTGTTTCTAAATTAATTTTTAACTCCGGAGATATTCGGTCGCGCTCTTTCCTAGATTTATAGGTAGTGGGATTTCGCCTGCCCATGTAGATTTTAATACCGCCAGTGACCCTCTGGCCTCCCTTCCGTACATTAATTTGAATGGCGATACGCCCGTAGTGCTATTCGGAATTTCTCTGTACGCAAATAATAGATAGGGGATGTGTTTATCCCAATTTTTAGGGTCGCTACGAATTATATGGTGCAACATACGTTTCAATACCTGATTATATCGTTCAACAAGTCCCGAGCTCTGTGGGTGCCCCGGCGTAGCAAACCTAGGAGCCGCCCACAGCCTAGCATGAAACTCTTGTATTAACCCTGATACAAAATTTCTGCCTGATCACTCGCTATTACGCGGGGTATTCCTGTTCGCATAAATATCTCTAACAATGCATCGCACGTAGCTTTAGCCGTAATTGTCCGTAACGGAACTGCCTCTGGCCATCTCGAATGTTGGTCTACCAAAGTAAGTACGTATTGATGCCTACGCGCTGAAGGAGGTTCAATTTTTCCAATTAGGGGAGACGAGGGAGGGTTGACCCACTTTTTACAAAATGATTTTTTATTTTTTAAATATTGAACGTAGAATAAAATTTTATATATCATTTTATTCGTTATACAATCAGTTATCAAAATAAAATTGCTACATAATTGTAATATATAAGAAATTTGAAAAATGATTGATTTTAATCATGAGAAAATAATGGGTCAAAGCTCCCCATGTACGGGAGGCTTGACCCACTTTGTTTTATATTGAAGTATTTGTGAAAAGAAATAAAATCAAATTAAAAAAAGGTAAAATAACTTTATGCTACATGATTTAATTATTATAAAAAATATTTTGAAAATATGAGGCTTCAACAAACCTATTTAGGCGCAATCGCATGTCAGAGAGGGGGGGGGGGTGATTTTGTTTTATGCAGGATTTTGTCTGAGCAGGTATAATTCTACAACAGAGAAAAGGAAATTTTAATATTTAAGACTTTATTCCGTTAGAGACAGGTTCCGTTTTCATAGGGTTTCATATATTATTAAGTCCGGTAGAAGCAACTGTCGTGCTTTTTATTTGTGTCCTTGCCCTTACTTTCTGTGTCATGCGATCTGACAACTCTAGTTGTCAAATAGTTTGGCCTCATCTCACTCTATACATTGTGTTGAAATTTGTCTACATATCTTCCAATAGTTTTTCGATTCTTGCTATGTTTTTTTGCAGCCGCATGAGTACTTAACATATCACAAACATCTTTTAACCCTTTCAGAGGCAAAGTACTTTCAGTACTAAAATATTGAAATAAATGACTGGCACCGGAATATACGAACAAGTTTATTTGGAAATACGAAACAGGCTATATTTCACATACTTATTAAAATGAAAATATTTTAGCAAAATTCTGACGCCATTGTGGAATTTGGTAATTAAAATAAAGTGTTTTCATAAGCATACCACTGCCCCTGAAACGGTTAAGACTGCTGCTTTCGTACTTTCTAGTATTTTCCACTGTTTCTATTTACCTATTTTAAGTAATATTTAAATGAAAAAAAAAGTTCCTATCAACATTCCCATTTATATTTCATTAATTTTTTTCGTGCGATACAAATAGCAATTTTTTAGATCTTTCTTTAATTAGTTTTAAACGTTTTCTTTTTCATCACCCCATTTTACTGTACCTTTGCAGAATAAATTTACATTCATTTTCATATAGAACCATTAATCTTTCATTATGCACAGTATATAATAAAAGATTCCCAAAACCCCTTAATTAACACATAGCCGACGGGCAATTTTTATCAAATCTGAATTTTAAAACAGTAGAAGCTCCTCCCTGTTCTGAAAGTCTTTTGTAAATTGGTGTTGTAGATAGGTTTCCCAAGTTTATACATCGGTAATTATCTTTCAATGAACGATTTTAATAAAATATCTCTTGCAATCTAAAAAAATATAGACAACATGATATAAATTCATTGTTTGTAAGACAGAAGCCACGCCCTTAGTCAATGGTGTTTTTTGAATGAAAACGAGAATTCTCGTTTCTCGCCGTTTGAATATGTTAAAGAGGCCTTGAACATGTGGTCAACCCTCCCTCACATTGACTGGGTCAAGCCTCCCCACATACCCTCATAGCATGCATGGTCACAGTGACGTCGTTGTGACGTCACTGTGAGTCACTGTGTGTCACGTCACATCTGTGACCGAAATGCCACCACTCAGTGATGTCACATTGTGACTGAGATGTGAACTTCTTAGAAAACTTTAAAAAATTACAAAAAATCTTCAAAACATGTTGTTACTGTAAAATTTATTTTTCTGGCAATAAAAAAGAATTGTTAGTTATGTGACAGCGTTTCTGTCCCATACCAATAATTTTTATTCAAAATTAATTTAAAACATAATTTTTACTTTTAAATCACATTATCCCCCCCCCCTCTTTCTTATGCTGAAATATGTGATTAAATTCATTTCTCAAAACCATCCAGCTTTTATTAAAAGGTTTTCTTTCTAAAAACATCTTTATTTCTAGCCGCAAAGATTCATTTCTTTCTCCCTTTTCCTTATCTGTCAGCTACCGCTCCCAGTGCAAAGAAATAAATAAAAATTAGAATCGCAGCTGCTGGTTTCATGGCCTTCATTAATTTCATCGGATGTTCGCCCAGCGCAGTCAGAAACAAGTTTTATCTCTGCTAACATTTGACCGTTGAAATTATTTTAACAACAAAAATAAAAAAGTAAAAATGAACAGATCTTATGGGAAGCATGTATTTACGTGTCTTGTGGTCGAGCTAAAAGCCAGATGCCTGTGATTTCCAACATTTTTCTCAGGCAGCGGTCTTCTTTGTAAGATCTGTTGTATAAACAAGTTTCGCTTTTCTGACGCATTTCTCATCGTATTAGAATCGCTTGCTTGCAATCCCGGCCTCCCCCGTCCGATTGTATCACCACATTTTTGCGGTAATGTCTATCGCCAAGACCCTTTGTTCATTTTCGCGCAGTCACCAAAAGTTGTAAATTGGCGATTCTGTGCAACGCCAAGATTTCTTGACTTCTTGCAAAAACTTCCCTTTCTGTTTCAGCTTTCGAGATGTAAAGTTGTCTAAAAAAAGGGGCGCTCCGGCGTCCCATGTATTTATGGGGGTCTCTCTCTCCCATTATTTTTTAACTGAACCACCTAACGATGCTTTTAAATAAAGAGTAAGTCCAGTAAATTATTAGTTGGAGTTTTTTTTAGCATTTAGAACCCGGTCTTCAAATCTATGCTATATACATATTGGTGCATCGCCTATATTTTTTCTCCAACTTAGTTAAAAAAAAAAAAAAAAAATGCACGTTAGAGAGAGAAATTCACCCCCCCCCCCCTAAAATCATTCAATTACCCCATTCAAGTACTCTTGCAATAATTTCCTTCAAATGCTTGGACTGGATATTTTTCAACCATGCCGGACAGTGTGCCTTCCTGGTGTGCCGTCATATCCTGCGCTCGATGGATGGATGCGATTTTCTCCGTCGGACAGTGATGGAACCCATTCTAGTGTCTCTTCGCTCACCAGCTGGACATCTTCGAGCCGCTCTTGTTTCGCCTGTATGCCTTTTCCTCCCCCCCTCTGATGTTGGTGCGGTTGTTTCTTCGTGCCTGCTCACCATCACCTCCCCCAGATGATCGGAATTAGTATGCGAATTGACCTTAAATCGTCACTAATCATAGAAAAAAAAACGTGACTTCAGCGGTTCGCCTTGTGTGTGTTTGTGTCGACGTTTTGCTTTCCCCTTTCGACAGAATATTGTGACCTAGTGTGTTATCGTGTACGTGCGTGTGCATTCAACGGTGCCTGGAGATTATTGTGTGGAATGTGAAAAAGTAAAAAGTTCGTGTGCATTGCGGCAAAGGTGTACGTAAAATCTCATGCTACAATTTTTTAGGAAAGTGCCTTCAAAAGTTTTCTTTTTTCCAAGTGTTGCGTCAATGAGTTACGTGTATTACGCCATGTATGTGTTGTCTTCAAGTGAATAATAATAAAAAAATATGCGTGGACAGATGTCACATAAACGCTCTAATCAGGTGAAATTTTTTTGTAAAGGAAAAGAAAGTGCATCTTAACAGAATTAGTGCGTCCGAAAATATTTCAAATTATGTGAACAATTTTCTTTTAATCTGTGCTTCGATTCTTGTGCATAAATGTGATAAAAAAAAATTGCTTCAGTTTCATCATCAAATGTGCATCAGATTGATTTTTGTTTGTTGCTGCTTTCTGCCATCTTAGCTTGTAAAAAAATCAGTGCCAATATGTTCGCAATAGTAAAAGTGGTACACCTGATAAAAAAAAAGGAAAACGTGAAATTATAAAAAAATGCAAAAACGTACAGAAATGTACCATCGTATGTGTGCGAATAACACAACAAAAAATTCTACAGCTAACAATATGAAATTAAATAATAAAAGTGTCTAGTTTTCACTGCATAAGCATGAACACGGAAAATTCAAGTGTTTCTTTTAAACTTTAATTGTAGTAAATACAGTAAATTAGTTATTATTATTTTGCTTTATTTTTATCTGTAGGTATGCGTTATGATTTATCAATTTTCCCTTTTCATGCTGTTTGGGTAAAAAAAAAAATAAACATAAAATGATGACTTCTTACTATTCAGTATATTTGTTTGCATGAACAGAGAAGCTTACGAAATTTAAGCATTATATTTTAAATATTTTATTCGGCACTTATAATTTTTTTGTCTTCTCTTTTCTTGCTTTATTTTGAAAGGTAAGTTTTTTTTTTAAATTCAGTATTGCAGTGCATATTTATTTTATATTGATATTTAGGTGATTAATTATTTTCCATACAGAAAATAAAATGTCATTTAGTTAAAATGTGTTTGTGATAGGCTAGGCATATTAACATTTATTGCCCTCGTTTCCAAAGGTGCCTTATAAAATTTTCTTGGCTATTATTTGATAGTTTTTTATTTGTTTTTGTTTTTTTTTTGCTTTTACTCAGCATTTACAAGTGAATATTATTTTTGCATGCATATTATTGGAAGGTGTTGCAGTGATTTTGTGCTGTTTTCTATATAATATCTGAGGGTGTATAAATTTTTCTTACTGTATGAATATTTCAGATACTGCATATTTTTAAAATAGACAGAAATTTTTTTGAGATCTTCCAATTTTTTTTCTCCTCTTTTAATCTGCTCATTCAAAAAAAGAGAAAGGGAGAGAAAATATTTGTTTTAAATTCTTTTTCTTGCTGTTTTGCTCTAATACAGTAACTGAATTTTAAATTATTGTGCCATCTTTTATACTTTTTAAAATTCTTCTTTGGCTACTTTTTCCAACATTTTTGAAAAATGTCACAGGCCGATAGCCATCCAGAATTAGAAGTATCTATGGCCGAATTAAAATGTTCTCTGCCGTACATGTTTGAGGAAGCACTTAACAGATTTGCGGAAAGGGTAAACACAGAATTCCCTATACTACAGGAACAAATTGGTAGTAAAAACAATGACACTTTAGTTGAAAATATATCTTCTATGCATAAGAAATTTTTATGGGAATTTCAAATGTTGGGTAATTTTTTTCAGGTTATAAAAGATGATTATGTTAGGTTGCAAAATAAGAACAAATGTTTACAAATTGTTATTACAAAAATTTTGGAAAGATTGCACGCACTCACAGTGAAAGAGAAACATAAAGCTGAAATTAATGAGATGCCTTATCAAAATCAAAGCACATCTGAGGCATACAGCGAAATACTATCACCTAAGCGGATTGAAACAACACAAATAGATAATTGTGAAATCAACAGTCTGACTGAAAATTCCTTGCAGCATAACTCAAATATTATTTCTGATTTGAAATGCCCACAACAAGATGTTACCACTTCTCCTATAAATAATAACTTTTCGTCCCCTTTTAGGCATGATTTGAAGCCAATTTCAGTTATAATTTGTCAGTTGCCAGAAAATTTTAATATTCCGGATATTCTTTTGGCAATTTCTGACTTAACTGGTATATCCACACCTTCTATTCAATTTCAACAAAAATATAAGATGAAATATGTTGAGTTATTTAATTGGAGATTTCTAATGCCCCCAAAGATAGCTAAAAGATTAATTAGTCATGGCGAAATCAAAATTCAGTCTACTGGTTACCCTGTAAAAAGATACGTTTCGGTAAAAAGATGTTTTACATGTCAAAATCTTCTTCATCAGGCAAAATCATGCACAGATAAAATTAGGTGTCCTGTATGTGCCTTATCACATAAAGATCCTCATTGTTCAAACAGCCCAAAATGCATTAATTGCATTAGATGTAATGAGGTAAACAACACAAAATTTAACGTTTTCCATACAGCTTTCTCACATAGATGTCCTACCGTAAAGATATATATAAAAGAGCAACGAGAAACTTTACACAACTGCAATTCATTTCATTGAACACATTTTTTTTATATAGATAGATAAAAAAAAAAAGACCTCTTTACAAGATAAATTATTTTTTTTCTCTTGCTGCATTTTGTATTGTGAAGGATTCTTTAAAATGAAAGTTCATTTAAAAAAAAAAACATTTCACTGTGTTAGACAGTTATGCACCTCTTAATAATTCACCATATGGCATTAGTGATATTTTATTTCACAGTTAACACTTAACTGCAAATTTAAATATATTTTTTTAGAAAGTATGTGTGTACTGTTAGGTATATCTTTTTGTCATTTGATTATTACTGCAGGAATGGTCGGATGATTAAAAGATTGTATGGGAGAGTAAAATACATTGATGCAGGTCATCAGTTTTTTTATTTTCGCTTGTAAAGATTTTGGTAGTACAGGTGTACACACAAACACTGTACAGATGTGTCTTCCTTTTTTTTTTTTTTTTTTTTTTTTGCACCAGTTACACTTAAACGATTTTAGATATTTTTTTCTACTTTGGTAATTTGATAGATACAAGTGATGGAAACATCACATTGCACTCTTTACATTCAGTTTTGGTTTTGGAATTTACATTTTCACAATATAATTTAATAACATTTTCTATTTTGTCTCTTACTTAACATTTATTTTAAAAATTGACGGTACATTTTTTTATTTTTTTTGACAACATTAGTTCATGTGCTGCACTTAAGTTTTATATAGATACACAATTAGTTCATGTGAAATCACACATTAGTTCATGAGATTATTTACACAATTAGTTCATGTGGAATCACACATTAGTTCATGAGATTATTTACACAATTAGTTCATGTGAAATCACACATTAGTTCATGAGATTAGTTACACAATTTAGTTCATGTGAAATCACACATTAGTTCATGTGATTTGTTACACAATTTAGTTCATGTGAAAACACACATTAGTTCATGAGAATAATTACACAATTTTGTTCATGTGAGATTACATTTAGTTCATGTGAGTTTATTTTAGTTCATGGGTATATTTACACAATTTTAGTTCATGTGAGAATACACTTTGTTCATTAAGATATTATCATACATTGTTCATGAGTTTGTCACACTTTGTTCATTGAGATAATCTAAAACTTTCACACTTTGTTCATATGTTTATACACTTAGTTCATGGTGTCAAGCAAAACTCTGTATCATTATATAATCTAGTGATATTAATTCATTAATTATGTAATTGAAATCACATTCACATTCACAAGAATGATTTTGGAGTTTTGTGTTTGTACACACGTACCGTTATTTTTTTACTTCTACATCTTATGTCAGGTTTTCGTTTTACACTACAGATTTTGTCTTTTGTTTTTCTCTCTTACCCTCTAGACACTAATTTTTTTTTCAGTTTGGGTAATGTCATAACTTACTAATGATACCATCACTTTCTTAATTACACAGATTTTATTTTTAGATTTACATGAAATTATCCTTCACATGACATTTTTACTTGACACATTCAGTTTGCGGCAATTAACCTGTAACAGTTCCTTTTTAACACTTTTGTTATAGACTCCTTGCTTGTAAGTGGCACATAAAGTATGGTCTCTTTTTACACTACACACAGTAAAATACAGTTTATAAGTATTTTTTTTAATACACTTGGTAGGATGTTTTAAGTTGATGTGTTTAAAAGTTTTGCAGAAATTATGACACAATTTAACTATTGTACATTGTTTGCACATACATCTTAAATTTTTACACAGCAGATAATTAATTGGCTGTACATTTTTACACATACAGTTAATCTACTGTTTAATTTCATTGTTTACACAAAGCTGGTGACTTGTTGCTATTTTTATTTATAACATAAGGTAATTTTATTTTATCTGACATGACATTTGATATCCTTACATGTTGTTTTTTTCGAAAAATGTAGTTAAAGGCATAATGCTAGCTGTTATGTACACTTTAGTTATTTTTTTTTAACGCTATTCAAATAGAGTCATTAAACTAAATCTTTGGCATTTTCTCACATTTAAAATTTTTTTTAATTAGTGAGTGAAAGTCTCACGTTGTCTTGTGACGGATACATACACTCATATGACATGAAGACTTTAGTTTTTTTTTCTATGCATTTTTTACTCTCTCTTTCATTCTTTTTACTTGGAACATGTTTGGTTTGGCATAACTTCTACATTTTCAGCGTAGAATTATGCAATCTACTGGGCACTTCTGCATTTTATGCACACTTTTGTTACCTTAATACAGTAATAACTTGCGCAGATACAACTTTAATTTAACTTTAACCCTTAGTTAACCATTAAGTCATTTTTTACAAGCAGTTCATGTGTTGCATATTTGTTTATGTTGCACAACATTTGCTTTTTGGAATACATTTTGTGCATCCATATACATACATTACACTAGTTCATGTGTTGATTTACATTTTTTGTTCACATTGTTCACTTTTACACATTGTACTTTGCTAACGATTTATTCGGCAGTATTTCTTTTTGTTTTTTTTTCCTTACAGGTAGTTCATTGAGTAATACACACTGGCTGGTTTAGAGTTTAACCAGGGTTTTCACACACATTACAAGTAGTTCATTTGTTTTTTTAACCCTTATTCACTACATTTTGATGATAACTCATTAATTATGTAATTGAATCTCACTCGTTGTAAGTGGCTTGGGTTATTACACATATACTGTCTGTTTATTTTGTTGGCAATTACATTACAATTTTAGTTCATTGAGACATTAATACATAGAGTTCATGTGATATTATACAATTTGTTCATGTGTTTACTTACACGTTGTGTATGCTTCCGTACACTTTTGTTCATGTGTTGCATTACAAGTAGTTCATGAGTTTGGGAGTTTTTTTTCTACCCCGCCCTCCACACACATACAGTTTCTCCTTTACTTTCCTACCTTTTAAATTTTACACCATGTTTCAATATTAAAATACTTCTTTTTAACAGTTTTTTTGTGTTTGCATAATATCATAATGTATCAATGACAACATCACTTTGTCTATGTACAAAGATTTTAAAGTTACAAGGAGTTATCCTTCACATGACATACTAAACTACACATACATTTCGAATTTGTTTATTTTAAACATGTTACATTTTAACACTTTGCTTAGATACTTCTTACTTGAAAGTGGCAGATCGAGTAAGGTATCTTGTTACATTATATAACATTTAGATACATTTTTCTTACCTTTTTTTCATATTCTGGCCAAGTGTAAGAGAAAATAACTCTAGTGAGTACACAGGCACTTCATATCATGCAGAATCTTGAACACAAGATGGGAAATTTTAATTAATATACAGAAATACAGGACGACAGTGTGTAAATTTATCAAATGCTAACTTATATTATACTTTGACTTCTTGTTACAGCGGGAACTTAGTTAGAGTGCAGGTATCTAAAAAAATATATACCCTTATTATCTAAGGCAGAAGTCCTAAGCTGACGCCATAATACTTGTGGTCTCCACAAGATCTAGGGCTACACCTGTTTGCAGCGTGCTACATGCACCCCTTTTTGGTAGTCCTGTGCCTTGAGCACAAAATTTTCTTTTCATATACGATTCATCTTTATTGTAATACAGTACATTTTAACTTTTATTTTATATATATACATACAATACTTTTCTGTACTCCAATTTTTTTTTTTAAAAAAGGTCTTATTGGTGTGTTTTGTTTTAATTTGCTTGCATTTCGTATGAAATTATGATCTCATTGTAAGATCACATTGTGAGAAGTTATAAAATATATCTAATGTAAGTACTTCTCTTTGGAATCATGACACAACGAAAAAGCTGGTACCAGCGCCACAAATATAGAGCCACATAAAAAGCATAGGATCCTAACTCTTCGTCAAATGTGGCACTTTTTTTTCTCTTGTGGCATATTGAATTGATAAATAAGATTTGTTTTAAATATGAGCGCTCCGTCATGAATAAATATTATAAGTTTGAATTATTTGAAAGCAAGCAAATATGTTTATATACTACCTTTCTATTTTATTACTTAAATTACTGGAAATGATGCTCTAATAGCATTTTAGAGAAACAGGTTCAAACATTTTTCTGTTATTGGATACAAAATTTTTTTATATTTCTATGTAGATTGTATACTCTGTATGTGCGAAGGTGGACAAAGGATTTTAAGTAGATATAAAGCTGCAACGTACACGTTTCAGCTTTCTTCTGTGGTCGGGGTGAGATATGTGACAGCGTTTCTGTCCCATACCAATAATTTTTATTCAAAATTAATTTAAAACATAATTTTTACTTTTAAATCACATTATCTCCCCCCCTCTTTCTTATGCTGAAATATGTGATTAAATTCATTTCTCAAAACCATCCAGCTTTTATTAAAAGGTTTTCTTTCTAAAAACATCTTTATTTCTAGCCGCAAAGATTCATTTCTTTCTCCCTTTTCCTTATCTGTCAGCTACCGCTCCCAGTGCAAAGAAATAAATAAAAATTAGAATCGCAGCTGCTGGTTTCATGGCCTTCATTAATTTCATCGGATGTTCGCCCAGCGCAGTCAGAAACAAGTTTTATCTCTGCTAACATTTGACCGTTGAAATTATTTTAACAACAAAAATAAAAAAAGTAAAAATGAACAGATCTTATGGGAAGCATGTATTTATCGTGTCTTGTGGTCGAGCTAAAAGCCAGATGCCTGTGATTTCCAACATTTTTCTCAGGCAGCGGTCTTCTTTGTAAGATCTGTTGTATAAACAAGTTTCGCTTTTCTGACGCATTTCTCATCGTATTAGAATCGCTTGCTTGCAATCCCGGCCTCCCCCGTCCGATTGTATCACCACATTTTTGCGGTAATGTCTATCGCCAAGACCCTTTGTTCATTTTCGCGCAGTCACCAAAAGTTGTAAATTGGCGATTCGGTGCAACGCCAAGATTTCTTGACTTCTTGCAAAAACTTCCCTTTCTGTTTCAGCTTTCGAGATGTAAAGTTGTCTAAAAAAGGGGGCGCTTCGGCGTCCCATGTATTTATGGGGGTCTCTCTCTCCCATTATTTTTTAACTGAACCACCTAACGATGCTTTTAAATAAAGAGTAAGTCCAGTAAATTATTAGTTGGAGTTTTTTTTAGCATTTAGAACCCGGTCTTCAAATCTATGCTATATACATATTGGTGCATCGCCTATATTTTTTCTCCAACTTAGTTAAAAAAAAAAATGCACGTTAGAGAGAGAAATTCACCCCCCCCCTAAAATCATTCAATTACCCCATTCAAGTACTCTTGCAATAATTTCCTTCAAATGCTTGGACTGGATATTTTTCAACCATGCCGGACAGTGTGCCTTCCTGGTGTGCCGTCATATCCTGCGCTCGATGGATGGATGCGATTTTCTCCGTCGGACAGTGATGGAACCCATTCTAGTGTCTCTTCGCTCACCAGCTGGACATCTTCGAGCCGCTCTTGTTTCGCCTGTATGCCTTCTCCTCCCCTCCCTCTGATGTTGGTGCGGTTGTTTCTTCGTGCCTGCTCACCATCACCTCCCCCAGATGATCGGAATTAGTATGCGAATTGACCTTAAATCGTCACTAATCATAGAAAAAAAAACGTGACTTCAGCGGTTCGAGTTGTGTGTGTTTGTGTCGACGTTTTGCTTTCCCCTTTCGACAGAATATTGTGACCTAGTGTGTTATCGTGTACGTGCGTGTGCATTCAACGGTGCCTGGAGATTATTGTGTGGAATGTGAAAAAGTAAAATGTTCGTGTGCATTGCGGCAAAGGTGTACGTAAAATCTCATGCTACAATTTTTTAGGAAAGTGCCTTCAAAAGTTTTCTTTTTTCCAAGTGTTGCGTCAATGAGTTACGTGTATTACGCCATGTATGTGTTGTCTTCAAGTGAATAATAATAAAAAAAATATGCGTGGACAGATGTCACATAAACGCTCTAATCAGGTGAAATTTTTTTGTAAAGGAAAAGAAAGTGCATCTTAACAGAATTAGTGCGTCCGAAAATATTTCAAATTATGTGAACAATTTTCTTTTAATCTGTGCTTCGATTCTTGTGCATAAATGTGATAAAAAAAAAATTGCTTCAGTTTCATCATCAAATGTGCATCAGATTGATTTTTGTTTGTTGCTGCTTTCTGCCATCTTAGCTTGTAAAAAAATCAGTGCCAATATGTTCGCAATAGTAAAAGTGGTACACCTGATAAAAAAAAAGGAAAACGTGAAATTATAAAAAAATGCAAAAACGTACAGAAATGTACCATCGTATGTGTGCGAATAACACAACAAAAAATTCTACAGCTAACAATATGAAATTAAATAATAAAAGTGTCTAGTTTTCACTGCATAAGCATGAACACGGAAAATTCAAGTGTTTCTTTTAAACTTTAATTGTAGTAAATACAGTAAATTAGTTATTATTATTTTGCTTTATTTTTATCTGTAGGTATGCGTTATGATTTATCAATTTTCCCTTTTCATGCTGTTTGGGTAAAAAAAAAATAAACATAAAATGATGACTTCTTACTATTCAGTATATTTGTTTGCATGAACAGAGAAGCTTACGAAATTTAAGCATTATATTTTAAATATTTTATTCGGCACTTATAATTTTTTTGTCTTCTCTTTTCTTGCTTTATTTTGAAAGGTAAGTTTTTTTTTAATTCAGTATTGCAGTGCATATTTATTTTATATTGATATTTAGGTGATTAATTATTTTCCATACAGAAAATAAAATGTCATTTAGTTAAAATGTGTTTGTGATAGTCTAGGCATATTAACATTTATTGCCCTCGTTTCCAAAGGTGCCTTATAAAATTTTCTTGGCTATTATTTGATAGTTTTTTATTTGTTTTTGTTTTTTTTTTGCTTTTACTCAGCATTTACAAGTGAATATTATTTTTGCATGCATATTATTGGAAGGTGTTGCAGTGATTTTGTGCTGTTTTCTATATAATATCTGAGGGTGTATAAATTTTTCTTACTGTATGAATATTTCAGATACTGCATATTTTTAAAATAGACAGAAATTTTTTTGAGATCTTCCAATTTTTTTTCTCCTCTTTTAATCTGCTCATTCAAAAAAAGAGAAAGGGAGAGAAAATATTTGTTTTAAATTCTTTTTCTTGCTGTTTTGCTCTAATACAGTAACTGAATTTTAAATTATTGTGCCATCTTTTATACTTTTTAAAATTCTTCTTTGGCTACTTTTTCCAACATTTTTGAAAAATGTCACAGGCCGATAGCCATCCAGAATTAGAAGTATCTATGGCCGAATTAAAATGTTCTCTGCCGTACATGTTTGAGGAAGCACTTAACAGATTTGCGGAAAGGGTAAACACAGAATTCCCTATACTACAGGAACAAATTGGTAGTAAAAACAATGACACTTTAGTTGAAAATATATCTTCTATGCATAAGAAATTTTTATGGGAATTTCAAATGTTGGGTAATTTTTTTCAGGTTATAAAAGATGATTATGTTAGGTTGCAAAATAAGAACAAATGTTTACAAATTGTTAATACAAAAATTTTGGAAAGATTGCACGCACTCACAGTGAAAGAGAAACATAAAGCTGAAATTAATGAGATGCCTTATCAAAATCAAAGCACATCTGAGGCATACAGCGAAATACTATCACCTAAGCGGATTGAAACAACACAAATAGATAATTGTGAAATCAACAGTCTGACTGAAAATTCCTTGCAGCATAACTCAAATATTATTTCTGATTTGAAATGCCCACAACAAGATGTTACCACTTCTCCTATAAATAATAACTTTTCGTCCCCTTTTAGGCATGATTTGAAGCCAATTTCAGTTATAATTTGTCAGTTGCCAGAAAATTTTAATATTCCGGATATTCTTTTGGCAATTTCTGACTTAACTGGTATATCCACACCTTCTATTCAATTTCAACAAAAATATAAGATGAAATATGTTGAGTTATTTAATTGGAGATTTCTAATGCCCCCAAAGATAGCTAAAAGATTAATTAGTCATGGCGAAATCAAAATTCAGTCTACTGGTTACCCTGTAAAAAGATACGTTTCGGTAAAAAGATGTTTTACATGTCAAAATCTTCTTCATCAGGCAAAATCATGCACAGATAAAATTAGGTGTCCTGTATGTGCCTTATCACATAAAGATCCTCATTGTTCAAACAGCCCAAAATGCATTAATTGCATTAGATGTAATGAGGTAAACAACACAAAATTTAACGTTTTCCATACAGCTTTCTCACATAGATGTCCTACCGTAAAGATATATATAAAAGAGCAACGAGAAACTTTACACAACTGCAATTCATTTCATTGAACACATTTTTTTTATATAGATAGATAAAAAAAAAAGACCTCTTTACAAGATAAATTATTTTTTTTCTCTTGCTGCATTTTGTATTGTGAAGGATTCTTTAAAATGAAAGTTCATTTAAAAAAAAAAAACATTTCACTGTGTTAGACAGTTATGCACCTCTTAATAATTCACCATATGGCATTAGTGATATTTTATTTCACAGTTAACACTTAACTGCAAATTTAAATATATTTTTTTAGAAAGTATGTGTGTACTGTTAGGTATATCTTTTTGTCATTTGATTATTACTGCAGGAATGGTCGGATGATTAAAAGATTGTATGGGAGAGTAAAATACATTGATGCAGGTCATCAGTTTTTTTATTTTCGCTTGTAAAGATTTTGGTAGTACAGGTGTACACACAAACACTGTACAGATGTGTCTTCCTTTTTTTTTTTTTTTTTTTTTTTGCACCAGTTACACTTAAACGATTTTAGATATTTTTTTCTACTTTGGTAATTTGATAGATACAAGTGATGGAAACATCACATTGCACTCTTTACATTCAGTTTTGGTTTTGGAATTTACATTTTCACAATATAATTTAATAACATTTTCTATTTTGTCTCTTACTTAACATTTATTTTAAAAATTGACGGTACATTTTTTTATTTTTTTTGACAACATTAGTTCATGTGCTGCACTTAAGTTTTATATAGATACACAATTAGTTCATGTGAAATCACACATTAGTTCATGAGATTATTTACACAATTAGTTCATGTGGAATCACACATTAGTTCATGAGATTATTTACACAATTAGTTCATGTGAAATCACACATTAGTTCATGAGATTAGTTACACAATTTAGTTCATGTGAAATCACACATTAGTTCATGTGATTTGTTACACAATTTAGTTCATGTGAAAACACACATTAGTTCATGAGAATAATTACACAATTTTGTTCATGTGAGATTACATTTAGTTCATGTGAGTTTATTTTAGTTCATGGGTATATTTACACAATTTTAGTTCATGTGAGAATACACTTTGTTCATTAAGATATTATCATACATTGTTCATGAGTTTGTCACACTTTGTTCAATGAGATAATCTAAAACTTTCACACTTTGTTCATATGTTTATACACTTAGTTCATGGTGTCAAGCAAAACTCTGTATCATTATATAATCTAGTGATATTAATTCATTAATTATGTAATTGAAATCACATTCACATTCACAAGAATGATTTTGGAGTTTTGTGTTTGTACACACGTACCGTTATTTTTTTACTTCTACATCTTATGTCAGGTTTTCGTTTTACACTACAGATTTTGTCTTTTGTTTTTCTCTCTTACCCTCTAGACACTAATTTTTTTTTCAGTTTGGGTAATGTCATAACTTACTAATGATACCATCACTTTCTTAATTACACAGATTTTATTTTTAGATTTACATGAAATTATCCTTCACATGACATTTTTACTTGACACATTCAGTTTGCGGCAATTAACCTGTAACAGTTCCTTTTTAACACTTTTGTTATAGACTCCTTGCTTGTAAGTGGCACATAAAGTAAGGTCTCTTTTTACACTACACACAGTAAAATACAGTTTATAAGTATTTTTTTTTAATACACTTGGTAGGATGTTTTAAGTTGATGTGTTTAAAAGTTTTGCAGAAATTATGACACAATTTAACTATTGTACATTGTTTGCACATACATCTTAAATTTTTTACACAGCAGATAATTAATTGGCTGTACATTTTTACACATACAGTTAATCTACTGTTTAATTTCATTGTTTACACAAAGCTGGTGACTTGTTGCTATTTTTATTTATAACATAAGGTAATTTTATTTTATCTGACATGACATTTGATATCCTTACATGTTGTTTTTTTCGAAAAATTTAGTTAAAGGCATAATGCTAGCTGTTATGTACACTTTAGTTATTTTTTTTTAACGCTATTCAAATAGAGTCATTAAACTAAATCTTTGGCATTTTCTCACATTTGAAATTTTTTTTAATTAGTGAGTGAAAGTCTCACGTTGTCTTGTGACGGATACATACACTCATATGACATGAAGACTTTAGTTTTTTTTTTCTATGCATTTTTTACTTTCTCTTTCATTCTTTTTACTTGGAACATGTTTGGTTTGGCATAACTTCTACATTTTCAGCGTAGAATTATGCAATCTACTGGGCACTTCTGCATTTTATGCACACTTTTGTTACCTTAATACAGTAATAACTTGCGCAGATACAACTTTATTTTAACTTTAACCCTTAGTTAACCATTAAGTCATTTTTTACAAGCAGTTCATGTGTTGCATATTTGTTTATGTTGCACAACATTTGCTTTTTGGAATACATTTTGTGCATCCATATACATACATTACACTAGTTCATGTGTTGATTTACATTTTTTGTTCACATTGTTCACTTTTACACATTGTACTTTGCTAACGATTTATTCGGCAGTATTTCTTTTTGTTTTTTTTTCCTTACAAGTAGTTCATTGAGTAATACACACTGGCTGGTTTAGAGTTTAACCAGGGTTTTCACACACATTACAAGTAGTTCATTTGTTTTTTTAACCCTTATTCACTACATTTTGATGATAACTCATTAATTATGTAATTGAATCTCACTCGTTGTAAGTGGCTTGGGTTATTACACATATACTGTCTGTTTATTTTGTTGGCAATTACATTACAATTTTAGTTCATTGAGACATTAATACATAGAGTACATGTGATATTATACAATTTGTTCATGTGTTTACTTACACGTTGTGTATGCTTCCGTACACTTTTGTTCATGTGTTGCATTACAAGTAGTTCATGAGTTTGGGAGTTTTTTTTTCTACCCCGCCCTCCACACACATACAGTTTCTCCTTTACTTTCCTACCTTTTAAATTTTACACCATGTTTCAATATTAAAATACTTCTTTTTAACAGTTTTTTTGTGTTTGCATAATGTCATAATATATCAATGACAACATCACTTTGTCTATGTACGAAGATTTTAAAGTTACAAGGAGTTATCCGTCACATGACATACTAAACTACACATACATTTCGAATTTGTTTATTTTAAACATGTTACATTTTAACACTTTGCTTAGATACTTCTTACTTGAAAGTGGCAGATCGAGTAAGGTATCTTGTTACATTATATAACATTTAGATACATTTTTCTTACCTTTTTTTCATATTCTGGCCAAGTGTAAGAGAAAATAACTGTAGTGGTACACAGGCACTTCATATCATGCAGAATCTTGAACACAAGATGGGAAATTTTAATTAATATACAGAAATACAGGACGACAGTGTGTAAATTTATCAAATGCTAACTTATATTATACTTTGACTTCTTGTTACAGCGGGAACTTAGTTAGAGTGCAGGTATCTAAAAAAATATATACCCTTATTATCTAAGGCAGAAGCCCTAAGCTGACGCCATAATACTTGTGGTCTCCACAATATCTAGGGCTACACCTGTTTGCAGCGTGCTACATGCACCCCTTTTTGGTAGTCCTGTGCCTTGAGCACAAAATTTTCTTTTCATATACGATTCATCTTTATTGTAATACAGTACATTTTAACTTTTATTTTATATATATACATACAATACTTTTCTGTGTTCCAATTTTTTTTTAAAAAAAGGTCTTATTGGTGTGTTTTGTTTTAATTTGCTTGCATTTCGTATGAAATTATGATCTCATTGTAAGATCACATTGTGAGAAGTTATAAAATATATCTAATGTAAATACTTCTCTTTGGAATCATGACACAATGAAAAAGCTGGTACCAGCGCCACAAATATAGAGCCACATAAAAAGCATAGGATCCTAACTCTTCGTCAAATGTGGCACTTTTTTTTCTCTTGTGGCATATTGAATTGATAAATAAGATTTGTTTTAAATATGAGCGCTCAGTCATGAATAAATATTATAAGTTTGAATTATTTGAAAGCAAGCAAATATGTTTATATACTACCTTTCTATTTTATTACTTAAATTACTGGAAAGGATGCTCTAATAGCATTTTAGAGAAAGAGGTTCAAACATTTTTCTGTTATTGGATACAAAATTTTTTATATTTCTATGTAGATTGTATACTCTGTATGTGCGAAGGTGGATAAAGGATTTTAAGTAGATATAAAGCTGCAACGTACACGTTTCAGCTTTCTTCTGTGGTCGGGGTGAGTTATGTGACAGCGTTTCTGTCCCATACCAATAATTTTTATTCAAAATTAATTTAAAACATAATTTTTACTTTTAAATCACATTATCCCCCCCTCTTTCTTATGCTGAAATATGTGATTAAATTCATTTCTCAAAACCATCCAGCTTTTATTAAAAGGTTTTCTTTCTAAAAACATCTTTATTTCTAGCCGCAAAGATTCATTTCTTTCTCCCTTTTCCTTATCTGTCAGCTACCGCTCCCAGTGCAAAGAAATAAATAAAAATTAGAATCGCAGCTGCTGGTTTCATGGCCTTCATTAATTTCATCGGATGTTCGCCCAGCGCAATCAGAAACAAGTTTTATCTCTGCTAACATTTGACCGTTGAAATTATTTTAACAACAAAAATAAAAAAAGTAAAAATGAACAGATCTTATGGGAAGCATGTATTTATCGTGTCTTGTGGTCGAGCTAAAAGCCAGATGCCTGTGATTTCCAACATTTTTCTCAGGCAGCGGTCTTCTTTGTAAGATCTGTTGTATAAACAAGTTTCGCTTTTCTGACGCATTTCTCATCGTATTAGAATCGCTTGCTTGCAATCCCGGCCTCCCCCGTCCGATTGTATCACCACATTTTTGCGGTAATGTCTATCGCCAAGACCCTTTGTTCATTTTCGCGCAGTCACCAAAAGTTGTAAATTGGCGATTCTGTGCAACGCCAAGATTTCTTGACTTCTTGCAAAAACTTCCCTTTCTGTTTCAGCTTTCGAGATGTAAAGTTGTCTAAAAAAGGGGCGCTGCGGCGTCCCATGTATTTATGGGGGTCTCTCTCTCCCATTATTTTTTAACTGAACCACCTAACGATGCTTTTAAATAAAGAGTAAGTCCAGTAAATTATTAGTTGGAGTTTTTTTTAGCATTTAGAACCCGGTCTTCAAATCTATGCTATAATGTCACTGCATGTAACGTAGGTCACGTCACACTCACAAAAAAAAAAATCCCCCCATATTATAAGTCACAGTGTGAGAAAAATATGAACTTCAAAAATCTTTGAAAATGAAGAGAAATGTTTTAAAAAGGCGCGAGTTACAGCGGAAGTTAAGGAATGAAAATATATTAGTGGGTAGCAAATAGTAAATTCAGACACGAAAAGATGGTGGTGGGGGGGGGGGGGGGATATAAAGGAAAATGCACGGTACAAGTATCAACAAACTAGATTTTCATGCTATATTTTATCAATTTGATATCTAAGAGTGTGAAAGTATACATTTTTCCTGATTTCAATTTTATCTAGTATTGCAATTTAATATAATAATCCTTCTCTTATTCTTATTATTATAAAAGTGTTCCTCGGAAAAATGGTACGTGCTGGAGCAATTTGGATAACATATTTAGAATTAGGAATATTAAATATATACACTTTAACTATTTAGTTTGCAGGAAGGAAAATTTTTAATTTATTTTTACCGACCACTGGTATTCGAAACACTTTTGTGGCTTCAAACTAAAAAATTTCTATTATAGTTAAGTCTGCAGCTTTTAATGAGCACGTAGAAGGAGTCTTCAGAGTTTAGTCATACATACATTTCTTGCTTTATAATTTGCATTCAAGTCATATTTTTTCCTGTTAGTGTACCTATTTTAAGTAACTATTTTTTTAAAAAAATTCTAATTCTTTCAGACTTTTAAAATAAAATTAGCATTTTCCAAATAAAAAAATATATATACAAAATTTAAGCAAAACCCATGATATAATTTATTATTCGTATTTCAAATTTGTGTTTTAGAGGTATGACTCTAAAAAAAGTTATTTTAGGAATTGTTTTATTCTACAGGAAATTAACATGTAAAGAATGACGATTGACAAAGAAATTTTTTTTATCCTCGATATTTATTTATATCTTTTTATTTTTTAGGAATATATTTTGTATTTATTATGTGTGAAACAATCTTTACTTTGAAAAAGGAGGGGGGGGGGGTTAAAACTGATAAAAAGAAAAGATAAAATACATTGGAAAATTCTTCAAATACAAAAATTTAAATACAGACAGTCTCATAAAATGATTGCACATGTAAGTTCCAAATATGTTTATCCAAAAGCAAATAAACTAACACCTGCCCCAAATCGTCTGCCACGATACCGCAGAGTAAACAGAGAACTTTTTGTTCTAACAGATGCGGTAAGTTACTAGTCTAAAATGTAAGCTTTTGCGTGTGCTTTTTTTAATGGAAGAAAAAGACGTCGCCATTTTCGGATACACACGGATATTAATAATTAATTTATGGAGCTCAAAAAGTAAGTCTTATTTAATTTAAATTGTTTATTCCTGTTTTGTATATTTGGTGAGATGAGTTAAATAGTTTTATATTATACCTATAGAAAGAGACTGATCTGGGATTTTTTTTCAGATTAAAAATTAACATTATACTGAATGGGAAATGTCGTTTTACATACTATAGTAGTGAAACTTTTGAAAGACTTTTCATTGCTAATAATATTTTAAATTATTATTTAAAATCCTAAATCTTCATATCATTGTTTTCAGACTCAACATTTGCCAAAATTATAAAATAATAGGAATCCTTGTAACATATGGAGAGATTTTTGAGAAATTGTTAAATCTAATAATACATTTAATTCATCTATTGTACTTTGTTGTGGTTTAATAATACAATTATAAATACTAATTATTTAGTGTTTTTCAAATTGGTATATTTATTTTTTAAAATTGTATGTAAGCACGTTTTTGCTGTTCGTGATTTTAATCAAACATTTAATTGTAGACATTCAGAATCAGTTATTAAATTTTCTTCGATTGTAAACTCATTTTCTACGTTTTCGATACACGTTCGATACTTCGCATTAAAAAATAAAATATGACAATAAGCATTGAAATAAAGTGTTTTTCATGCCTGATAACAAGTTTATAGATTAAACTGCTTTACTATACTTTTTAAAATTTGATATTTATAATATTTAAAAAAAAAATATTTATAATTTATGATATTTATAAAAGTTGATATTGTACTGTTCATTAGCGATAATTGCTGGAAATGCATTTTTAATTATAATATGCGCTTTTATGATTCACTATATTTATGCATAGTATATGGTGTATATAAAAGCTATAATTCATATACAGGGCTACACAAAAGTATACTTAAGAGTTAAAGGGTATGGGCGCAAATTGCTTAAAGGTGTTTTTTAGATGAGTTATGGATTTTTATGTTAAACTGCATTTAATTTACTAAGAGATGTTTGTAGAATATGGATAAAATGATACACAGGGTCACGCAAGGAAATGGATATATGGCCGTCTATAAATTATAATTTCTGGAAATGTAATTTCAGCAGTTTTAAGTGTGTTTTAATTTGAATTAAATTTTAACTAAATAGTGACGTGTAATAAAGATTCTAGGTAAACTACAGGGTTGTACAAAATTATTCAAGTATGTTTTCATATATTAGTATAAATTGCTGAATGAGAATTTCAACCTGTTATGCGTTTTCTTGCTAAACTAAATTTTCACATTATATACTAGTATATATCAACCTACAGATTAAATACAGAGTTATAAAAAAAAAATTGGAAAACATATTTGGCTATGGACGGTAACTGCTGAAATCAGTTTTTCAAATGTTTTATGCATTTTCTAAAATATTTACTTAGTTATCTTATTTACGTTATTTCCTTAAATTACGATGTCTAGTTAAAGCATTCAGGAAGCGTTGGAAAGTGCTTTATAATCTATGCTTAACGCATGATTTTTCTTACTTGTTTTTTCTATTTCCCAGATCAGTCATTTCCTATAAATCATACGAAATCTATTTAGCTCATATTAACAAAATACAATATACACGGGAATAAAAAATTTAAATAAATATGGCTTATCTTATTCTTCTTTAAATAGAAAATGTATTAATATCCGTTAGACTCCATGTTCGTATTTAATAAAATAATAACAAATCACAACACATAAAAACTTACACATTCTTAATATAAAGCTTGAACTCAAGATCAAGCTTAGAACTTAATTAAAAAGGATACCAGTTGATAAGCATTGTTTTTTTCAGTGTAAAAATTAAAAGTATTTTAGAAGAATAGGACTCCAAAATAGCGATACTTTGCTAAAAAGTACGGTAAAAAGATAATATTGTATATTTCAAACAAAACTTTATTTTTAAATTCATCACAGTGTTTATAACAAGAATCATCACAGTATTAATGCTTGGAAAATTTTCCAGAGAGAAACATTCGCCTTGCAAACTATATTTCAAATGGAAATCAAATTTCAAATTGATTGCTTAAAAGGCGCAAAAGCCAACATAGTGAAAAAAATTCCATAACGGTACTTGAATCCGCGCCATCAGTATAGCGCACTGACATTCTACCGACTAAACCACATGGAACGAGACCCAGCCTGGAAAATGTCTTACTATTACATGTTGGCAAGGCTACAAACGCAGCAAAAGATGGAATATTTATCGTGAGCCACCGACATGGGGCAAACACGAAACTTAATTAAATCCAGCAGCGATTTAAACTATATGAATACTTGGAAATTTTTCCAGAGAGAAACAGTCGCTTGCATACAATATTTCAAATGGAAATCAAATTTCAAATTAAAATTGCATTTTAAGCAATTAATTTGAAATTTGAAAAGTGAAAGAGTGAAAGAGTGAAGTTTTCATTCCTCCAAATTTTAGAGTGCACATAAAAATTACTAAAAATAGACGTTTTGAGCTCAATTCTGAATTCCTCAACAGTACATAAATAACGGAGATGAAGATCGTTAATAAATAGTTTTAACAAAAGAACCGGGTCTCCTTTAGGACAGGTACTTTAAACTAAAAAAAAAACTTCTTTAAAATTAATCATATCTTGATCTTTGCGAATGCTAATATAATTAAATCAAATTGAACCAATTAAACAAGTCGTGTGTTCCTCGAGGGTTGGTATATGAAATTGTCAAACTGGCAAACGCACCTCTGAAAAAAGCAATCCCCATTTCACAGATAGTGGAGAGTTTGGATGAAAGGGACATTTTGTCTTTATAAGCTTATAAAATAATGACATTAAAAGATATCATTCTCATGTTTGCGTCTAATTCTCGTTCTAAAACCTCTGCTTTAATACTAGCAAAAGCTCTTTTTCTCAAGTACAGTAATTTAAAATCTGTACGCATTTTTATAAATTGGGAGAAATGTCCCTTTTAACCCCATTGAAGGGGATGAAAGGGACACTATATGGTGTTGAAAGGGACACACATAAATAAAACAATTTTATGAACATTTTCTTCTTTTTATTTGCGACTATATTATTCAAAAATAAAAGATAATAACACACAAATAAAAATCAAATATATTGCAACGTATAATAAAACAAAAACAAGAAAAATAACTTGCTTAGGCCTACTTGATATAAAACAACTTTAAATCAAAAATTTTAAGAATGATTTAGCTCTATCTGCCTCAATACCAGTTACGTATTTAGGTAACTTCTTCACAATACCATTAATATTCACGTCATTCATGTCAATAATATCAGTAAATGCAAAGTGGTTTTATTCTTTTTTTACTGAAAAATGTATTTCGAATTCATTGCGAAGGCTATTCTGGAGTTTGTGGATAAAGTTCGACAGGAATGTCACCATAATAATTCCGTTATCTTTTGCAAATTCTATTGTCTTAATATTTATATTGCTTTCATGATTATCAAATACAAGAAGAGCAGGATTAGTTTTGGAACAACTAGAATATTAAGCTGATGTCAATTGCTTTAAAAAATATTCTGTGATCATCCACCATCTTTGATGAGCAAGTCCAAGCCTTTGGGATGGGGCAGCTCCAGGTATGAACTCTTTGTAATTCTTCCTTGGAAAAACGAATACTGTTGAGCAGAGTTACCTGATGGTTGGTTGGTTGGTTGTGTTTATGATGGCCAATTATCAACACGAGGGATATAGGCCCTAAGGGGGGGGGGTGCCCTTCGTGGGGGTCTTTCTAAGGGAACCTAACCCGTATTTACGCTTGGAAATCCAAGGTTTCGAAGAAAAGCAGGAAAACTCCGAAACGATTAGGCCGACGGGCGCGATTGGGTTCGAACCCAGCACCTCCCGTCTACCAGCTTCGAGAGCAGAATATCTCGGCCACTGGTGGGGCGAGTTACCTGATGTAGAAACAAAAGTGTGACAAGTTTACCACGTTCAGCTGATGTTATGTGAGAAAATTGCTTTCACCACGTTTTTGCTACTATATTAGGTGGCATGTGCTCTGTCATTAATCCTGTTTCATTACAGTTATATATTATATTCCGTAAGAATTTATAGCGATTTATGACTGACTAAAGGTTTTAAAAATGTATCAACATTAGCTTTGTTGAAACTTTTACTTCTTGTTAAATAATGGCTTTTCCGCCATCCTCAGCAATGAGGACGGTATGCTAAATACTACCGAAAACGGTATGCTTAAAAAATTTAAAATTAATGGTGCTTTTAACGTTGATATTTTTACGTTTTTATTATAACGGCTATATGTTTTCTAAAGAGAAAGTAATGAATTTCGTTGATTAAAATCTTGGAACTAATCAATTCCAGCTTGCTTGTTTGTTTGCCAAGGCAGGAACATATTTGGAGAATTCAAAGGAATTGAATATTCATATGCACAATTGTCAAACCATAGTTCATATTAGATGCTTGGAGCAAATGTGAGGCTAACTCTTTTTATTGAGCTTCACTAAAAACTTTTCTATTACCAAATGGGCGTATTGAAATTCATATGCTTGTGCGTTCTTAAATTTTAGAACAATTCTTTCTAAATAGGACATTTCAATGCCCTAGGGTTTAGCTGTTGATCACACAGACACTCCTTTTCCCTCCACTGCAGATACAGCACCCGCCATTTCTTCTCAAGTAATTCGATTTTTTTCAATTTTCCTTTTGTATTTTCGAAGCATATTGACTTTCTGATGGTTATTGGGAAAAAAAAATTCGTAAATTGTAGGTATATGTTATTGTAATATTTGCATATTTTCGTTCTACATAATAATGCATTCATTCTTTCTACATAATAAACTAAAAACTATAACTTAAATTTTACGAAACTTAAATATAATTTTATTGAAATAACTATAAATAACGAGGGGTTGAAAGGGACATGTCTCTTTCAAGCCCTCAGTTACTGTCCCTTTCAACCCCATACCTACCTAGTGAAATTAAAAATGTATTCATGCATTACAGTATTTTACCTAACAAAATGTACTGGTATACACATAAAGTTCATACTATACAGTGCTAAATAACATAAATATTATAATGCTAAACACGATATTAATTTTTTAGGGAAAAAAAGAAAAGCAAGTTTAAAATTTACTTTTTTATATCAAAAACAGGTTTTGCGTTACCACCTACAACGCTACAATTGCTGACGTTAGTTATAAGGATTATTAAGACCGAAAAAGTATCGCCATCGAGTGAGCCAAAGTTGAAAATATCTACATTTTATTTTCTGCCTGAAATTTTGAGAGTCCCTTTCATCCCTTGTCCCTTTCATCCCTTGCCCCTTTCATCCCTAGTCTCCCGTACAGTTTTGATTTGATATTTTACTCTTTGACTTTGATGGATTACAGATTCTTTTGTAAAAATTATTTAACATTGTGCTTCATGTCCGCTATGTGTGTACTGATGAGGAGGTCTGAAACTGAGCTCGAAACGTCTATTTTTAGTAATTTTATGTAAATTTTAACTATTTTTAAGTATCCGAAATATTTAGTTTTATGTATTATTGAAAACTCCATAACTAGTATTATTAGTTTCATCTGTTAAAAAAGATGAGTTTTCATACTGAGTGTCCTAAAAAGGACTGACTGATTTTAAAATTCAAAAACTTGAAAATGGTGACAGATATTTAAAAAATTTTTGCAGGATGGTGATGCATAAGGTCAAAAGTTTTTTACAGTGATTTTCGATTTTAGTTCGAATTACAAACAATAGATGGCGCTGTAAGCAATAGGCGCTAAATACAGACATGATTTTTTGCCCTTTCTGTTCTTCCATGCGGAAAAAGGAGGTTAAAATGTATTGAGTGTGTCCCGAAGTACCAAAAATCGAGCCTGAATTTAGCGTCTATTGATCGCAGCGCCATCTGTTGTTTGTAATTCGAACTAAAATCGAAAATCACTGTAAAAAATACTTTTGACTTTATACATCACCCTCCTGTAAGAATTTTTTAAATATCTGTCACCGTTTGCAAGTTATTGAATTTTAAAATCAGTCATTCCTTTTTAGGACACCCGGTATATATTGTATGTATTAAATTTGAATTCTGGAAAAGGACATGCCTTATAAATTAGCTATTCGGTAAACAGATTTCAAAGGTATTTGCAAGGTTAGATAACTAATTGTGTTAGTAAAGCTTTAGTATATAAAACATCTTTATACAGTGCTTTTAACGGAGGTATGATGGCATATATAAAATAGGAAGACTTAGGAAAATCATGCAATTCTCGATGACCGATGACGTATCAACTCTCAGCTTCAACCATTAGACTGACAATGATGTAATTTATACGGTTGATACAAGACTGGAATTAATAATTTTAATATGAGATACATTTAAATAAAAATACATCTTTGTACGTATATTAATATGTTTTAAAATTTTCAGATGATCAAATATATTACTTTATAGAGTTCAAATTTTAAATAATATTCTATTTTTTAAAAAAAATTTTGTTTAATACTAATGAATTTGAATAATGAGTTAAGAATATAAACGATGATAGTCCAGTTTTGTGAGATTCGAGGTGTAGTGCCGCCTATTAACTGGAGAGGCGTTCTATTGTGTGGTATAACATTGCACATAAAAAATGAAATTATTCCTTTTAAAAACGCACGTGAAGGTATATATATATAAATTATAACCTCGCAATTCCGGCATCACCAGGACCGAGACTAAGCCGGATTTTTGAAAATTCCGAATTTCTGGAAAAATATCAAAAGTACTTCCGATAATCTTAATAGTGCCTTTATTCAAATTTTAGTTCATAAACAAGTGATAATTATGTGATAAAAAAAGCTAAAGTTAAATATTAAAAAAAACTTACTCTAATTATTATTATTATTATTATTATTTTTTTTTTTTACCAAAAAAAAAAAAAAAAAAAAAAAAAAAAAACCTTTCTTTTTAACTCAACTGGACGTCACTTTTTGTATAAAACTGCAGTACTTTAGCTTATGTTTTAATGTCATAAAATGTAGACGATCCGATTCCATACTCAACACACAACGTTTTCACAAAGCCTTTCTAACTTTCTTATTATGTTCACTTTTTCTGCCAAAGAGAAGTTTAAAGGCTTTATTCTACAAGCAACATTCCCTGATTTAGTACACAGTAAAAAAAAAATCTGTAAAGTTATTAAAGTTTTTCTAGGAAACGGATTCCTAGAACTTTTTATGTAACGGCAACAACAAAAACTCCTGTAACAGCGTCTGTTACACGAATGTTCCTTGTGTACTTTAGTAACTTTACTAAACTTTAGTAAACTTTAGTAACTTTACAGATTATTTTTACAGTGTACAAGCTCTAATAACTATATAAATATTTCCAAAACTTCGGACAATAAAAATGCACGTGTTCATCCTATTATTTTCTTTTTCTCGTAAGTTAGAAGTGTACAAAAAATGGAGGGAAAAGATGTCTTCGATGACAGATTTTTGAAGTTTCCGGATTTCAGAATTTCGGATTTTTGAAGTCACACTATATATGATTATAATTATTTTCTTCCTTTAATCCTTCATATATTTTGGTGTTGTAAAATTTAATTTCAGTTTTAAGACGGCCAGTGTTAATCACATTCTTCGAATCGGGAAATATTTTCTAATGGAAAAAATTGCCTACAGTACCGGACCTCAAATCCGGACTGGTCGGGACCGCGGCCGTTCCGGATGTCGGAATTTTCCGGATTTTAGGTCCTCAACCAAAAAAAATAAACAGATACAGTACATGCTCTTGGCAAAATTTTACATGCCACGGAGCAATCTATACCGCGAATTGCCATGTTAGGCTTAGTGTAAATAAAGCCAAAAATACAAATTACAAAAAGTAATTCAAAATAAAAATAAGTTAAAAAAAAATACTATTACTGCATATTTTTAGAAATATTAAAGCATTTTTTAGAAAATGAAAATGCGTTGTTGCTCGCGAGTTAGGCCTAGCAATCTATATCGCGGATTGCCGTATGAGGTATAAGTAAACAAACATAAACATACATTAAAAAAAATTATTTAAAATAAGGATAAGAATTTTTTTTTAATCCTGTACATCGCATTATTAGGAACATAAAAACATTTTTTAGAAAATGAAAATACATCGTTGTATTTATTCTTTTTACATTTTCTATATAAATGAAGGAAAGGGCTTCTTTTTAAAATAAATTTAAAATGTTTGCATACTTTAACTACGATAGTTCTGTTAGAAAATTTGGATTAAAACTAATGAATGAAAAACATTGCAATAAAATAAAATTGCTGAGTCTAGTTTGGCTCGGCACTGTGTTACGTGCGCACGTAGCGCCATCTATGGACGTTTTTACGAAATATTTATTCGAGATCATCGCGGAATTTCAGTTTTTTTTCCATTCCGGATTTTGGGTCGTCCGGATTTTAGGATTCCGGATTTGAGGTCCGGTACTGTAATAACTTATTCATAAATAAATATTGCGAAATATACATAAAGAAAAAAATACTCAAATTATGCATTTTGCATTTAAGTTTTATTTAAATGAATAAATTTTTAAAGTATCACAAAGGAACAAATTAACAGATTTTTTCAGTTATATTAATTAAAAATTTTTAATAATGAAGTATTCAGTTTCTATAATGCTTCAAACGAATTTCTGTAATTCTATAATGTTTGTTTTTTACTCTAATCAAAATTTGAAATTAACAAGATTTCTCGTAAGTGCATTTAAGGAAATTTAATTTAAAGAACTACTTCAATGAACAAGTGTTTATTCTTTCTGCTCGTAATATATTTTTCTTAACTGCAGGAGACAAAAATTGCAGAATCTTCTAAATTTATAAAACGATTGTTATTTATTTAACTATATGTTATTAGAGCGATAACCAAATGAACTCGCCTTATTTTCATCTTTTAGATAACTAAACAATGTTTATTGTTTAATAAAATTTCACTCCAGAAGATTTTGTAAATGTATATATTCTGAAAATAGTACTTAAGTATTGTTTTGATATAACAATTTTATTATTTTTTTTTGTGGATGAACGGATTGAATAAATGGCATAGACAATATTAGACTATTTTATAACGAAAAACAATTAAATTAAGATTTATTTCATTTTATCTCCTACCACTCTTGTGTTCTTTGAATATGTTAGAATACCATGTGCCCGGGGATAAATACAATCAAATAAAATTATTATAGCAATGGAAATGGGTATACAAAAAAGTATAAAGTAATTTTGAACTGAAATTAGCAGAGGAGATTAAATAAATTAGAAACGGCAAAATACATGCGCAAAGCATATAGTTATGTAGAGATGGAAACACCTGACTAAAAAAATGTATTAAGATGTAATCAATAACTCAAACATATTGTAGAAAACTATTTGCTGATAAATACCATTTTTGCATATGGTTGAAAAAAAAAAGTCATTGCCGTTGACTTCCTTTATTGTATAGGGTTTTTTACATCATTAAAACGAATGTTTAGATGGATAACGTGGGCATTTTTACTTATATGAAATACAAATATATATGTATATATATATATATATATATATATATATATATATTTGTGTGCGTGTGTAAATATGTGTATATTTAACATCATTAAAATTAATTTAAACAGCAGTGTAATCAATCTATATTACTACTTACAATATTTTTCAGAAAAAAGTTGATATCCTTGAAAACATTTACTTTTGATACCCTAGAAATAGAAACTGTTGTTCATGACGCCAAAAATATTTTCTAATTTGTTTCTCAATTCTAATTCTACTGAATCTAACACCGCACACATTGCCAGTGAATAAGTTGAAATGAGGGGATCAACTTTAATCAACATCAACAATAGGACTTTCCAATAGAGTTATGTATGGCGCAACTAGTTACAGAAGAAAATCATTCACCAATAGTATTTTATAACTAAATTATCGTCGGGGGATGACGCATGAACCATTCGAGTCGTAATTGTGTCTAAAATTTTATATTAATAAAAGAAGTTTAGATGGCTGTCTCCGTATTGATACAGATGCAAACATTTATTTTTCAATCTTAACACACATTTTTTACTTTCAATTTGGATTCTTCGGTAAATTTTAACTTTGGATACCCAATAAAACGTCATTTGGTTACGAAATTTATTTATTATGCAGATTTAAAATTTTTAACTCCCAGTATTAAATAATTTTTTAGTAGTTTCAAAACAGACCGTAATGTGGAAATACTCTTTTAAACATATCTCAATATTTTGTGGCTGAGAAAGCTGAAATGTTTTAGTCTTATATTCAAAACTTCTAGAAATCAAATTCTTTTAAAAATGTAAAGGTTTAGATTTTTTTTGTATTAATTTAATAATTTAGCGATAATTAAATTATTATTATAAAATATTCAATCTATATGAATTTTAATAGAAACATATTTCGAGAAGACTTAACTATGCGAATCTAAAATTTCTGTACACTTCAACAGAAGTTTTTAAATTATACTTAAAAAGCTACCATTGCAACTTCTTTATAAACTATTAACCGTCTTGATTGAATGGTATCCAGTTTGTTAAACCCAGTTAAAATTTGCTAAAAAGTCCAAATATTATGTCAAAAATAGGTGTTATTGTTATAAATTTTAAAGTTTTTCTTAATTTCAGTACGGAGAAAGCCTAAGACCATTTCTTTATCTGAACTATTATTTTAACACAATCAAACTGATTGGTAAATTCGTATTTCTTTATCTGTTATTTCTTAACAAACACCCGAAGGTGAAATGCGTGAAATCAAATTATAGAAGATTCCCTGTTTTCGTTCATAAAGAATTTCAATTGGAATTTTGAAAAATGTGTCAGTTACAAGCTTCATTTAGAGCGACCAATTTTTATCATCGGATTTGGCGATATTTTGCCAAGTATCGCCAAGTTTATCGAGAATTTGGTCCACGCTTAATAAAACTAAAAATTGATAAAAGATGAAATTCTTATTTTTAATTTGTTATTTGATACAAAATGTTAGCCACCCTTGAAATTCAAACTTCTGTATCTCAGCCATTTTTAAGATTAAGGCAAAGGAAACATTGCTCCTGAAACCTTTTTATCAAGACCGAACATTTTGGGATAAAGACTTTTTAGATTTATAATTTTTTTCATACATCTGTTTGAACTTCAAATATTTAAGTGGCTTTCAATTTTAATGCTGAGTGCGGCTGAAGCTGGACAACGAACAGTGTCGAGTATACACATACTCAGTGGCATCAATATCGATTCACAAGTATGAGGCTATAGCATGACAAAAAAAAAAAAAAAAAAAAAAAAAAAAAAAAAAAAACGGATGTATATACACATCGACATTCGAATTAATGTTGGTTTCGAGGTCTGAGTTGGTCCAGCTTGGAGAAAATGTACTGAAATTTCCCTCCAAATGCCTCCCTCAGAACGGCTGCAATAGGTATCTTCTAACTTTTTGTAATGGAAGATTATTAAAAGTACTATTTGTACCTGTGTTATTTGAAAACTTCTATTAATGATTCAATTACTTGTTCATCCAGAATAACTTAGAAAACTGATTAAATAAGAAACTTAATTTAATGAGCTTAATGTATTGACTTTTCCTTGTGCGATTGTATATTTAAATGTCATGGTTGTAGAAAATGTACTGAAATGTTCCCCCGAATACTTCTCTTCAAATGGCTGCAATACGTATCTTCTCCCTTTTTGAAAGAGAAGCTACTTAAAATTATGACGTGTACCTGTGTTATTTGAGAAATTCTATTAATGAGTCAATCACTTGTTCATCCTGAATAACTTAGAAAACCGCATAAATAAGAAACCTAATTTATTGAAACTTAATTTATTGTCCCTTGAGTTCTTACTTTTCTCGGTTCGATAGTAGTATATTTAAAGAACATGATTGGAGAAAATGTACCGAAATTTTCCTCCGAATGCTTTCCTCCTTACGGCTGCAACATGTATCTTCTTACTTTTTGTAATGAAAGCTACCTAAAAGTATGACTTAAACAAGTGTTACTGGAGAACTTGTTCATGAATGATAGAAATGAGTCAATCACGTGTTCATCCTAAATAACTTAGAAAAATACTTAAATAAGAAAGGTAATGTGTTGTCCCATGAGTTCTTACGTTCTATTCAAGTAAGAAAAGATCGAGGCTTTTTTTATAAAGAATTGCAACGTTTTTAAACTGCTGTGTGCTGCATGAGATACAGTTTGACTGAACAATTAAAAGATATACTTTTAAGGGGTCTCAGGGCTTGAAATTTTTAAGAAATTGATTTTTCTCTTCGTATCTATTTTGATTACTTAATTAATTCTGAACACATTGCAAAAAACTGCATAAAAATATTTGAATTTTTAACAGAGTTATGAGCATTTATATAACAATCGTTACAAAGCCGCACCCATTTAATTGCAAATTTAAGACGCGTTTTCTCAAAACTTGATTTTTGACGACTATCCGCAAGATTAAAAAAACAAAAACAAAAAAAAAACTATTTGATGGAATAGCTTAATTTTTTTTTGCATGCATATAACAGCATTATCTATAGAATGAATTAATATATTTTAGATAGTTTAATATTTTGAGTATTTTTAATGAAAAAAAGTTGTATTTTTTAGGGTTTTTTACATTTTCAAATTTGAGAGCTTTTTGTAATAAGGTTTCCTTTGAGTGATATTTATATCCTTAATTCATTCTATACAGTAAATTTTCCTGATCATTGTAAAGCAAAAATTAGTTTCTTATGTCAATTTAACGTTAAGATATCTTACGGATGGTGATATGACACCTAAACGTTTTTCCGAAAATTGTGTTATATAAATTTTGCTATAATTTTTGTTTCATTACACTGAAGTACTTCATTTTATAATTTTATAAGAATACAAGCATACCTCAAAATTATCGGAGAGTTTAAATTAGTTACAATGAATACTTCTGTTTTTATATGGACTCGAAGAGAGAGCTCTGTTTACATGCTTTTCGTTATCGATCAAGCCCTGAGCCCCCTTTTAAATCATTAATATTATTTTCCTAATGGGAATGCTATTTTTAAAAAGTGTCTTTTCTTCAAAAAATTGCACAAAATTAAATTTCTTGAAAAGAAATTAATGATTCCTTAATGAAATGTAGCAAAAACAACTACTAACTTATTAAAGTTTACCATTAAAAGAAATCATATTAAAATGGAGTAGAAAACTAGCGTTGTTCCTATACAAAATCCAATATGTATGCTTAAACAACATTGTACAAAATATTGCTTTTTATATTCATATTTATATCAAAAACAAACATCTATTTATTTTTGATTAAAAACCGAAGAATACATAAATGTTTTATTGCACGTTATTAATTTTTCCATAAGTTTCTTGCTTTGAACTTCTTCCACGTTTGACATTATGAAACATCTGTTTAAACTAATAAATTCCAGAAGTGGAGAAATAAAAAACATGCATGCGTATCTCGATATAATTAATTAATATTTCATAAAAATTGTACATTGTTTTAGCATGTTAAAACAAAGGACGTATTTTTAATAAATAATTATAATAATCGAAATTAGTTCTTTGGCGAAGTAAAGGAAATGAATTTCTTAAAATATAATTGATTGTTTAATAAAATTTCTGAAGGTTTTGGAAAAAAAATTACATGGAACTTAATTTTATTTATTTTCAGATAATTTAATTTAGCATGGGATAAAATAGCCTGATGAAAATTAAACACATAGAACCGAAGAAATTTCTTTTTTGGACCGGATTCCATTTTATCGGTTATAAATTCTTATACAAAGAAAATTCAAAGATGTATTCTTTTGTAATGTATAACTATTAAGAGAAAAACTGATTTTAATTCATTTATTAAAGACAATTGGCGAATCTATTACACTTGCTTGTATAGTATACTAGAACAACCAGCCCGCCGCTTTGCATGGGTAGTTGTTGAAATATGCCACGTAGTATTTGTGTGCTTTTCAAATAAATGTGGTATTAATTACTTCATAGAAAACTTCTTAGAAATCGTAATTTAAAAAATGTTTAGACGTTTAACTCTCATTACATCTTTTATTTATTTATTTATTTATTTTTACAATCCATTCTTTACGAGCATTTTTATCTTAAAAGCAACCGCCATGCCAAATTTAAGTCTTTCAGTATCTCAAAAATCGTAAAATTGGAACGTGTTTTTCTACTAGAGATTCTTAATTTTTTATTTCTTTAAAAAACTATTCTGTGTTTGCATTTGCATTTTAAAATTAATAGCCATATCAGATTTCTAGTTTCTAGCTCTAACAATTCCACAGAAATCGTAATTTAATTCGCTTTTAGAACGTTTTTCGCACATTTCGAGTTTTTAAATTTTGAATATTTTTAAAACTGTTCCGTGCGAATATTTAAGTCTTAAAGGTAATGCTCATGTGAATTTTGCAATTTCTATCGCAAACAATGCCATAGAAATTGTAAATTAGAAAGTGTTTAGGCTCTCCGCTAATTTCACACTTTTAAATTTCGTATTTTTTTGGAAATCATACTTAACGGGCATTTGTAGGTTAAAAGTAACCGTCATAGCAAATTTCTAGTTTCTAATCCCTTTAATGCGGAAAAGGAAACGTAATTGAGAAAGTTTTCTTCTTCTGCACACTTTTAAATTTAAAATTTTTAAAACTATTTTGCGCAGGCATTTTTGTATTAAAAGTAGAAGCCATTTAAAATTTCAACTTTTTATCGTTAACAATTCCATAAAAAACGTAATTTAGAACGTATTTAGAATGCTTTTCGCGCACTTGACCTTTTTGAATTCAGATTTTTTTTAACTGCTCTTAAAGAGCATTTACATCTTATAAATAACTGCCATACCAAATTAAAAAATTTCGAGCCTCTTCAGTATCGCAAGAAGCAGCAATTTTAAAACGTTTCTCACTCCTGCAGTCTTTTAACCTCTTCAAGGTCGGTGGTTCCTTTTTTAACCACTTAATTTTAATTACGAAACACCACTTTGGCACCAGAATATTAGAATGAAAATTTTCCTTTTATTAAGTACGTGAACAAAAGCTATTGCTTATTTTGAAATATTTTTTTTCAATTCACTTCAACTCATTTCATCATTCACTTCATTTCAACTTTTTAAATTCTGGTGTCATTCACTCATTTCAGCAATTCACTAATAAAAGTATTTTGTACCTCAAAGTGTTAAGGGTAATGGCACCGAGATAAAATATAGCCTGTGTTGGAGCAGAGACTATCACCATCAATTTGTGATCATTACTTTTGAAATCGGTTCTGTAGTTTCAGAAATTATCCACTACAAGCAAACGAACAAACATTACTTCTGAATGACATTGTGTACACTATGGGAATCAAATCCGGGCTTCCCATGTTTAAGAATGTAGATGAAATGAAATTTTAGACAATGGAAAACAGTTAAGATAGGTTGAATTTGACATTTAATATATCTTTTAGACTGCAGACAAAGAACTCCAAAAAGCTGTTTTATGGGAAATATATTAAGTATCTCTCTATTCTAAAAAAAAAGTAACAGCCGATGTCAATGAATTTTTTGTGACCTATGGGATTTCTTCTTCAATATTAAGAAAAGTACCGCATACAAAAATATGAAAATTGGTGGTGTTATAGTGAAATGTTTCATAAATACACTGAAGCAGACAGTTTTTAAATCGAAGAATTATTTTAAGAAATATTTAATGTTAATGTTGGTCAAAATCGTTCCATTAAAAAGTTTTATAGGAGCAAAAACTATACATAGGAAATTAATCATTCTTTCTAAGGATATCCATTGGGAGCTCCCAGTGACAGACTACATTTACTTTTTTTATTATTTGACCAATTTTTGAGGATTTATTTCCATTTAAATTCAAATTTTCAGTATTTTGAGAGATATATTTTATATTATTTTAAAAAAGGTTATTATTGTAAATTGTTGCCAACTGTAAAACTTTGCAAATAATAATATTTTCAATAAGTAAAAAAATTATTTACACGTGACTATTATAAACAGAAAAAAAACCCCTATGAAATTAGAATGAAATGAATTTGTGTTAAAAACAAGAAAATATTGAAAACTACGTCATAAAAATTGCTTTTACTAGTGACTATTTAAAAACAAAGAAAACTACAAAATAATGAATTATTTAATAATGGCCAATTAATAACATTGCTAAACATTTTAAATTAAAATATCTATTTCCACATACACGAGAGATTTATTTCATATTTCAAGACGATATTTCTAATTATTGTTACCAATTCTACGACAGCGCAAATAATATTTCCTTTCTAACAATAAAAAAATTTCTGATGAATATTACAAAGAAGTAGAAACGTTTGATAAAAATTACGTGAGATTTAAAACGTTACATTTAAAATCATTTTTTTTTGTAATATTATTTAAAAATAACCGGGAGGCAAAGACTCTGTTGATTTAGTTCATTTTATATTTCTAATTTTCAGCTGTTTAACTGATCATATTCAATCAAGCAAGAAAACAGCAATTAACAGAAGCTTATTTGGCCTTAAAATGCCTCAGTAAAAAATAAATGAATGGAAATCCGTTAACAGGGTGATCGCCACTGATTTTTTAAATGTGATTCAATCTTCTGTAATCTTTTTAAAGCAGATCAAATTAACGGATTTTTAGAATCTGAACGAGGTTTGACGAGCGTATGTCGTAGGGGGCAGAGCTCCCTAGTGTATTCAAGTAAAGTTTTTTAATTTGGCTAAATCAATACTTTCTCCGCATAACAGGAGTTAATAGCCGAAAAAAATCGCCGACGGATAGCCGAATATTTTAGTACTTGCAGGAGATATTTTGACTCTGATTATTTCAGAGGTTTAAGTGCATAGTTATATTACAGCTTAGTTAAAGTAGTGCCTAGTTAGATTACAGTTTAGTTAAATTACTATCTTGTTTATATTATTGTATTTATTTCTGATGAACTTATAATTTCTCTACAGAATATTATCCGATAACTAATTATCTGAACAATTTATATTTTTTTAAATACAAACAGGTTAATTTTTCGTTATTGGGTTGAACGCATATCTTGCCCTATTTCTCAGTGTAGAAATTGGAATTGTGTGACGTTTAGAAATAAAAAAAGAACTTGCAGTAAAGGCAAAACTTATTAGTCAGGTGTTGCCACATTCAACATGATTTCAGCGTTACTCAAGGACATGTTTTTTCTTTATAATATAGATGTTCAATTTTTAAATATTAATAATTTCAAAAATAAAATTCTTATCTAGAAACAAAACAGCATTGGCCAGTATTGTATTTCTTGGAAGTTTTTTAATTTGACTGAAATTACCAATATTAGCATTAAATTTTGCCATAGCATAGAAATTATCACAATTTGCCAATGATGATGCAATATAGCCAAAAGCATTTCGCCAATTTATTGTCAATATTTTCAAGGGAAAACAATAATTTTGCAAATTTGACTTTTCATTTATTTCGAGTGTAAAGCAGTTTCTGAAATAGTGTCATTCTAATGGGATGCTTACATCTCGAGTATATTTCGCCTTTTCACAATTATTATTTTCAATATAAGGACTAATTTTAACCATTATTTTTATTTCATTAGCAGATTAATTTTTAGATGTAAATTCCCAAGTAGGCGAAATATGGTCGGACTAGGATTCGAACCAGGGATTCCCTGGCTGAAGCCGCCAGTGCTCTGCCATCTGAGCTATCCCGGACGAATCTGGTGGATCTTTCACACCCAGCTAACCTTAATGATTATAGCATTTGTTCTGTAACCTGGTTTAGCTCAACAGAATAAATCTCAGATAATGGAACTCCAGAAAACACTGGATACGAAATTACACTAGATTAATTTGAACACAATTATTCTAATTGGTAAATAAATCATATATTATATGTGAATTTCCAACTGGGCGAAAAATGTCCGGACCAGGATTCGAACCAGGGACATTTTTGAAACATGTGAAAGTTCATTGACATGCGAAAGTTCCACCAGATTCGTCCGGGATAGCTCAGATGGCAGATTACTGGCGGCTTCAGCCAGGAGATCCCTGTTTCGGATCCTGGTCCGGGCATTTTTCGCCCAGTTGGAAATTTGCATGTAATATGATTAATTTACCAATTAGAGTAATTGTGTTAAAATTTATCTAGATTACTTTTATAATATTGATAATCGATATAACCAAGGGTTAATGGATTTAGATCACATTTTTACAAAGTGTTGTGTAGTGTCATTTTTAAATGGGAATTTTCTCCATTTTGAAATGTGAAATAATTCCATCTGAGAAATTTACAAACGCATTCCTGTTTAATATAGCTCTTCAAATTGTTTTAAAGATAATTTCAAAGTTTCTAAAAGAATTAGTTAAATTCTACTTTCTTTAATCAATAACGTATTTATTTGCGTTATTGTGTTTATTGCGATTTGCTAAAAATTCTACATAATAGTGATAATAATTTCAAAGTTTCGAAGAAAACCTATTTTATAACTCTTCGAGCCAGGAACTTACAGGTACCTTTATTTTAATTCTTATATTTTAGTAGATTATCTGCACTGAAGATGAAGTTTATTTTATATAAACTATAACAACCATGTAAGATTTTACATCTATGGAAAGGCTGCAACGTTATATTCAGACTTTTCTATTCAAATATAAAGAAACTAACACTGTGTTATCAAAAAAGCTTATTTTTGAAGGCCAATCTGATTTAACGGAAATATTCAGCTTTCCTAAAAACATAAATTAGTTTCTAAAAGGTGAATATTAGTATTTGGAAACAGTGCTATTAAAAAATGAGCTCTCCTAAAAACGATGTAATCGGCCGATTTTATTTTATTAACATACTTAGATGCATCACGTGATTATTATTTGATGATAATATCTTTCCTGTAATTTATAAAGCTCGATATTTTCACGAGACTGAATATTCTTTATGACCCGCCAAGAATTTTATTCTATTTGTAATAAAATGAGCTTATACATTTTATCAAAATTTAAACTAGAATATACTTGCAGTATTATTTTTAGGTAGATTTCGCATGAAATACTACTTATTACATTCTCCCCTACGTTTGAATTTCTGAAAACTTTTTTGCAGATCTACACCGATCAAGACTCTTAGAACTCAATGTTTGCGTTATAAGGAGCTAAATTTTGTCATTTTAGGCTTAATGCCGACAAAATTGGATGAAATAACGAATCTTCTATAAATGAACTCACAAGCTCCTCTGATGATTCTGTGAGTCATTCATAGTTTCTAATTTTGCGTACTGGTTTCCTATATTCATTTCTAAATCATCTTTAGAACTTTATCAATTTCTTCATATATTTGTGATTTCACATTTATTATATATATATAGTACTTCATTTAAAGTTTACAGTTTGTGCTAACGTTTGAATTTACTTTTGGATGCTTTTTAGCTATGTATATATATATATATATATATATAACTTTTTGTAGACACGAGATCTTCCGTAATTCTGCGCAAATCTCTTCCAAACTGACACATAAAATGAAGGGGCATACAATCTTGGTCAAGTTCGTTAATGGGCAGAATTGGACCAAGGGGATGGAAATAGGGAGGAATTTTGTGAAAACAGAATAAACCGCCATAACTTCTTAATTTTTGTACATATGAAATCAGTTTAAAGTTGTTATTACTTCTAAAAATAGGGCCAAAAATTTATGTATCACAGATTTTCGATAACATTAAAAATGGACTCAAGGGGAGCAAAAAATAGGGTTTTAGGGTGAAAAAAATTCACAACTTCGTCAATTCTGAAGATATCAAATCCAATTAAATTTACTATAAATCTTCATAATATTATCTACAACTTTTATACTGTCAAGTTTTTGATAGGACCAATTCGTACAGCGAAAAACAAATTCAAAACGAAAACATAAAGAGGGGGTTGAATAAGAAAAAATTCCTAACTTCGTCAATTCACAAGATACAAAATCCGCATGAATTTATTATATATCTTCTTAATGTTATCTACAACATTTATATTGACAAGTTTTTGATAGGATCAATTCTTACAGCAAAAATAAATTAAAAACACATAGCGGTTGAAGAAAAAAAATCATCATATTAAGGGTGTATTCACTTTCAACTTTCATGACTCATTTTTAAATTCATTTTTGCTCTCAATCGCATCCAATTGGTAGTTTCTCTTATTCAGAAACTTTATAATGTACTGTAATGGTCGATGTTTTGATAGTGGCAGAATATATTTCAAAAAATGATGTCAAATGGGGCATTTTGAACCGAATTTCCCGAAGCGATTGTGTTGGAAAGGAAAAATATTGTCCTTGTTAGATAATAATTGTTTATAAGTGAAGTTTTAATTAAACGAATGAAAAATAAAAACACAGGTCGCCTTTTTATCTCTTCAAAAATCACGACAGCAAGCCTGATATTTTTACTTTTAAAAATGAATCTGAAAATGCGCTAGAAAATTGCGAGTTGTTGAGCATGGAAAAGTATTTTTTTAAATACCAAATTAACATGATTCTGATAAAACATATCTTATATAAAAATGAAATAAAAACTCGTAAAAAGCGGCCAGATAAAAATTTTAAAGTGGGTTTATCTGTAATCATGATTTAATTTTTGTTGTTGAAATTAGCACTGAAATTAGCTTTTTATTTATATTCGCCCCGGACGCTATTCCAACTATTGCAAATTTATTTGTTTTAATATACCAAAAACACAAAAAATACGTGCGATTTATATAAGATACGTGCAACGCTTTCTAAAGATGCATTTTATAAAGAATATGAACTTAATCAAACTTAAATACTTATATTTAGGGTATTATGGCATTACATTCAATGCATTTTTATTAAGAAAACGTTCAAATATTTGTTACAAACGTACTTTTCACGAAAAGATTGAACGAAAATTATATTTAAATGTGTATATGATATAAGGTTTAAAATTTAAATTACTATGACAAAGTCGCCCAGCACTTTTTGACGCCAACCCCGTCCAAGTCAGCCGAGAATAATAAAGCCGGGCCCTAGGGCCAGTCCCAGTTTATTGAATAAAAAAGAAAGAGAGAATCGGAATACATAAAATAAAATAGGTAATGAGAATAAAAAAGAATAGACCGGGTATTGTACCGTCCCGGCTCTTCAGAGAAGAAATAGGTCTGGGCACGATTCAAGTCTAACAAGATAAAATCGGACTCCAACAGTCCCAACGATCGCAACAATACATAATTGATGTAGTAAGACTTTTCCCAAAGACAAACGTAAAAAATGATGCTAAACTCTTAAATCTTATTAAAAGAAAAAAAAAAAAACTAAACCTGTGGCTGCACAATCCATGAAGGATCAGGGCCTACAGTACCCAACTCTGTTTACTTGACCCGGGACCCCGAGGTGCTATGCAGCATGTGCCCCGGTCAGGTGGTCAACCCAACGCGAGACCCTCGGTGTTTAGTTCCCAAGCAAGCTTGGTACTCATTTTATCGACCCCGAAGGGATGAAATGTTGAGTGAACTTTGGACAGCCGGGAGCAGACAGGCGTGGTGACTGCTACGCTACTAGGCTTCATTTAATATTTATTATTATTCGTATTTCCTTCCGGCTACTTGGATGCCAATTTTGTTCAACACAGAGAACGGAAAATGTGAAAATGACCCCCAGAAAATATATTTTTTGACATAGTAAAAATTCATATTTTTTTTTAATGAAAGATACCGTTTAGACCATGTTCTTTTTAAATTATAAACAGAAGTTCTCTTATACGTCCATTAAAAATATTTCAAAAATATATATTCTAAAAACACACTCAAAATATATATTAAACATTTAATTGCTAAAAAGGACGTCAAATGTTAATAAAATACATTAAAAGATCTTAATAATTTGACATGTTTCGATTGAATTTACTCAATCATCATCAGAAAAACAAATAAACACTAAGAGAGGAAATGACAATAAACTATTACAAATGAAATTTAAAAATAAATAAATAAAAATCACGCGCGTAATATTTTAACACGGGCTTTATTAAAATAGCTTTATTTGTTACACGCGTGATTTTTATTTATTTATTTTTAAATTTCATTTGTAATAGTTTATTGTAATTTTCCATCTTAGTGTTTATTTGTTTTTCTGATGATGATTGTGTAAATTCAATCGAAACATGTCAAATTATTAAGATCTTTTAATGTATTTTATTAACGTTTGACGTCCTTTTTAGCAAGTAAATGTTTAATATATATTTTGAGTGTGTTTTTAGAATATATATTTTTGAAACATGTTCTTTTTGTTTATACATTTACATACAGCCCACGAGAATGGCAATTTAAATCTGCAGAACAGTACAGAAAATATGATAAAGAAATTTGAATATATTTTCAACAAAAAACAACATCCAGAAGAAAAATATATCTGCTGCCTGGTGTTTTTTTTTTTTTTTTTTTTTTTTTTTATAACTGCATCCGGAGATTGCGATTTTGAAATGTACAAAACACGCTAAATAGAAAAAAATACTCCAGAAAATATTTTATTTTTAATATTAAATATTCACATTTTTTAATAAAAAGAACCCATAGTAGTGAGATTGTACCTTCTATTTACAGGTTTTCTTTTTTCATAATTCCTTCGTCGAATGATAGGTCGCGATTTTAAACGCTAGGAATTAATATCTAGGCTAATTATCAATAGTGCAAAAATGTGAATCTGAAGAGCATTGGGGCCCGTTTCTGTTTATCTTAATCCAAATTTTCAGATCCCCTACGCGTGATAGATTTTCCTAGTCATAGCCAACAAATTATGAGACAAACATTAGCACACACAAAACTTTAAAAATATATAGATAGATGTTCTTATCTGGCACTTTTCTATAGATTTTTGATAAAAATATGTTTTCAAGTTATGCATTCTGTTTTCCAAATTGAGAGGATTATTTATTTCTTTGACGTAAAAGTAATGAAACCGTTGCTTTTAAAGAGTAAAGATGTTAAAAGGAATTCTCTTTATCAATTGTTTTGGGAAAGTTTATGTTTAATTATGTTTGATAAATTGACAGTATCACAGACTAAAAATCTTAAACAATACTCAAAACAAAGATGAAAATATCTTCTGGAGTACACTAAAAAGTCCTTTCGGCCAGTGCCGGGAGGAAGAGGTAGCTTTCATATTCCTTATTTTAAAAAAGCCAACTTATATTATTCAAACACACGAAGCTCAATTTAATGGAAACCGAATATGGGAGATTCAATACTATTTTTTATCAATACTAAATCATAATGAATGAGAATTTCGCGAAATTAGTCAGCTTTATCCAATCTGCTTTTATTTAAAGTAACTTATATTTGGCTGCCAAATGCGGCGATTGCTTAAAGTGCCTGCCATTTTAAGACAACATGGTGGATGAGGCTAACCAGTGAACTTGGTTGAGACCTTAGTAATTGCTGTGCACATGCTCACTCACATCGGAATCGGTTGATATATACGAGTTCTGTCGCAGGCAAAATATCAGATTTTTCAAAATGTCACCCACATTAGAAGTTGAAACTGCTATATCTGAGCCATTTTCTAAGATAAAGACAAACAAAAAATGCTCCTGAATCCTTATATCAAGGGCAAATACTTAAGAAAGTAACCTTTTTCAATTTCTAATTTTTTTGCACCTCACTTTAAATATATTTTTCTTTAATTTAATGGCCGCCATTTTGAAACAAGATGGCTGATGAAGCTGGCCAGCGAACTTGGTCGAGATATTAATGTATACTATCCACATGCCTTCTTCCATCGAAATAGGCGAATACGTGTGTTATCGCGTGACAAATACAAGATCATTTCAAAGTGTTAGCCATGCTAGAAATTCAAAGTTCTATAATTCAACCATTTTTTAAGATATAAACAAAAGAACAAATTTTCAGAAACAAAAACTGCTCCAGAATCTTTGTATGAAGGCCAAACACATAAAAAAAATCTTTTTCATTTTCCAATTTTTTAATACTTCATTTTAAATTTTAAATTACATTTTTTAAAAATGGCAACCCTTTTGAAACAAGATGACGAATGAAGCTGGCCAACAAACACGGTCGAGACATTGGTATGTACTATGTACAGAATAAGTTACATCCAAATCGGTTCATAAATACGCCTGTTATCGCATGACAAATATCAGGTCGTTTTAAAATGTCAGCCACAATAGAAATTCAAAATGCTATAACTCAGCCATTTTTTTAGATATAGAAGAAACAAAACCTGTTCCGGAATCTTAGTATTAAGGTCAAACACATACGAAAAAAATCTTTTTCATTTTCCAATTTTTTGGTATCTCATTTTAAATTTAAAATTTTTTAAATTTTTTTAAATGGCCGCCATTTTGAAACAAGATGGCGGATGAAGCTGGCCAACGAACTCGGTCGATATATTTGTATGTACTATGTACAAACCAAGGTACATTCAAATCGGTTCATAAATACGTCTGTTATCATGTGACAAAATTTAGGACGTTTCAAAATGTCAGCCTCGCTAGAAATTCAAAATGTTATAACTCAGCCATTTTTTAAGATATAGACGAAACAAAAACTGCTTCCGAATCTGATTATCAAGGTCAAACACATAAATAAAAAATATTTTTTGAATTTTCAATTTTTTGGTACCACATTTCAAATTTAAATTTTTCTTAAAAATTTAAATGGCCGCCATTTTTAAACAAGATGGCGGCTGAAGCTGGTCAGCGAACTCGGTCCAGACATTCGTATGTACTATGTATAAACGAAGTTACATCCAAATCGGTTCATAAATATGCCTTTTATCGCGTGACAAAATTCAGGACGTTTCAAAATGTCAGCCACGCTAGAAATTCAAAATGCTATAACTCAGCCATTTTTTAAGATATAGACGAAACAAAAACTGCTCCGGAGTCTTTGTGTAAAGTTCAAATACATAAGAAAAAAATATTTTTCCATTTTCAATTTTTTGGTACCACATTTCAAATTTTAAATTTTTTAAAAAATTTTAAATGACCGCCATTTTGAAACAAAATGGCGGATGAAGCTGGCCAACGAACTCGGTCGAGACATTGGTATGTACTATGTACACACCGAATTACATCCAAATCGGGTCATAAATACGAGAGTTACAGTGTGACATAGGTCAGATATATATATATATATATATATATATATATATATATATATATATATATCAATTTTGGACTGAGGGTGGTTTCGGGGTCTGGGGGTCATGATCGATGAAAATATACCAAAATTTTTTGAAATCGCTTTCCTCCGAACGGCTGCAATAGGTAGCTTTTTGTAATGAAAGCTACCTAAAATTGATATATTAAAGTTGTTTATATTAAGTCGAAAACATTATTATAAAAATGATTTTATCTTATCAATGAATGCGGTTAGAAATAGTACATCACATACTTTTTATGACTAGAATACGTGTAAGACTGGTGATTATGCTTTTTGGAATTAAAACTGTGTTTCATTAAGTTCTGTTGGATAATCGACTAAAGCAACTTATGTATGCACACACACACGCGTATTCACATTCGTAAAAACCAGCACACATATGAAAACTCAAATTCAGAAACACACAGATAAACAGTAGAAGCCATCAGCACAGGAATTTTCAAATAAACTAATTAAGAAATCATTGTTTGTTTAAACTAATTTTAACTATTAAAAGTTATCTATATTGTTACATTGCAACTAATTGCAAATTTTGTGTAAAGTATGGATGATTTAATGTTAACTTTAAACGAAATGATACGAATTCCACTTCTGTTCTGAAAACTTCGAGTTTCATTTTAACATTCGAAAATATCTTTCGACAAATAAAAATATCTTTTAAATTCCAATTATATATTTAAAGTTTTGTTGTATTTTATTTCGATGAAATATTTGATAAAATGCCTTCACATGCCTATTTACAAATACAATATAAAGTACACTTTTTCTTGAATATACTGCGAATGTTAGAAGTGAACTGTTAAAAGATGATGCTTAAGTATTAAGATTGAAGGAATATCAGCAAAACAGGACACAAAATCAGCCATTTCAAAATACGTCGCCATAAAACGCTTAAATATGTTGATATATAAGTGTGATACATCTTTGTAACATCACGCATAGAAAGTTATTGTTCATATTCTGAGGAATAATATTTATAAGATAATCTCTCAATTACATTTTACTTTGAACTTACCACTTGTACTGTGAAAAGGAGGTTAAATTATAGGTTTCTAATACTTAAGTTATGTAATAAAACTTAATAATTTATTACCAGACAATTGTTTACTCTATTAGTAACCAGTTTTTGAATAATTATGGAAAGTTTTTAAAATTTAGTAGTTGAATATAGTTGTTGTATTGAGTATGATTCAAAAATATATGTGAACAGTGATGGCGTAAATACAGTTACGAAATGAGATAGCACTTCGTTCATTTATAAAAATAAAAGATGTCTCACTCGACGAAAAAGAGAAGGTACATTTACAGCATTATTAATGAAGATGCTTTAATGAATTTTTCCATAGACTTGTGTACATTTTAAGAAATTTGGAACAGATTTAGTCAGATAATAATTGCTCTATTTTTCGCAAAGTAGCTAAAAATAAGTACGATACGATTTTCCAATGTATTGAATCTCTGACAGCAAACTGAGAAAAATAAAGAAGTGCATAGTTGTGCATTTTTCAAATAAGCAATTTCTTTTTATATCTGTGTTTACTTCATTTTTGGATGCCAGACATTCCCTTTTTAGAAATGTAACATTGATTCGTATAGCAATTACGATCTGTGAGTATACTACTTTATACAGCCATTTTTAAAAATATTTTATTTACATTTTTAGAACGCTTTAAAATAATGCTATTAATATCAACTTACATTTTTCATATTACTATGATAACTAGTAGTAATGTATAGCAGCGAAACGTCTAGTTTTATTATAGACTTATGTGACTCATTCACTGTTATCAGTCACGTGTCGTAGATGCGGCTGACGGCTGGCGCTTTTAGATTTGGCGTACTCTTATATATCTTGGAAAGTCTGTTTTGAGCAGTGTTGCCATATTGGGGATTTTGTCCCCATCTTAGTGGATTTTGAACATCCAGGGGAGTTTTTTGGAGATAAGTAGTTTAAGGGGAAATTTTGGGGGATCATCAACATTTTTGGGGAAAAAATTGCAGAATATGTTTTACTATTTCACTTAAAGTTTACTTTTAGGCATCTGTTATTACTGGCTCTAACTCTATTTTCATTTGGTCTGTTTAATTCCAGTTTACATCCATGATTTAAACACATTCATAACCTTTATGTAAACACTAGAATGATATAATATCACAAATATTACGTGGGTACAATTCATTTCATCTCATGCATTTAGCTGTATAATGTTATTACCAATCTATTCTTAAATTGTTATACATGAAATTTTATTTTATATGTCTCTAATGATTACATTACTTCTATAATAACGTTATAGGGGACTTATTACTTTGCTTGATAAAGCCATGGTTGTAGGTGATAAACTATTTTACAATAAATATTAGTTGTTATTTGTCTTGTTGCCTTCAAAAGTTGAAGAATATAAAAATTAAATCATATAAATGAAATTCTTTTAATTATCTCAAAAATTAAAATCTCTTAATAGGAATTTTGCAATGGATATAAGCAGAAGGTCCTAATGCTATGTATTCCAAAGAGTAGTTAATAGGAACAACGCAATCAGAAACCGAATTACAGTCTATTTATAGCACTTTTCGTGATTTCTTCACATCGCATATGCAGGAAAGAATGTCTTTTTAAAATATCGTTTCTATGTGTTCATTATACCGAACAGTCAGAACAGTCCTTTGGGTTAAACGTTCATTGAGACGTTATAAGAGAGTTATTAATTTGCTTGATAAAGCCATGGTTCTAGCTGATAAACTATTTTACAATATATATTAGTTGATATTTATCTTGCTTTTAAAAGTTGAAGAATATAAAAACTAAATCATATAAATGAAATTCTTTTAATTATCTCAAAAAAATTAAATTAAATTTTTTAAAACAATTTTCTTTGTTCAGTTCTATAGCGAAAATAAATAGTTTCTGATCCGGAATTTAAAAAAATAATTTTCATTTACTATTTGTCTTCTGACTGATATAACACTTTTTTTCAAGTTTCGAAATTCTGTCCATTTCCAGTTTACATCCTTGATTTAAATATGTTCACAACCTTTATGTAAACACTAGAATGAAATAATATCTCAAATGGTACGCAGGTACAATTCATTTCATCTTATGAATTTAGCTGTATAAAGTTAGTACCAATCTACTCTTATATTGTTGTGCATGAAATTTTATTTTATATGTCTCTAATGATGGATTACATTCCTTCTATAATCTCATGAGGGCAGAGATTCTTTAACTGAAAAACATAAATGATATCTCAAGACTGTAAAAATAACTGAAGGGAGATACATAATGAAGTATAGAATATTTTATTTTAATTATAATTTGTAATGTTATAATATTGTGCAGTCTCAGGAAACTTAATGCAACTGTTTCTATTATTATTCTGTTGTGATACGTACCAATAATTAAATGCGTGTTGTTGAACTAAGAAAAATTTAAATTGTAATTAAAAATGAAAATAAATGTTTACGATTCTATTAATATATCTAAATATAAAATGATTAACTATAAGTGAACATTAGTCAGTTTCATGAAAAAATAACATACCCCTCTAAAACGAGCTAAAATTTTCCGTTTTAAAAATTGAGACTGCTTTTACTTGAATATTTTTTTAAGAATTTTTATATTTAATTTTGGGCATGTTTTTTTATTTTTATTATTTTATAATATTACATTTTCCCCCTTTCCGTAACTTGCATCCTACAATCACAATGAAGTATTTTAATCTGGAAACTTAAATGTATTATGGCTTTTGGTTTTATCACAATCTCGCGTTTAATCTTAAATGCGAACTCAAGATATTGTGTTATCTGTAAAATTGCGAAATTTCCTTTTAAATCCAAAGTAAGGACGTTGCGCTTCTCGCAAACAAGATGTTCACCACATAAAATTTAATTGTACTTGAGGATCTTGATTAGGGATGTCAATGTCCCTGCCCCATTCTCCGTCTGCCTGTACTGGTGAGGTTCCAAAGATTTTCCAAAGTGATTTTTCTTCAATGTGCCATTTACTTTGTATATATCGTACTTAATTTAATCATATAGTAAGGTGTTAATTCTAGTTTGAGCATACATAATATGTTTACCCTAAAATTAGTAAGGTAACTGTAGAAAACAAGGTTACATTAAGGATTCAAATCACAATAAACTGTGTTATTTCCAAATTAATATTTTAAATGTTGTCGGGTGTAATATTTACTACTATGACCCCTATACTATTACATGCTAGCACGCTTCTGAATTTGCCGGTCATATTTCGAAACTCTCTGCATACACATATAGATATAAAATAAATCAGTGTCAGCTTCAACTATTTGCAACATTTCAATATAAATAATTACTTTACACATACGTGGTTGTTTATTTCGGAAAGAGCATTTTGAAAAATAATAATACTGGACATGAATAATTTTCTGTGAATTCAGAAAATATCCTGACAGACTATCTATTAAACAAATTCTATTTACAGCATAGATCATATGTTATGTTAGACCAGATTAAGTGGCTGATCCATTCATTTATAAGACATTAATCGAAGATGGAGAGACTGCCATTTTTTTCTAAAGTAAAATAACAGATGGTTAAATTTAAATATAACAATAAATTTATTCATAGGGCAGAAAATTAATTACTATACGAAAAAAGTTGGTCACCTAAAGAAAACTTTTTGTTCAAGTGGACCAAAATCAAAAAGAGAAATATATGTAATCGCTCTGGGAACACAAATGAATTAACATATGCCATATGTTTTAAACTGAAACAATCTGTATGAAATGATGCTGTGCTCTATAATATAAAAAATATCTGAAAGCCCTAAAAGAGCAACGAAATTTTAAAACATCTTTCAAAAAGCCGGATGCCAGTCATATAAATAGGATTTTAATCAAAAAAATTTATTTTGCCAAAACCCACACCGTCATCTACGTCTAAATGTAGACCCATAAAGTTTAAGCTCATCAAGGAAACTGATTAGTCAACAACAGAAAAATTTGAAAATATCAGAAAGTAAATTACAGCTCTTTATAGTAGAATTAACTGATCAGACTTTTGACATAGAACACAACTTTGAAGAAACAATGGTAGATGGTAAAGTATGCAATTTTCTATGGTCAAAGAAAACCCAAAACTGCAATATCTAGCGCAACTTCCAAGGTGATGAATAACTTATAAAGGATTCTATGAAATGCGAGTAATGTGCACGCATTTTCTTGTGATTTAAACAGGGTGCAATGTCCCTTTAACATGAAAATACTTGCGAACGGAGAGAGCTACGGCTATGCAAGTGAAGTAACGGTATAGTAAAGCGACTACGTCCGATTTAATGCAAACGACAGCAGCGCACCTACTGACGAAATTCGGAAGATAGCCTTTGCAAATCGAAAACGGAAAGAGATTGAGCAAAATTTCCAATTAGAAAGTTTTAGAGCATCCATTACTAAGTACGAAACGATACTCGGTTTACATGGATAAGATAAATCTTCGCCCATATATTAAAAAATGTCCGAAATCGATGCACTCCATTTTGTGTAAACATTTGAATGGAATAGCCAGAAGTGTGAAGAAATACGCACAATTCATGGTATAAATACACATTTATCTCAATACATTTTGATAACATCACACAAAATACAAAAAAAGACAAACTGTCTCACAGTGATAAAATGTTAATATTCAATATGTTCGAAAAGTTCGCCTTTGCTCACGATACACGTTTGTACTCGTGTGAGTAATTCAGCATGAACATTTCTCAGCATGGAACGTGTATTGCAAGCCTCTTGATAGACATAGATTTAATCTAAAATTTTAAATGCATTGGAAATTAATTTTTTACAGACTTTACAGCACAGTACAACGTCACAATGTGCAATTCTACACTGTTATATTGCCGGAATGTGAATATGCAAAATAGAATCAATTTTGGACATTTTAGGGTATACAGGCGACAATTTATCTTATCCGTGTGAACCAAATGTCTTTTGTAATGAAAGTGCAAATTAGCGAAATGTCGTTTCGTACTAATTATTTGATGCTGTAAAATTTTCTAGCTGGAAATTTTGCTTTATCTCTTTTTGTTTTCAATGGCTATCTTCCAAATTTAGCCACTACGGGGCGCTTCTGTTGTTTGCATTAGGTCGGGCGTAGTCTCTTTAGTATACCGTTATCTAACTTGCATAGCTGTATCTGTCTCCGTTCGCAAGTATTTTGAGGTTAAAGGGACGTTCCTTTGCACCCTGTAGACACTAAATTCACAAAATTATTATTAGATACTGCAAAACAAGGAAGAAGAAATAGTAATGATGGAAACCGCGCAAGAAGTTTTTTTTACAAAATGCAGCTGTGGCTTCTAGCAAAACAGGTGTTGATTAAGCTCTCATTGAACGATTTTATATAACTTTACGAAGATTGACATTTGGATACGAAATAAAACTGCCTTTAATCATTATTGTGACGATACTGGAAACATGTAGGTGTGTCTTCCCGTAAGGCATGGTGACGTCACGGCGAAGTCGTTGTGAAGTCACACTGTGATTTTGTGACCGTCGATGTGACGTCGATGTGACGTCGATGTGATGTCATAGTGACTAGAATGCGAGGTCGTTATGACCGTTTTAGAGGTCGTTTGTGACGTCACATTGTGACCACTCTGTGAAGTCACGGTGTGACAAATTTGTGCAATATGTGTCATTTGTGACGAACTTGTCCTAAACAATGTGATTTCAAATGAAAATCAAATTTCAAATTAATTACTTAAAAGACGCAAATAGTGAAAAAGATTCCATGCTGGGACTCGAACCCGGGCCATCAGTACAGCGCACTGACATTCTACCGACTAAATCACATGGAACGATACCCAGGCTGGAAAATTTCTCACTATTACATGTTGGCAAGGCTACAAACGCAGCACAAGATGGAATATTTAGCGTGAGCCACCAACATGATCCAAACACGAAACTTAATTAAATCCAGCATCGATTGAAATTATATTAATACTTGGAAATTTTTTCAGAGAGAACCATTCGCCTTGCATACAAAATTTCAAATGAAAATCAAATTTCAAATTAATTGCTTAAAAGGCAATTTTAATTTGAAATGTTGTATGCAAGGCGAATGTTTCTCCCTGGAAAAATTTCCAATTATTAATATAGTTTCAATCGATGCCGGATTTAATTAAGTTTCGTGTTTACCCCATGTCGGTGGCTCACGATAAATATTCAATCTTGTGCTGCATTTGTAGCCTTGCCAACATGCAATAGTGAGAAATTTTACAGGCTGGGCGTCGTTCCATGTGGTTTAGTCGGTAGAATGTCAGTGTGCTATACTGATGGCCCGGGTTCGAGTCCCGGCATGGAATCTTTTCCACTATGTTGGCCTTTTCGCCTTTTAAGCAATTAATTTGATATTTTATTTTCATTTGAAATATTGTATATAAGGCGAATGATTCTCTCTGGAAAAATTTCTAAGCATTAATACAGCGATGAATTTTAAAATAAACTTTTGCTGTAAATATAAAATCTTATCTTTTTACCGTACTTTTTAGCAAAATATCGCTATTTTGGAGTCCTATTCTTCTAAAACATTTTTAAATTTTTCCACTTAAAAAACAATGCTTATCAACTGACATATTTTTTTATTCAGTTCTATGCTTGATATTAAGTTCTATGCTTGATATTGAGTTCAAGCTTGATATTTAGAATGTGTAATTTTTTTAATTTGTTGTGATTTGTCATTGCTTTATTAAATACGAAAATGGAGACTAACGGATATTAATACAACTATTATTTATAGAGCGGCATGGTAAGCGATATTTATTTAAATTTTTTATTCCCGTGTATATTGTATTTTGTGAATATGAGCTAAATAGATTTGGTATGTTTTATAGGAAAAGACTGATCTGGGAAATAGAAAAAAAACGAGTAAGAAAAATCATGCGTTAAGCATAGACTTTCCAACACTTTCCAACCATAGGCACTTTCAACACTTTCTGAATGCTTTAACAAGACATCGTAATTTAGGGAAATGAGGTAAATAAGATAACTAAGTAAACATTTTAGAAAACGCATAAAACATTTGAAAAACTGATTTCAGCAGTTACCGTCCATAGCCAAATATGTTTTCCAATTCCTTTGAACAGCCCTGTATTTGATCTGTAGATTGATACACTGAAAAAAATGGAGTACTCAAAAATGAGTAAACCGACGTACTCATATCGAATTGAATATTTTTGGATAAAAAATGAACCTATGCTTTCTCTATTTTGAAACATCACATGTTATCAAACCCAAACAAACGAATAGTTTTGTACCCTTTAATGGTTTATTTCATTTATATGAGCTTGTATGAATGATGATTATTAATGTAAATTTTAAATTATGCACAGCATTTTAAAAATAATTTAAAAGTGCTTGAAAATAATGCTCTTGTCATAAAAATATTCGATTTGAGTATCTTGTTAAGAATTTTGCTATTTTTCTTAATAAATAATCAATTAAACATTTCTTGTTAAGAACTTTGAACGGGTAATAAATGTCAGTACATTTTTACTTTAAATTATAGATGTTTTTATTTATTTTATTTTTTTTTTGGGGGGGGGGCGTGGCAGTACATAACGATTTATATTTGATCACAACCATGGATTAAAAAATGAGTACATGTGTTTCTCAACTTTGAGTACATTTGGATCGGAGCTATTTTGAGTATGTGACGCATTTAAAATTGAGTACTTTTTACTCAAATTTGAGTACCCATTTTTTAAGTCTTATACTATATAATGGGAAAATTTAGCTTAGCAAGAAAACGCCTAACAGGTTGAAATTCTTTTTCAGCAAGTTATACTAATGTATGGAAACATACTCGAATACTTTTGTACAACCCTGTAATTTACCTAGAATATTTATTACACGCCACTATTTAGTTAAAATTCAATTCAAACTAAGACACTCTTAAAACTGCTGAAATCACATTTCCAGAAATTATAATATATAGACGGCCATGTATCCAATTCTTTACGTGACCTTGTATATCATTTTATAAATATTCTACAAACATTTCTCGGTAAATTAAATGCAGTTCAGCGAAAAAAAGCATAACTCATTTAAAAACCCCCTTTAAGCAATTTGCGACCATACCCAGTAATCCTTACGAATACTTTTGTGTAGCCTTGTATAGGAATTATAGCATTTATATACACCATATACTATGCATAAATATAGTGAATCATAAAAGCGCATATCATAATTAAAAATACATTTCCAGAAATAATCGCTAATGAACAGTACTTCGGATACAATATAGTATCTGAAATATTTTGTGTGTCCCTGTAAATGCTATATACGTATTATTCGTATTATACATGAAATAATTTATAGTATGTAAACCTCAGCGACATATATCAATTTCATTATATATGAAATAGATTAACATATTTTAAGTATGCCACAAACAATTCCCTCCACCCCTATATCATTATGTATTTCAATTCCTTTATTAGCCCTGTAAATGAACAATAACTATTCTTTGCAACGCATAGTCAACATAATGCATATTTTAGTGCACTTCATAAATGCATATAAATTTTATTCTGTTTGAAAGCGTGCGTAAAATCATTAAAAATCATTTGAAACGATTTTTTCCTATAGGCCGTAATGTAACGGAAAACTTTTGGCTGGCCCTGTAAATGAACTAATCATGCTACAAACTTCATTACAAATAGGTACCTTGCTATGGTAAGCGTCAATAACATTCAAAAATTTCAGGGCAATCCGAGTATATTTTCGAGAGTTAGAGTGCGGACAGTCTGCTAGACGGACAGACGGAGAGACAAACCGAAGTCATAAGCACTTTTCAACTTGTGTCCTATATTATGTATCCTGTATTATATGAACTTTTAAAATATATATACTAAAGCAGTTTAATCTATAACTTCCTATCAGGCATGAAAAACACTTTATTTCAATGCTTAAATATCATATTTTACTTTTTAGTGCCAATAATTACGCGTATCATAAACGTAGAAAATGAATTTACAATAGAAGAAAATTTAATAACCAATTCAGAATGTCTATAATTAAATGTTTGATTAAAATCACAAGCAGAAAAAATGCTTATATACAATTTAAAAAAATAAATATACCAATTTGAAAAACACTAAAAATAATAATTAGTATTTATAATTGTACTATTAAACAACAGCAAACTACAATAGATAAATTAAATGCATTATTAGATTTAACAATATCTCAAAAATATTTCCATATGGTATAAGGAATTCCTATTATTTTATAATTTTGGCAAATGTTAAATCTGAAAACAATGGTTTGAAGATTTAGGATTTTAAAAGATAATTAAAATATTATTAGCACTAAAAGAAAATTCTTTCAAATGTTTCACTACTGTAATATGTAAAAATACATTTCCCAGTATAATGTTAATTTCTAATCTGAAACAGTTTCGTAATCTCATGATAATCGAACATCATATTTAATCCCAAAATAATAATAACTATAAGTGCTAGTAATCCAAAAATAGTAAGAAGCCGATAAAATAATTCCAAATCATTGTCGTTCTATACATTTTCAATCTCAAATAAGAGTAAATTAATGTTTATATTAATTCCAGTATGAATGTAGGCATGAATCAGTCTCTGCGCAGTTTTTATTTTCCAAGCGATGGCAGATTAAGATATTTTTCTTTACAGTTATCGAATTGGAAAATATCGCTTCTGAAAGTTAAAGATCAGTCTCTTACAAATATAACATAAAACTATTTAACTCATAATATACAAATCTGGAATAAAATATTTAAATTAAATAAGACTTACATATGCGTTCCATTAATATCCGTGTATCCTAAAATGGTCATTTCTTTATCTTAAAGTGTTGTAGACGTGGTGATGTTCTAAAAACAGTGAACTATTTCCCTCGTCTTCTCATATTTATTTTTCCGTGGGCAGACGATTTTCAAGCAGATGGTCTGTTACAGATTATTTGTTTTTGTATACAAGAAATATGGAACTTGAATGCGCAGTAATTTTCTGAAAGTATCGTTAATTAAAATTTTGTATTTGAAGAAATGTCCAATGTATTTAACCTTTTCTTTTTATCCGTACCAAATAATTCAAGTTAAAATGCATTGTAAAATTCCCTTTTTCTAAATAATTATAATAATAATATTCATAATTAGAGTTTATTAGATAAAACATTGTGTAAATTTTTAAAAGGTGAAAAAATAAATTTAATGGTAATAACAACCCCCCCCCCCCTTTCTTTTTCTTTTTTTTTTTTTTAAGTAAAGTTTGTTTTGCACAAATTTTGTATATTTCTTTTATTTTCGGAAAATGCTAATTTTATTTAAAAAGTCTGAAAGAAGTAGAATTTATGACTTGAATACAAATTATAAAAATATTCTAAAGCAAGAAATGCATAGATGACTAAACCCTGAAGACTCTTTCTACGTGCTCATTAAAAGGTGCAGATTTAACTGTAATAGAAAATTTTTAGTTTGAAACCACAGAAGTGTTTCGAATAATCCTTGTCGGTAAAAAAATAAATAAATAAATAAATTTCCTCCCAGCAAACTAAATATGTAAAGTGTATAAATTTAATATTCCTAATTCTAAACATAATATCCAAATGCTAGATAAAATTGAAATCATGAAAAAGTATACATTCACTGTCTTAGATATCAAATTGATAAAATATAGCCTGAAAATTTAGTTTATTAATGCCTGTATCGTGCACTTTATTTATTATGCCACCCCCTCCCCTTTAGTGACAGAATTTACCATTTGCTATCCACTAATATATTTTCATTCCTTATGCCGCTGTAACTCGTGACTGTTTAAAATATTTCTCTTCATTTTCAAAGATTTTTGAAGTTCATATTTTTGTCACACTGTGACTTACAATATGGTGTTTTTTTGTCACATATGTGACGTGACGTACGTTACATAGCAGTGACATAACAGTGGCGTCACAATTTTTTTTAATTGCCAGAAAAATATAATTTTACAGTAAATAACATGTTTTAAAGAATTTTCGTATTTTTTTAAAATTATCTAAGAAGGTCACATCCCAGTCACAATGTGACATCACTGAGTGGTGGCATTTTGGTCACAGATGTGACGTGACCACAGTGACTTACAGTGACGTCACAACGACGTCACCGTGACCGTGCATGCTATGAGGCTTATACAATTATTATTCAATGTCTGTGACAATACATAAGATATAGAGTAAAAAAAAAAATACTACCAATAAAGCAGATTTATGAAGAAATACAAGAGTCTCGTCACTAACAGTTTATGAAATTTCAATTGGAAAACTCTAGTAATGTTTCAAGAGTAAAGGGTAATGAAGATAACATGCACAGTTTTCTAATTAGTTGAGATCGGGTAATCATGACATTAAAACCTCAATAAAATTACAGAGCTGCTGTAATGCACCTTGAAGTTTTAAAATTCATATAGTCACCGAATATACAAATAATAAAATATGAAAGAGCAAACAACGAAAGACGACAGTCATTCACGTTATGGTAACTCTGACAGCTATGGCAGTATCTAATAAATTGATTACTGTTTTTCTAATACAAGGAAACTCTTTTTGTTGTAAATAAATACATATCATATATTTTTTTTTATCTGCATTGAATACAATAACGCTACGCAAATGCCAATGTATGAAAATTACAAAAATCCTTTCTATTATGATTATGATGATCGAATAAGAATGACGTAAATTACACACGGTAACGCGTAAAGAGACATTTTTCTCATAATGCCGAACCATTTTATATCTAGAAAACAAAATTTTATAACATTATTATCGATAATTTCGATAAATTGAATTTTTATACTCTGGATTCGCAAAATCTTACACTGGGTGGTGTGCATTTATCACTTGCATTCGATTAGTGGTAGCCGGTGTCGTGTCCCGTATTTGCTATTAGATTTTTTATCGAGAGAGCTGATACCGCGATTTTCAGCCAATCGACAGTTGTTCCTTTTCGTATATTTGCGATAGTAAGCTTTTATTCATTAATACCTTATACTATTATTTTAACACAATCATATTGACTGGTAAAGTTGTCATACGAATTAGGTAGCTTTCATTACAAAAAGCTACCTATTGCAGCCGTTCGGAGGAAAGCGATTTCAAAAAATTTTGATATATTTTCATCGATCATGACCCCCAGACCCCGAAACCACCCTCCGTTCAAAATTGATATATATATATATATATATATATCCATATATATATATATATATATATATCTGACCTTTGTCATACTGTAACTCTCGAATTTATGAACCGATTTGGATGTAATTCGGTATGTACATAGTACATACCAATGTCTCGACCGAGTTCGTTGGCCAGCTTCATCCGCCATATTGTTTCAAAATGGCGGCCATTTAAAATTTTAAAAAAAAATTTAAATTTGAAATGTGGTACCAAAAAATTGAAAATGGAAGAATATTTTTTTCTTATGTATTTGACCTTTATACAAAGATTCCGGAGCAGTTATTGTTTCGTCTATATCTTAAAAAATGGCTGAGTTATAGCATTTTGAATTTCTAGCGTGGCTGACATAATGAAACGTCCTGAATTTTGTCACGCGATAAAAGGCGTATTTATGAACCGATTTCAATGTAACTTCGTTTGTACAAAGTACATACCAATGTCTCGACCGAGTTCGTTGGCCAGCTTCATCCGCCATCTTGTTTAAAAATGGCAGCCATTTAAATTTTTAAGAAAAATTTAAATTTGAAATGTGGTATCAAAAAATTGAAAATTGAAAAAATATTTTTTTCTTATGTATTTGATCTTGATACAAAGATTTGGGAGCAGTTTTTGTTTCGTCTATATCTTAAAAAATGGCTGAGTTATAGCATTTTGAATTTCTAGCGTGGCTGACATTTTGAAACGTCCTGATATTTGTCACGTGATAACAGGCGTATTTATGAACCGATTTGGATGTACCTTGGTGTGTACATAGTACATACAAATATCTCGACCGAGTTTGTTGGCCAGCTTCATCCGCCATCTTGTTTCAAAATGGCGGCCATTTAAAAAATTTAAAAAATTTAAAATTTAAAATGAGGTACCAAAAAAATTGGAAAATGAAAAAGATTTTTTTCGTATGTGTTTGACCTTAATACAAAGATTCCGGAACAGTTTTTGTTTCGTCTATATCTTAAAAAATGGCTGAGTTATAGCATTTTGAATTTTTATTGTGGCTGACATTTTAAAACGACCTGATTTTTGTCACGCGATAACAGGCGTATTTATGAACCGATTTGGATGTTACTTGGTCTGTACATAGTACATACCAATGTCTCGACGAGTTCGGTGGCCAGCTTCATTCGCCATCTTGTTTCAAAAGGGTTGCCATTAAAAAAAATTAAATTTAAAATGTAAAATGAGGTATTAAAAAATTGGAAAATGAAAAAGATTTTTTTTATGTGTTTGGCCTTGGTACAAAGATTCCGGAGCAAATTTTGTTTGTGAAAATATGCTCTTTTGTTTATATCTTAAAAAATGGTTGAATTATAGCACTTTGAATTTCTAGTATGGCTAACATTTTGAAACGATCTTGTATTTGTCACGCGATAACACACGTATTCGCCTATTTCCATGTAAGAAGGCATGTGAATAGTATGCATCAACATCTCAGCCAAATATAAGTTACTTTAAATAAAAGCAGCTTGGATAAAGATGACTAATTTCGCGAAATTCTCATTCATAATGATTTAGTATTGATAAAAATTAGTATTGAATCTTCTATATTCGGTTTCCACTAAATTGAGCTTCGTGTGTTTGAATAATATTAGTTGGCTTTTTTAAAATAAGGAATTTGAAAGCTACCTCTTCCTCCCGGCACTGGCCGGAAGGACTTTTTAATAATTCCAACTGAACAAAAAAATACCCAGGCTGGGAATCGAATCCAGATCATTGGTTTACAAGGCCAATGCTTTTTTCCGTTTAAGCTAACTGGGATGACATCCAGGCAGCATATTTCGCTCAGATAACCTTATTGGTAGGAACATCTGGTCTGTCATGTAGACAGCTCAACAGAATAAACCGCAGGTAATGGACCTCCATATAAACGATGGCTACGTAGATGAACTATTTAACACAATCAAATTGACTGGTAAAGTTATGATACGGATTGAATAATTCAAACTGAGGGAAAAAATGCCCAGGATAAGCCAGGATTGTAAGCCAAGGATTTGGGTTCGATTCCCATCCTGGGCATTTTTTCGCTCAGTTGGAATTTTTCAATTCGCATGATAAGTTTACCAGTCAATTGATTGTCTATGATTTGAACACATGAGATATAAACAAAATTTACGGACAACGGGAACAATGACTTTTGTTTTTGAATTCATGAAGCATTGGCACAGAAGCTGTCAATAAGGCAAATGGCTCTATTAAGTCTAATTAGAATATTCTACAGATATTATATAAAGTAATGTTTTAATGTGTTAATCCTGGTATCTTTCAATAAGCTAGTTATAACGCATTGTTAAATCAAACGTCTTCAAGGAACTAAATTCAAGTTCGTATTATTTCAGCATTCTGTTATTATTTGAATAATATTACTACATATATATCGTTTTAAACGAAACTTTTTTATGTGATACAAGGTGGTTAAAATCGTAAAGTGAGTACGAAATTAAAAGCATCATGGAACTCGGGTTTCATCATTGTTCTCATGCATTGATTTTTTAATACACGCAATCTTTCATATGGAGTGTATCATAGGTCTCTGACAACAGACATTTCAAAATTTTATAATCCGTTTAGAATGTTTTGTATTCCAATCTCAGTGAGAGAGCATTTTTCTTTTTTTGTGCTTTTCTTTGCGCTTGCTTTAAGTTGCCCTTTATTAGTGCTATAGGTTTGCAACATCATTTGTTATTTTTGACTATTAAAGGGCTACGTCAGTCACGCGAAAAGATCCGCTTGCTAATGGTAAACCTATGGAAGACATTTTAAAAGATATCTCGTTTGAATTTAAATATTTTTAAATGTTTTTTTTTTATTTGACTATCGGTCGACATTTCGGTGTGTACAAAGGCCGTTTTTTTTTTTTTTTTTTTTTTTTTTTTTTTTTTTTTTTTTTTACATTTTCGAAACCTGTTCCGAAAGTTTCCTCATTAAAAATACCTGTAAACGAAATCGAAAAATTAAAAAACGGCCTTTGTACAGATCGATCCCATCTATCCAATGCAAAATAAATGATTTAAAAATATTGAAATTGAAACGAGATATCTTTAAAAATTTCTTCCATAGAATTAGCACTAGCAAGCGGGTCTTTTCGCTTGACTGAAGTACCCTCTTAAGATCCTTTTTGGATGAAAAATGTAGTTGCAGCGGTTCCAAATTTTTTAAATTTTTACATTTTAAACATAATTTTAGGATCTAATATGTTATCACTTTAATTTTCAACTTAAGGTCTAAAATGCCTGCATCCTAAAATCAACCTGTTTCTTTGAATGGTACTGTCTGTAGAAATTAATATATTGGTAATTTTTTTATGATCACTTTGTATGTTTTTATTTCTCGAACAAAGCTATGTACCTTTTTTTCGGTTGCAATTTTTTCTTTAATTAAAAGTGCAATTATAGTACATGTATGTAAATATTAAATTATAAACATAAGCATATTAGTTTTACTTTTTATATACATTAATATTAAAACGCTGTTTATGTTATGTAAAAATTGTAAAACTTAGGAAATTTATAAAAGTACCTTATATTCTTTAAGCGCATCAATCAATTAACTTAGTGACTGTTAAATGTTTCTATAAACTTCCTATAATACGAAAGATTTTCTACTTGATTGATTGCATTCTTTTATAGACATTGCATGTCTAGGGATTCATTAGTTGTGTAACTATAAGCAATTAAATGCTAATGCTTTTCGAAGAGAATATATTCCCTATTTGAGAAAAATAAATAATGGGGTTGTGTGCATTTTTTAATAATGTAATAATTCTGAAGACATTAAGCGTGTACGAATTATATTAAGGGCAAATATCTATACATATCACTTGCAAAGTTTATAGAATAGCGAATAAAATGTGAAATGTTGATTTATTCTCTTGATTGTTCTGATATTATTTTCTTTTTCTTTTTCAGTTCTTAGTTATGCACCTTTATTTAATTAGTTTAGTATTTTTTCTTAATTTAACAGTGGTAATTTGAATAGTTTTAAAATCAATATAATATTCTTTGGCACAAATACTGAAGGGGATAAATACTTACATACGTTTGTGGGTAAAAAAAAAAAAAAAAAAAAAAAAAAAAATAGCTTTTTCTTTTCAGTAGATATCTTCAGGGACCGAAAGATGCGATATTCCAAAAATAGTTGATTTTCAATCTACTCTGGGCATTTTATGTGATTTTTTATTATTTTACCTGAGGAAATTATTTTATTTTATTTCTATGCGTACTAATCAACGTTTGACACTTCGCAATCATCGGCAACCCCCGGAACACGGCGTACAATGTGGGGAGTTGCCTGCAGTATTTATAACCAATAACTGGAAAATATAATAGGGGAGACCGGATCTAGTTGGCTATAGGTGTAAGTAGGCACAGTCCCCATAAATCGCCTGTTTGTGGATAGATTGTGCAGCCAGTCACAGAGTACATTTCTTCTTGCGTTTTACAATCCTCATTGTAGTTTTGCAGCGTTACCTACGTGCATTGGACATTTATTACGATTTTTCTGTTTTTGCACTAATAAGTAATTTTTTGTTGCTTCATTCTTTTACTAATTTCTAATACTTATCTAAATAATTGCGATTTAACTTGTGCAATTTTTCTTAGTGTATGATTAACTGTACCTGCCCCATACATGATTTACTTAGGTTATTTATGTTTAGATGGTTACGTGTCTCTTTTGTGAAGAAATTTATTATGGGGCTAGTAGGCGCATTGAACACGGGGCAAGTTGGCTCGGTGTCTGGTGTAAGCTGGTAGCTTGAAAAACAGCAAACACTGGAAAAGGTGGTTGCAATGCAAGATTTTATGCACACGGGCTTGCCCAAACGGAGACACTCGATTTTTTATTTGATGATGTTATCGAGTAGGATAGAAGTTACTCAATGTTAATGTTTTATTCATTATTTTTATGTCTGTATATTTTAGAATTTACATTGTACGGCGATAACGCCTTTGATTAAACCTACTGGTAATAAGGAAATTGATTTCTCTTAACTGCGTGTCTTATTTAAATTTTTATAAAGCGTGTGCCAACTTACCCCATAGGTATAGGCAACTTGCCCCGTGACGGGGTAAGTTGGAGCACAATTGTTCTTTTACTTTAGGCTTCCGTTAAACATAAACTACAAAAGCTACAAACTCAAAAGTCCAAGTATTTATAGCCCAATGCCTTTTCTTTAAAAGTACAGTTAAAGTTTCATAAAAAAACTTAAACAAAAAATTAATAAAAATCAATAACTAAAAACTGCGCCTACTAGCCCCGGTCTCCCCTATATCTCTGAGCTATGAGGCATTCTGGTACTACCGCAGACCACATTTCCATCATACAGCAACATGAAGATCTTCAAGTCAAACACATACGTCACTCCACGGTATTGCAATGCGGTGAGAGAAGGCAATGTTGAAGGCAAAGCGGATGTGCGCACAACGAAACGAGCAGGTATTGACAACACAGGGCTCGCAATCTGGAGCGTCCCGCATGACATCTACAGCAAAGTTTACTTTCCACACATTATCGAACGGAAGTACTTGATATCAGAATGTCTCATAGCTCTCAGGAATATTATGTTTGACAGTTTATGAGTGGAATTTTTCGAGAGGCGCTCAATTTTTATGAAATTTTCAGGAGGTTGCAGACTATTGAAAATGCCACACATTGCACTTATTGTTTTACTCAGACGTTTGTACACTTCAAACATTTTCCTGATTATTCACATCGAAAGGTCCGATATTTTCCTTTTATTAGCTATGATGTTACACCAGCTTCACAAAATACTCCACCCAAAAGTATATTCATTACAAATATAAACTTCAAAAACAGCGATATATTGCTTTTATTTATGGTGATAAATATAAATTAATTTTGAATTTAAAACAGCAAATTTTCAATAACTTCCAAACAAGCCACGGTACGAATTTTTGAAGATAAAATTTCCGATGGGAAGAACCTTTAATTTTTGATACATTTTTTTCTATTCTAAATTTTTGCATATATTCATATTGCACATACATTTAGTCACAATTAAAATGACCGATTGATAGTTCTGCATTCTGTCATATTTTGTGTGAGGTGCATTAAGTACATTTTGTAACATATCAACATAAAACTACCCGAAAAAATATTTTGTATGTTTTTCATATCGCTATAAGATGAATGTAGAATTTATAGTCTTTTTTAAAAGTAGTATCTGAGTACTTGTGGTAAAAATTCACACATATTATATGTATACTATATTTCATTAATTAAACATAATTACATTTAAAAAGTAAGAAATTCATATAGGGTCATTCCATACAAATTGAGCAAATCAGCTCTGGCTGACATATCACATATGTTAATGATAATCTTCATAGAAGTAGATCACATTTATTTATGAGTAATTAATTGTAAAGTAATAATTTTCAGGATTGTTTATTTAATATTGAAACTTACATTAAAAGCTGATAGAAAATAGAGGTTTTAGGTACATGTTTGATATTTCAATTGTTATTATTAGCCTTGGAACGGAAAGACTATATTAAAAATTATTTACAATTAAGAATGAATAATAAGTAACAAATTGGCCTAGGTTGGCAATTGTCTGTTTATACCGCAATGAGAAAAAAAAATAAATAACGAAACATTTTGAGCAAGAAGCTAAAAATTAAAAAAATATTTGACTTTATAGATAAAAATATACATTTTAAATTTAGAAAATTTCATTCTTGCTTTTTTTTATTTCTTAACGAGAAAAAAATAAATAATAAAATATTTTACTGTGATAAATCCAATATTCCTATTACTTGTTTGAACATGAAGGAAAGCTCTTAAACCTTTTAAATTATTTAATATTATAGATAAAGTGTATATTTTAAATACAGAAACTCTTATTCTTCCTTTCAGTTTATTTTTGCCTCAGTAATATTCTAAATAAAAGTAGAAAAATTAATTCATTTGAACAAAACATTACATATTAATCATAAATTAATACAGATGGCAGCAATATTTTTTTTTTCTTGAAATCGTGCGATATTTTAAAAACCGCGATCAAATTCGAAGAAAAATAGCCCATGGAATGTAACAAATATTAACTTTTTAACCCAATTTTGTTATGTTAGAAATCAAAAGGCATTCTTGAATTTTTTGGCATATCATGGACTTATTGATCATTATGTCTGTGCTTAATTTTTTAATGTATGACCTTTCTTTTATTTCTTTTTTTGCGCATACATAAGAGGAAAAATTATGATTTTGTAGTTTTTTTTTTTTTTTTTTTTTTTTATGTTTCTAAACTATTTTGAAGATGAAGGAATTAAATAGCAACTTTCATACTTGGGGAATTCGATCTTCGTATGTAATACTACATCAGTCATCAATTTCACAAATGTTTTTGTATTCCTTTGATTTTTAAAACGTTTTTAATATTCTCAAAATTGGCAAATTTTCAGTTTTTACAACCAATTTAAGATTAATCATGGTGCTACAAGTTTCATATTACTAAATATATACGAAGATAATTTTTCAGAGATTACAATATTATAAAAAAATTAATTTCTGTTAAATAGTTTTTAAGATATGCAACTTTAAACTTGCACTTTTGGACGATTGTACACATGTCATTCTATATCTCAAGTTTTTGAAATGTCCAGAAAAGCTAAATAATTTATTTTTTGTCACGATATTTTGCAGAGCTCTATTTGAATATGAATTGAATCTGCGTATCAAATTTTATTAAAATCGGTTACTATTTGGCCACGACTTTTTAGAAATTTTTGCTCATTTTACGTGGAATGAACCTTTATTCACTTGGATGTATTTCGCAGCTGGCCGTTTTTTTAAATAAATTTTATGTTGTTTTGAATTCAAATCAAATTTTGTTACATTGTAAAAATAACACTGGTCAACAAATTTGAACTTTTGCTCTGTCCTAAAACAGAAATTAGTTGTTTGTTATGTTGTTGTTTGTGCTGATTCCGAATCTAGTTTTAGATTTACTCCAGCACGTCAAGTTTGAGAGATATTTGCATATTTCAATCTATGCAAATGTAGTAAATTTTATACAATTATTTGCAAACTTAAAGTATAAAGCAATATCAGACAATATTTTTTGTTTTATGTTATGATTACTACCTAATTTACTTCACAAAAACGTTGTTTCTGACACGCGACTGTGAAATATTGTACCTGATTTGAATATTTTTCATGTTTTTCTAATAATGTTTCTTGACGTTCAAATATTTCTGTCACACGAGTACGCTAATATGTTTCTAAACTAGTTTTTTGAGCTGATTTCAAATCTTGTATCTGTTTTCTCCTATCACGTCTAGTTTTTGAAAATGTGAAATTTTAGTTTTTGGTCAAAAAAGCCAGAAATAGCTTTTTATGAAACTTTGTATGATAAACTTCAACTAGTTAGGATAGATTCTACTACTTACTTTTTTCTATTATATAAATTTTTGTTTATGTCTCTGATATGAATCTGGCCCTGTTCACCTTCTTGCCAATGAATTACACACCCCTAAAAAGCATCTTATATCAAACCTGTGTTAATGCCGTGCAAACGTAGAAATTCATCTTACTCAAAAACTAGACATGACATAAGAAAACAAACTGCAGATTTGAAATCAGCATAAAAAGCTAGTCTAGAAAAACATTACGTCAATTCAGTGGCAACTATTTTAAAGTTGATAGTGATGTAAACATTACACCATTGAAAAATATGCAAATTAGGCTTAATAACTGATAAATAAATGTTTATGCAAATCGAGACATTTATCTGAAGCCAAGTAGTCTTTATCAAGAAGTCAAGTAGTCTTTATCTAGAAAACGTAATTAGATGTGACATATATTGTATCTAAAATTTGCATAAAATAGCATAAAAAAGCTTAAATTTGCATAAATTTAAATATGCAAATTTCTCAAAACCTGGACCACCTAGAGATAAACGGAAAGCATATTCAGAATCAACGCCAAAAACCGATCTAGAATCAACTAATTTTAGTTCTAGGACAAAATCACTGTTGTCCAATGTAAATGTTGATTAATTTGTTAAAAAACTTTTTATTATAACCTTTAATATTTTGCATTTTTATTACTCTTAAAAGGAATATATAATATAAAAGAGGATTTTTAGGAAGGAACTGTTGCGCATTAAAGATATTCCCGTTAGATAGCAAAATATCTTCAGTAGAAATCTATCGTAATTCTATTAAATATTAAAATTCGATAACAGATGCTATCCAGACCCATATTTATTTTATGGCATATAAACGATTATGTAGAGTCGTGGTAATTTTCATGTGTCGAAAAATTATAAATGTTTTTAACATTGCATAAAATATTTATAGTTAGCAGGATTAAAATAAGAATTATATGTATAAAATGACAGTTTCGGGGTGCCTGTGAAAAATGCGTTTGTGTAATGCTTTAAAACACGATAATTTATACATTTGTGCTATAGAGTCTGTGTATGGAAACTATTACTTTCTAAACGCATATTTTTAAATTAAAAAAATTTAAACGAAAATTTTCATATTAAGATTCGTAACTTATTTTTTACTTCTTTTAAGATTTATATAGATTTTCGCATAGTCTTTCATCACTTGGTGGTTAATATATTCTCTAATAGTTTAAGGAGTAATTTCATTAATGATATTATAACGGAAGATACAAATATAGAATTCTTTATTTTATAATGCAATGCTTAATTAATGTAAGATATGAAACTTGAAGTGAAAGTCTTATAAATGAAACAAGTTCATTAATGAAAATATGATTTATAAATTAATTTTCATTAAGTAAATGTGGTTTATGTTTTTAATCAAGAACGGAGAATACATAGAGTTTCTTTATAGTTCAGCTAGAATATTTAAAAATTAATCACAATCGAAAGTGCATACCGTCTCGGCTAACAGCTGAAATTAAAAACGGATGCCTTCGCCATTGGCAATTTTTATGCGCTGACGAATGATACTATATTTTAGGTAGCTTTCCATATAAATATCTTATTATAACTGTTGTTCAAACATATCTTTTTCATAAATTATTTTATTACTTTCTTCTATATTTACAACAAGAAAGTGTTGGATTCGCGAAAAGTTTCGACTTCCGGTTTTGGACGAATTTATAAGTTTTAAAAGGTCCTGAACACAATTTGACTGTTTTTAGAAAATGTCTATCCGTTAGTCTGTGAGTGACAGAAATTTTGTGGTCGCTCTATCTGAAGAACTAACGCGCGGAATTTAACAAAGCATAAGAATCAGTTATACCTTCATATAAATTCGTGCTGGTTAGTTTTTGGTATAAATCACCCGGCAGATGGCTGTATTTTTCACTGTTTCTGCAATAGCTCTACCACCAGAATTATATCAAGGATTTTCTTCAAACTTCAGATTTAGTTAGACGTTGACATAATTTATTGCTCATTAGGTTATGGTATTAATAGTCCAATAGGTGGTGCTACTATGCTGCATTTTCCACGATTACCGCAATAGCTCTATCACAAGAACTAAAGCACGGATTTTCATCAAACTTCAGATTCAGTTAGAAGTTGACATTAGTTGTTACTGATTATGTTTTCATTGTAAATCACACAACAGGGGACACTGTTATGCTGAATTTTTCAGGATTTACATGACTTTTCCGATAGTCATATCTCAAGAACTAATGCACGGAATTTCACATAAGCTGGTGATGATTAGGTTTTCATGTAAATCATATGACAGGTGGCCCTGCTATGTTGTATTCTTCATGATTTTTGCGATAGCTGTATCACAAAAACTAATGTAAGGAATTTAACCAAACTTTATATTTTGCTGCACTTTTACATAAACAGATCCTTATTGGGCTTGAGGGTATACAGCGCTTTTATGATCTTTGGGTTCGGAATTTTGGTTGCAGGCATCTAAGAGGGTTGATGCTGAAATTCATTGATTTGTTTAAATGTTGCTATGCTTATATCACCTTTTTAAGTGCACATTATTCAACGAACATATATCTTTAGAATCCTTGTGTTGGGCATAGGTTGTCATTTTATTCTGATGCTGTGACGGAGAATTTTAAAGTATTGAAACGTATGGACCACCCATGTATTAGATTATTGTATAAAACTCTTTGGGATTGGCACATACGACTAGTTTTTAAAAATAAATCTGAATTTATATATAAAGAATTTTTCAGAGAAAACATGTCTTAGTGAATGAATAAATATTTTATTTATTTCCTTCATAAAATGTTATTAAGATGCTAGTAGAAGAAGTCAGGTATTTCAAGTAACGAAGATATACAAGTGACCCTCCGCTCATTCAAAATAAATAAATAAATAAAGAACTTTACAAACTTTCAACGTTCATCAAATAAATATTTTTAATTGCCTGATTCTGTAAAACTTCGAAAACATAATATAAATTCTCTCTAAAATGAGCTACTTCTATACCAAAAGAGTAATGTGTATCAGTCAGTATTAGTAAATTGTAAGAGATTATCTTTCATTTAACGTTATTCATTTGTTAAATAACATCTTATTTTATACAAAAACGTTAATAAACAAACGTGTCGAGGTTTATGCATGGTATCACGAATCAAATTGTGCATTTTAACGATCCTATTAATATTTACAAAATACAAGTTTAATTACTGATTTTTATAAAAGCAAGGGATGGAATGATTAATTTTTTAAAAAAAAATTATCGTTTTTGAGCAATTTACAACATACTATTAACAGACAGTTTGAAGTTTAGCCTCTTCGAAAATTAAACGCCATGTATAAAATAAGACTCTGTTTTTCCTCGAAACCAAATTAGCTACTGATTGTCTCATTAAAGGTTTTTAATTCAGCCTGCTAGAACTAACTCCTACTAACTCCTCCTTAAAATTTAAAACAATAGGAATTTTTCGTATTTCAAATTAATACTCGATCAATATTGTTTAAATGGGCTATAGTTTAGCCAATATTGTCGTAAAATATTATCGCAACATTACTGATGTATTTTGGCATAAATATTTCACAAATTACATCTCAATATTTCCAAAGAAAAGCCAAGATTTTTGTAACATTCGTTTTACAATGGTAATATTTTCAATATTGTCCTAAATTATTGTCCCAACATTGTTGATGTAGCTTGGCAAAAATATTTCACAAATTAAATGCCAATATTTCCAAAGAAAAGCCAAAATTTTTGTAATATTGGTTTTATAATGACAATATTATTGTCTTAAAATATTGTTCCAACGCTGTTGATGTATTCTGGTAAAACATATTTCACAAACTAAATGTAAATATTTTGAAAATAAACCCAAAATTTTCGTAAGATTGATTTTACAATTCCAAGATTGTCAATGATAAGCAAATGTTTCTCTAAAAGTAGGATATAGTTGCAAAAATTCATAATTTAAAATCTCTATCTGACCAATACTAGTATTTGATTGGTCAATTGAAAACATAAATTGAAAACATAATTAATGACTGCAGTATTCTTTCATCATTTGGATCCAATATAAACAATATTGGATTATTACTAGTTATACAAATCCTTGTTAGTAACTTTATTATGTCCTTTCAAAAAAATTTAAGCTGCTACAGATTGACTTGATATTTAAAATCTTTGAAAATGGTTCCCAGTGTTGATAAAATCAGAGAAAGTAAATTTAAGTAGTTAAACAGTCTCATTTTTTGGAGTAGGGGAGACCAGGGCAAGATGACAATGTTAACCATTTTTGTTGTTTATTAATTTTTTTTTAGTAAAATTAATTTTACATGAATTGTTAGAGTATCCCTTTGTAGTATTAAATATATTACCATTTAATTTTTCAAATGAAAAAGATAAAGGATAATTTTATTTTTTCATAATATTAACAAATCTTTATCTTGTCCAGCACTGGGGCAAGATGACAACACTGAAAAAGGTTGAACGTATTTTATCTTTTGAATATGTTACATGGTTTAAAAAATCATAACTGTGCTTTTATATCTTACAAGGTATCAAACTAAGCATAATGCATTGTAACGTAATGTTGAAGTGTTCAGTTGTGCTGCTAACAATAGTCACAAATAAAAATGCCATTTTCATAATTGGAACATTCTTCATGCCAACACTCTTGGCATTTACAGCATTGGATCCATTCTTTTGTTGGTAGGTCCCAACATTCCTCGTCACAAACAGGACATCTGAAAACACCATCCTTTGAAGTTCATGCAACTGGACAGTTAGGCCTAGATATAATAGACTTAGAACTACAGGAACTTATTTTGAGTTTTTTACACCCTTTTTAGCTTCACGAACTTCTTTTCTCTGTTTTATAAACGTTCTGTTCTTCCTTCTGCTTTTTCCTTTGTTCTACCATTCCTTTGATGGGTGTGCTTCCTTCTCTCGCCCCCTCTCGAACGACTCCTCTCCTTGATCCTATGCGCCCCTTAGCCCCGGAGGAGATAGACGCGCAAGGTCACGAGGACAAACATACAGACAAACAAGCGTTGACATGATTTAAATAGAATGGACAAAATAGTTAGTTGAATAAATTCCGAAACACGGCTCGTGCTCATGCCCCGGACTGCCTGTTTAAAAATATTCGCTTTCATTGCCATCAAGGAGGGCGATTAATTGGCATTTATTCATGGTAATAGGTAGTATTTAAACTAAGTTACTCATAAATATTAAAGATAAACGATATATATTTCCTGTGTCTGTAGCAGAGCTTATTTACACATGCATAAAAATTATAATGTGGCAGCGGTAAACAATCAAAGCTTCACAACTAACACAAAAATGGCGATTTCAGCGTCTCTATACCATTGTTTAACGAACGGCCGATAGGAGCGCCAGTAGTGTCCGGTTGATGCAGCCACCTAGTGGAAAACGGAAAATTTAAGACATCCGTCATCTTGCCCCGGTCTCCCCTACGCTGTTATTTTTTATTGCAGTGCTCGTAGCTTTTTCTTTAAATTTAGCTACACTCTGAGATAAAGAATATTATCTTGAAAAATTTTATAAAACCCCTTTTGTGCAAGAAGCCTACATACTGTTTCAACTAAGCATTTTCGTTTATTCTGCTAAAAATAGTAAATCATCATAACTTGTTTAGGAAAATAATATTTGGTCTATATTGTTTGTAATGGCTAATATTGTCTCTATTGACATGACATATGAGTCGTTTAGAACAAAAATAGATGAAGTTAATTTTTTCTTTCAATTGAGTATAAAATTAATTCTTGCTTTGTAGATGAAACTCTGATCTGGATATTGGATGATCCAGAACAATTACGCCACTACTTACGATTTTCTTTACCTTTACCTTCATTAAAGATGAGAGTATGTAGCAGCCTCATTTTACAGAGTCTTTTTTTCTTGTATTTTTTATCTGCGTATTTATTGAGACAATATCTAAGTATTAACATCAGTACTAGTAAAATAAATAAAAAGACAAAACTTGAATGAAAAATTATAATTCTATGCAGCAATCCAGTGATATACATAAAATAGCACGCTGAAATGAAACAAATATTTAATTATAATTGTCCCATTCGTCATTACATTAACTTCTTGGTCATGTTCGAAGGTAAATATGAGTTGTCATGAACATAAAATACACTTTTGTACGCCACATTTTGCAGGAAAATCATCTCCGTACTCAGGAAGAACAGCATAAATTATTGACAAAGACAATTATTGAGTATAGACAGGGAGAAAGCATAAGGTAGCAAAGGATGTGACATATCGAAAACTTTTAAACAGCAGAACGTCATCGACATAAGTAGGAACCAAAATTACTTGCCTCACGTTTTACAGTTCTCTCCAAAGGAACATACCAATACATTTGTCTTTTAGAATATTAAAAGTTTAGAATCCAATTCACGTCGTCTGCATGAAATTCTAATCTCATTTTAGCTCGCTTCCCCGCTTTAATCTTTTAGCAGATCTCGGTGTAAGTGAATGCACTTGCTGCGCCATCTAGTATGCAGCGACAAGACACACAATAACTGGTTTGTACGCATTAAAAGAATACAAAGAACATAAGCACTAATTGCTTTTGCCATTTTTCAATACAAACTCAACTGAAGTTGCTTGCATGAAAGTGGAAATCCATTCATTGCTTAAATACAACGAATGTTTTGCCTACTGTAACTGGAAAATCCTTAAAAAAGTGTTTGCTGTGAAATGAAATATTTAAAAAAATTACTTTTGTTCAAAACAAAATTCAGGTTTCTTGAACGTAATATCATACTCATTATGAACATGCAAGGCATCGTACAGTACTGTACTTGTATTTATACACATTTAGAGTTATGAATTGAACATGTCCAACAAAATTCAATGTTTTATCTCAATGAGAAATTTAAAATATTTTTCCCCCTAACAATTTGCTTTACTCAGATACCAATCAATCCGTTAGCAATATTGGACAGTAAATGCATTTCACTTAAAATCCAGTTGCAATTTCTAAAATATGTTTTAATGTAGTGTTTTATTCGGTTTTTGTTTTATGTAAGATTGCAGTTTCTCTGAATTTGGTGAAATACCGATTTAGAATTACCCAAATATAGCTTCGAAAATTCGAATCACACAGAAAGGAGGATTTTCACTATTGAATTTACTCTCCGTAGAAGTATGCGGATTTCATCATGTTATAAACTTCTAGGACACGTTATCTTCAAAGTAGGACTTTATGCCAATTTAACAATAAAACAACTCTTTTTCTTTTAAAGCTCACATAAATTAATGTCTGAATAAATTATTTATTAAAGGTACTTATATTACTACAGACTTGAACACAAATAATACAATAACCAATATGAGTGAAAAAATAGCCGGTTTTTAGGACTCGATAAGGTCCACAGCGTACCGCACTGTTGCTGTAACCAATAAGCTACACTGCCCTACGCCCTACCTCGGGAATTTCTCTCACTAATAAACCATGTTGGAGATAATCACCGGCGGCAATGAGATATCACAGGATGACGGGAATTGATTGCCGGTTGGTGCTGTTTATTAGTGAAAAATTGCCGAGGTGGAACTTCGCCCAGTATAGCCTAGTGGCTAAAGCAGCACCACGGTAAGATGTGGATCCAGGTTTGAGTCCTGGCCCCGAATCATTTTTCACTCCTGTTGGGTTATTGTATTAATTATGTTCATGTCTGCCTTAATATTTGTATCTTTAATTTACAAAATAATTCAAACTTTAATTTATGTGTGCTTAAATATATATTGTGGATTGATGGAATATTAATTTATTGATCGTATTTCCCGCTCTCATGTACTGTCTGATTGACTACCCAACATGGTTTATTAGTGAGAAATTGCCGAGCTAGGACGTCGGCCAGTGCAGCTTAGTGTAAGCAATAGCACGGTACGCTGTCCGAGACCAGGCCCCAGTTAATTTTCAGTCCAGTTGGGCTATTGTATTAATTGTGTTAAACTCTGTCTAAATATATGGATTCAGACGTAATTTATGTGTGCTTTAATATATATATTGTGGATCGATGGAATATAAATTTATTAATCGTATTTACCGTCATCTTGTGCTGCCTGAATTCTGGCGAGGTGACGATCCCCAACATAGTTCATTAGTAAAAAATTGCCGAACTAGGACGCCGGCCAGGGTAGACTAGTGGTTAAAGCAACTGCACTGTACGATGTGAACCCATGTCCGAGTCCTGGCCCCTGCTAATTTTCACTCGTGTTGGGTTATTTTATTCACAGAATTGGGTGTTACCATAAAAAACAAAACAAAGTTTGGTCTGGTATTGATATGTAGATGGCCGCCTAAGCAAATTTAATATACATCATTTAAAGGTAGGCTTTATTTCTAATCGATTGGTAGCAGTAACTTTCTTCTATTATAATTAGTTGCAGAGTTAGAATTGGGTGTATATTTTTTTTGTCTACGACGGCACCTATGTGTTATTTTCTAAGCTATCTGTCGGGTTTTTTGTGTATTATTTATCGATAAAGCCCATTTTAAAAATATGTTTGATGTTTTATTAATCTGGAGATTTTAAATATTGTTAAAATATCTCTTCAATAATGTTTTCTTAAAAATATGCAAAACAATTTTAAGATTAAACAGATAACTTCTGAAAATAATGTGAGACTTAGTACCATACAAGAAACAGCTCTAGTGAAATTCAATTTTGAGTTTCGTATGAACGTCATTTGAAATAGTGTACAGCTTTTGATATAAGTTTTCTAGTCATTAAAAGTCTAAGAGTCTCCAGTTTTGTTGGATCTAGAATTATTTAGAAATTACAAATATGCCAAGATTCCGAAATTTATTACAGATATTTTGTCTGTTTCAAAACTATATTATAGAAGACTGACAGTAACTGCGTTTTCGTGCGAATGTTAGAAGGATGTACGATATGTATCTACACTTTAGCGAAAGAGATGATCAATTCAATGCTGTATGATATTTTTGTAGTTTTCAATTTAACGAACATGTTTTAAAAAATTAACTTATTTGTTCCGAGAATTATTTCTTGGGTTTCTTTGCACTTTAAACATACGATTTTCCTTTCTTATCCATTATTACTCTGTAAAAAAGACAAATAATTCTTTATCTAAATAAAATTAAAAACAATTCCCTCTTGAGTTGTTTTTAAAACATAATACGAACTTTAAAAGTTCATCGTTAACCCTTTATTTACTTACGGTAATTATAAGTACTATTCAAATAACTTGTTATAAAATTCACTTAATACTTCAAAAATTTATTTAATGATTATGTAAATCTTCTAATGTAGTTTAGAAAATTCACGAAAAAGGCTTTAGAAGATGAAATTTTCATGAATTCATAATTCAGTAGATAAAGGGATAAAGGTGATCATAAAAATATCTGTTTGCCTTTTAATGCATTTTTTTTTTTTTTTTTTTTTTTTTTGCTGTTGTTTGGAAAACATATATTTAAGTCAGTTTTTGTTCATTATCCACTAGAAAAATAGTGAAAACATTTATTTATGTTTCTATTGAACATAATGTCATAATGTCACTACTGAGTTACATTGCTCAAAAAATTATCATTTCAAATTATGTGCCTATTTTAAAGTGTTTTAACTCCACAATAACAAGTATTCAACGATATAATAATTTTTATAATTTTTTAATACTTTGCAGAATTAATAATTACTTTCTTATAAAGATAGAGAAAAAACTCCAGTCGAGCACATTGCAATCAGTATTAACAAAATATGTTATAAACTCTCCGTGATAACAAATTAGAAAGAAAACAAACTTCACGACCTTAAAATAAACACAACTGGAAAAAGAACTTAATATCATTAGAGACATCGCAGTGTAAAACAAATTTTCAGCATACCTCATTAATAAACTTATATACGAGTTCAGATTTCATGAAAGTATAAAAAAAGTTGATCATAATGAAATGAAATATAAGAGATTTAATCATATCCTTCGTTTGTACAAAAATTGAGATATGATTTACTTAAACATGGTATAAATTTAATTGTCTGCTCTCCAAGAAAATTAAAAGAATTAATCTGTACTAAACTAGATCCAATCCTGCAGGATGAAATAGCTAGTATGTATACTATTCCTTTCAGAGCCAACAAAAATAACGCGAATATATAGGAATGACGGAAAGGAAATTCAACGAACGAACCAAAGAACATAATGAAGGTATCAAGTTTTGTGGCCAATCCACTGCATCATCATGTTTATACTATAAAAAATATATCATAATAGATTTTGATCAAGCGAAAATTATATATCCAACCTCTACTTACTACACCTCCATAAGCAAAGAGTCCGTAGAAATTATATCTAAAGGCAATCAAGTATGTAGGGACGCAATATCATACAATATACATTTTTTTTAATCTTAAAATATATTAAAAGTTAAATACACAATAATGAATTTTTCCTCGGAATATATACATATTAATACTGAGCATTACTTCCGACAACATCCGAAGAATAATAGACTCTCTCACCTCAAACGAAGAGGGGCAGTGGGATGAACGGAATGGCAGTTTGATGAAAGTTCCTCCTCGATGAATGTTGCGAAAGCAACCAAAAGTTCTCGGAGTTTAATAAAATGTGTTTATTTTAAACTTTTAACATGTGTTTGTATGATAACTTTTAAGTAAAAAATGATCTTTTTAAGTTCATATAATATATGTATACAGTAAAAACCGGATATAACGCTCTACCGGGGGACCGGGCTAGAAGAGCGTTAAAAGCGGGAAAGCGTTAAATGCGGGAGAAGGTTTTCGACATTTTAAAATTGAGAATATTAGATTATATGCTTTAAATAATGCGGGGAATCATTTTCGTGTATTATTTAAAATAGAAACTCCACAACATAGGTACAAAAACGTTTCCTTCATTTTAAATATCACAAATTTACATAGTATTTACAAAGTGTATTATTATTTCAAATCAGAATAAGTAAAAGAATTGTTAGCATTAAAACTAAAGCTAGAAAATATATTTAACATTTCTAATAGGAACCTTTATCCTTATATTAAACATAAGATAAAATTATGAAAGCAACTAATAATAATATTTTGTTTTGTTTTTTAAAATGTAACATTTGTATTCTTGAGCACCACTATGAGGACTATAAACTTTCACTTACTGTTTATTCTGTTTTAGTGAAAAACTCTTCGAGTTTCGTCTGACGAGTGGACGAACGACCACACAAAAGAGTGTTTTCTGCTTTGTTTATAGGTCTTAATATATTTTCATGCGAAGCGGCGGTATCTACTGAAGCAGTGTATAGGTGGATAGTGCTAAAAGCTTCCATTACTTCAGCTACCGTTGAGATGTGCTCTAGAACATCGCCATCAGCAACTTCATCAGGGAACTCTTCTTCTGCGGCATCCTATGCAATGTCCCCTAGAATGTCGTCAATGCTCCTAACGTTGCTTGTGGTAACGTCTTTATCAATGTTAAGATAGTTCTGAAGGCTGTGTGCGTTTTCTGCAAGATGCTCGCAAATAGCTTGCCAGTCCTCGTCGTCTATAGGATCGGACCCCTCTTCAGCTGCATCCATATTGAAGTTGGCGTCAGTTATGAAGCCTACATTTTTAAAGCAATTTTGAATTATTTTAGGTTCGATTGCATCCCAAGCAGCGCTAAGGTAGTTCATGGCGTCGAGTAGAGTTACAGAAGATCGACTACTTTATTTTCCATTTCATGTAGAAATCGTTTCACTATACGTTTGCGATAATGTTGTTCTAAAACCTTTATGATCCCTTGATCCATCGGTTGAAATACGCTTTTGGTGTTTTCAGGTAAAATTTCCAGAGAGATGTTTGTAATATCTGGAATTTCTTGGGGATGCGCTGCGCAATTTTCTACGAATAGTATGACATGCCTATTTTGCTTCCGCATCTCGACATCAAAATCAGAAACATATTTAATGAACTGGGGACTCGTCATCCAAGCCTTATGTTCATGTGCATAGTCACAGGGCAGTCGTTTGATGTTCTTAAAACAGCGAGGTTTGGCCGATTTTCCAATCACTAGAGGCTTGTGTTTGTCGCTCCCATCAGCGTTGGAACGAACAAGCACAGTCACACGTTCTTTACTGAGCTTCCCTCCATGGTACTGCTCATCTTTTAACGTTAAGGATTTATCAGGCATCTCTTTAAAAAAAAGCCAAATTCGTCGGCGTTATAAATATCACAACTGGCATAGTTTTTGATAAGACTTGGGAGACTGTTCTTTTTCCAAAATTCTGCATTTTCTATGTTCACGGCGGCGAATTCTCCCCAAATCTTCTTGTACACAATGCCGTGGCGAGTTCGAAATCGGTCTAACCACCCATTAGATGGAGTAAAATATCCATTTCTTAGCTTTTGGGCTACTTCTGCAACTTTTTCTTTAACTATGGATCCGCTGATAGGTATGTTACAGTGCATTGATTCAAGAAACCACTCGTACATAACTTTTTCTAAATCTTCATATTTTCCTGTTTTCACTCTCTTTTTCTTTGAGCCATCAATAGCAGCATTTTTTTCAATATCTTTTCTGTTTTGAAGAAGAGTCCGAAGAGACGACGGCGCGATATTCATAGATAACGCAAAATCTTTTTGGCTCACAACTGGGGATTTTTTGTCATAATTTTTTAGAATTTCTAATTTTTTTGAAATTGTCAGCGTCTTTCTTTTCATACTCTTAGATTCCATATTGCATCTATTTGGAGTCGCCAGCGACACTGCTTACTGATGTGTAAATGAAAAAAGCGGAAACAGTTTGTCTGATGTAAGAGTCAGACAAGTGCTACTGAGATTGACGGCATAAATTCTTTTATTCTCTGATCCAATGAGAAAAAAACAGCAGCGCTGGCTGATTTTTTAATTTTTTTCACAGTCTTTGGGCGTTGGCTGGCTGCCAATTCCACCTATCCCCTCTTTCTCTTTGTATGGGTGGCGAGAAAATGAAAAATTCGGATGCTAACCAAAGCGCCAAAGCGTAATATCCGGGATTTCTTTGTTCAAAGAACCAATAAAAAGCGCGTTAAAAGCGGGAAAGCGTTAAAAGCGATGAGCGTTAAAAGCAAGGAATTTTTACATTGCTCTTATGGGTATGGTTCAAGGGATCGGGACAGATGAGCGTAAAAGGCGGGAAAGCGTTTTAAGCGGTGAGCTTTATATCCGAGTTTTACTCTATATATCATCATCATCATCATCATCAACCGTTTTCAATCCACTGCTGAATGTAGGTCTCCCCCAGATTTTTCCAATGTTTTCTGTCTAGTGCTTTAGTCATCCAATTTACACCGGCTACTTTTCTGATTTCATCGCTCCATCTTACTTGAGGTCGTCTTCTTGGCCGTTTTACATCTCTGGGATACCACTGTAGGGTGTTTGTGCTCCATCTATTGTCTTGTCTTCTTGCAATGTGCCCAGCCCATTTCCATTTTAGCCGTTTAATTCTTTCAATGATGTCAAAAACTTTCGTCTGACTTCTTATCCAGGTTATTCTTTTTCTGTCTCTTCTAGTTATACCTAGCATACATCTTTCCATACTTCTCTGTGTTATTTGTAATCTTTTTACCATCCGTTTTGTTAGCGTCCATGTTTCTGCTCCATATGTTAGCACAGGCAAAACACATTGTTTAAATACCTTTCTTTTCAAACAAAGGGGCATGCTACTCTTCAAAATAATATTGTTCTTCCCAAAAGCACTCCATCCATTTCTTATTCTTCTATTGATTTCATTCATGATACTATTATCCGATGATATTTCCTGCCCAAGGTACACATAATTTTGCACTTCTTTAATTTCAGTGTTGTTGTAGGCAATTTTCTTTTTTGATGCAAATGAATTGAACATCACCTTAGTCTTTTCCAAGTTTATTTTTAATCCCACATTAATACTACCTTCTGCCAACTCTTTTAGCATATTTTCCAATTCTTCAGGACTGTTACTGAAAATTACAATGTCGTCAGCGAATCGGAGATGACTTAAATATTCCCCATTTATTCTAATCCCTTTGTTTTCCCAATCCAGCTTCTTGAAAATACTTTCTAAGACAGCCGTAAAAAGCTTAGGGGAAATGGTGTCTCCTTATCTTACCTCTCTTCCAAGCTTGATCTTTGCTTTTCCTTTGTCCAAGCGGATGGTTGCTGTTGCTTTCTTGTAAATCTTCTTTACAATATTGATGTAAGGTTTGTCTATACCAATGTCCTCCAGAGATTCTACTACTGCTGATGTGTAGACCGAATCAAATGCTTTTTCATAATCAATAAAGGAAAAGCAAAGAGGTAAATTATATTCCTTATGTTTTTCAATGAGTTCCCTTACCGTTTGGATGTGATCCATTGTGCTGAATCTACTTCGGAATCCTGCTTGTTCTCTAGGTTGAGCTGAGTCCAGAGCTGATTCATTCAAGTCTTGTCGTTAAAACTTTGAAGAAAATTTTATAAATCACTGATAGTAAGCCAATTGGACGGTAGTTTTTAATGTTTTCCTTCTCTCCTTTCTTGTAAAGTAGCACCATCACAGCATTATTCCAATCTTCTGGTACATTTGACTTCTTGAGACATTTGGAAAACAGTAAGTATAGCATTTTTGAAAATTCTTCTCCTGCTTCTTTGATAAGGTCAATTGTAATTCCATCTTCTCCTGGGCATTTACCTTTTTTCATAAATTTAATGACTTGTAAAACTTCGTCTGTCATCACTGGAATTATGGCTTCGGTTTCTGTTAAGTTTTCTCGTGGGTCATATAGGTTGATTTTTCTTTGGTCTTCACATTTATATAAATCGTTATAGAATTTTTTGACAATGTGTACTATTTCTTTATTGATTTTGGTGATTGTTCCATCTGCCTTCTTTAGTGCAAAAATACCTTTTCTTCCAACACAAAGTTTGCGCCTAGCTGATTTTAAACTTTTGTTATCATCTAGAATTTTCTTGACAAGATCAGAGTTAAATTTTCTGATATCTTCTGTAACACATTTTCTTACCATTTTACATAATTCAGCATATTCAACTCTTGATTTAGGATCGTTCTTCTTCATTTTAAATTCTCTGCGTTTTTTCATCAATCTTCTTGTTTCTTCTGTTATTTTCTTTGTCTGCTTTACTTGTGCATCGCCGGCTAACTTCTTTGCAATATCTTGTAGAGTATTGGTTAGTTTCTTGTTCACTACTGTAACATCTTGCTCTTCTTCTAAAGTTGATTGAAGTACTTGGAAACGGTTTTTAAGTTCCAAATGGAATTCGTCTTTATGTTTCTGGAGATTTATTATATCGATTTATTTCTTTGAGTGTTGCAAAAGCTTCATTCTTTCCACTTTAGTATTTAACAGCAGCTTGCATCTAACCAACCTGTGATCACTTCCTGTATTGAAGTTATTGAGAACGCTGCAATCCTGAATAACATGCTTTTTGTTTGTTAAGATGTAGTCGATTTCACTTGTTGAGCCATTTGCACAACGCCATGTCCATTTCCTTTGTGGCTTTTTCTTGAAAAATGAATTCATGATATATAACTGTTCACATTCTGCAAACTCCATCAATCTGTTTCCTCTTTCATTTCGCACCCCATATCCATGATTTCCTACTGATAACTCGCCTTCTCTTTTTTTCCAATTCTAGCATTCCAGTCTCCCATTATTATTTTTATGTAGCATTTTCCCTTTTGATGCATTGAGGCTACTTCTTCATAGAAATCCTCAACTTCTTCATCAGTATAGCTTACTGTTGGTGCATAAACTTGGGTAATTTGCAGCTTGTATCTTCTGGACACCTGTATTACTAACCTTGCAACTCTATCTGATGCACTATCATATTCTACGGTGTGATTCTTCCACCTTTTATGAATCAGAAATCCCACACCGCTTGTTCTTCTATCTTCTGTGCCTCTGATACATATATATATATACATATATGTATATATATAAATATTTCTAAGTAAATATAATAGAGCCCCGAAATATAATTTACAATAACGACACTGTCACATACATGGACCAGTTAAAGTTGTGAAGTTAATTCTCCGCCCACTACTATATCAAATCTGCTTTAAAGTAAAAATTAAAGTAAAATGTGCAGAAAGTAGAGAAAAAAGTCTAGTTCAATTTGTCTATACTATGAAACAGTGAAGGTAAATAATTAAAAAGATTTGTAGAGACCAAAACCTCCAGAAAATTGCGCCTGTAAGTTTAATGCAAATTACAATCATTAGTTTTCGAGACATAGATAAATTTTACCTTTCCTCTAAATCAGTGGTCAAAATAAAAGGATTCACTACATTTTTCTAATATCAACTATTTGCAAATTAATAATATTATCTTTAATTAACGGCAGATATTCTTCGATTAAATAAGGTGTATATTTTTCTTTTTTTTTTAAAGGTTGAAGTTTTAAGGACCGCTTTGTGAATACCGCTCGTCTAAAGGGATTTCCTCCTGTTATCCAAGCATTTAAAGAAAGAATAATCTTAGCTATAAACGGATAAATGTATTAATTTTGTATTTCATATTAAAGGATTTTGTTAAATATTTATAAATACTTTACAATTTTTCGGGTAACTAATTACGATTTTCATGTACTAGTTTCCATTTTATCATCTTAATTTTATATTTCTAAATTTTTTCTGGTCCGCTTGGATACCAGGAACTCAAAAATGTTGTCAAATGTGGTTGTTACTATTTGAAAATTCAAATTTCGTTCAATTTTAACATACGCAGGAGCTCTTTTTCAAAAATTACATTCATATTCGGAAAGTCGATATAGTTACTAATCGGATAGTACCCCTTCAATCGTTCTGCAACGATTTGGGGATGAAATAGCATGAGATGGTGTGTTTTTTCTTCGAGGAAAGGAAAGGGAAACTGAAACAATGTGTCAATCAAACTACACGTTCTCTGCATATAAATTCAAGTATGTATGGGTGTGTTATTATGTCTTGTTTATATATTTAAACGAAGTATTTATGATAAATTATACGAATGGTATTTTTGTAACTTTGATAATAAATTTTTGTTAAAATATTGGGTATAAAGTTTAGTTAAAGGAATTAGTGGCTTCAAAAACTGCTCCTTGTTTTATTTTAAGCATAAAGCATTTAAACAAATCATGATAAACAATACATGAAAGTTTTCAAATCGTGATTAATGAAATTTTAGTTTTAAGCTACATACTTTACGATTGCCAAACATTATGTAAATTTTCTGTTTTGTATTATATCCATTTGAGCAATGTTTTACCATAACTATGTAAAACCCACAACTGTATTTTATTCTTCTACAGAACTGAAGGGAGACTACTTAGTAAATTTATTTCGAGTGTAAAAAGAAAACGTATTTTTATAAGAGATAAAAAAATAACAATTTATTATTTTTAGGGTTCCGTGCTTAAAAAGTAAAAACGGAACCATTATAACATCACTCTTGTGTCTGTATGTCTGTCACAGCCTTTTACACATAAACTATGGAACGTGGAAAGTTCAAATTGAGGGAAGTATTAAAAATTATTGACCCACATATTTACAGATTATTAAACATTCACCAATATATTTAGGAAAATGTAGAGGAGCTAATTAAGTTACTTGAATTAAAAGAATTTCTTCTTTGAAAATCTTGTGCTGTATCGTGTGAAAGCTTTCGTAACGCTAAACTCCAAAATACATTTCTTTTAATTTTAGGTATTATATTTTCAAAAATATCGTCGAAAATGTAGTGCAAAAATAGGTTCCCTCTCCCCATCTAATTTCCAAATCTGCTAAAACTAAAATTATAAAAAATTTAGAGGTAGTAGACAGTAACTTAAAACTCGCAGGAAAAATATAGCGATTACTCTAGGTCACATAGTTTTTGAGGAAATGGCATTTTTCAGCTACACACAAATTTCGATTTGCAGGCATTCAGCTAATGTGTTACGCAGCGCTGGAGGTACCTATCGCAGCAGAAGTATAAAAGCATTGTTGATAATGATTTTCGAAAAAAATCGTCGTTAATAAGCCGAGATATTAACCCTTAAAAACACGTCGTTTGAACATGTATAATGACAGTGGCGGCGTACTCAATGCACCATCGGCTTTTAATGCCCAGATAACAACTTTTAATGATATATTTGTGTAATGAGATGACCGGTAGCAGTATAAAAGCAATAAACGTCAAATTGTTATAAACATAGTAATTTAATTAGATTTAATCACATAAATACTATGGGATTAGAGACTAGTTTGCATTGAGTGGATCTCTCAATACACTTCCCGTGTCTTTAAAAGTTAATTAAAAACCTATCTGGAAAATGCGGCACGGACCAAATTGCCGTTGTAACTTTGTGACCTCCTTTCTCAAGGGCACTTAATACAATGCCAAGTTTAAACTTTGAACAAGGATTTTGTTTTAGCTACTCTGTAAAAAGGAAAGATTATTACTACGCTGAATTTAGTTTTATGAAATTATAAATAAAATATTACCTCTTGCGCCTTTATCACGTAAGTAGCGTACGTCAAGCTATTTTGGTCATTTCTGACAATGAATTACTCTACGTACGTCATGATATATTAATTAGACATTCCGAATTCTCACCAGAAAGTTTTAACTCTTATTTTTGCTTTACAAAATAATTCACCCCCCCCCCCCCCCCTCAAATAGATATATTAAACCAAAATTAACAATTAAATTTTTGTGGTGTGAATTCAAACTGAAAAAAAAAACAAAATCACCCAGATGCGGCAATACTGGTGGCTAGTGACATGCATCCGCTAACAGCTCCAGAGCGCAAGGGCTTAAATATGAACTGCTTTTATTGTCAGTACTGAATTAAGTTCATCATAAACAGATTAGGATAAGATTAAAAAAAGAGTTATACAGAAAAGCAATATTTGATATTATTTAGGCTTCATATGTATGTGAACTTTTATGGATACACATTAATTTTTTTCAAGTATGTACGGCTATATCCAACCCTAAGTTGCATAGTTTTTTACAAAGCCTTATTATTCTTTTAACAACATTTTTTTTTTTAATAATACACTTAGTAATTCATATATTTATCGTACGGAAGCTTCTGAGCGCGAGTAATACTCGCACTTGACCATTTATTATTTTTTATGCAAACAACTTAAAAGCTTACAAAATGCATACAAAGAATTTCTAAAAAGTCTTAAGTAAGTTTACATATTCAAAATATTAATATCTAAAAAACGTTAGTTCAGAAGTATTAAAAATAGAGTACATTTTATTAATGTCTATAGAAACTGTATATTTATATGTCATCTATTTATTTATTTAAATAATTGTTATGTATATAGAAGAACATTATGTGAAGATTATTTTTCTATTGTCGTTTTTTAAAAGTTTCAGTATTATTGTTTTCTTTTGGTGCTATATATTTTTTAATAAAAATCACAATTTGACGGCCTTACATTAATCGTTTGTTTCTTTGAAGACACCTAATTAAGAATGGAAGTACAAAGTACAATCGATTACGAAAAAATTAAAAAAAAAGAATCTTACAAACAAAGAAAAATTGTATAACCAAAAGCGCCTAAGGTTTTTTCCGAAGAAGCAAAAAAATATCATTTGGCAGATAGATAACATCGTAAACAAACATTTTTTCCCCTATCAGTTGAATATAATGTAATTTCACCATTAAATTTTAAATCCGTTTGAGTTATCTTTTGCCATAATTACAAAATCCATATCTGTATTTTATTCATACTTTGTTCAAGTGAAACTGTTTAGAAATTTTATTTCGAAGATAAAAAATGAAAACGCCTTTCTACAAAATGAAATAAAAGCAGTATGTCTTAGATGCATACGACTTAAAACTTATAAAAATATGCACGCAAAATTTTAAAAAGTTTTTAATTTAATATACACAATCGCAGATATATTAATATTTAGAGAAAGGTATTTTTTTAGAAGTATTTGAAAAATAGTTTAAAAAACGAAAAAGTCCTTCCGGCCAGTGCCGGGAGGAAGAGGTAGCTTTCATATTCCTTATTTTAAAAAAGCCAACTTATATTATTCAAAAACACACGAAGCTCAATTAAGTGGAAACTGAATGTAGGAGATTCAATACTAATTTTTATCAATTCTAAATCATTTTGAATGAGAATTTCGCAAAATTAGTCAGCGTTATCCAAGCTGCTTTTATTTAAAGTAACTTATATTTCGCTGCCAAATTCGGCGATTTTTTAAAGTGCCTGCCATTTTAAGACAACATGGTGGATGAGGGTAACCAGTCAACTTGGTCGAGACCTTAGTAATTGCTGTGCACATGCTCACTCACATTGGAATCGGTTGATACCTACGAGTGCTGTCGCAGGCAAAAAATCAGATTTTTCAAAATGTCACCCACGTTAGAAATTGAAACTGCTATATCTGAGCCATTTCTTAAGATAAAGACAAACAAAAAATGCTCCTGAATCCTTATATCAAGGTCAAATACTTAAGAAAGAAACCTTTTTCAATTTCTAATTTTTTTGCACCTCACTTTAAATATATATTTTTTTAATTTAATGGCCGCCATTTTAAAACAAGATGGCTGATGAAGCTGGCCAGCGAACTTGGTCCAGATATTGATGTATACTATCCACATGCCTTCTTCCATCGAAATAGGCGAATACGTGTGGTATCGCGAGACACATACAAGATCGTTTCAAAGTATTAGCCATGATAGAAATTCAAAGTGCTATAATTCAACCACTTTTTAGGATATAAACAAAAGAACAAATTTTCAGAAACAAAAACTGCTCCAGAATCTTTGTATCAAGGCCAAACACATAAAAAAAATCTTTTTCATTTTCCAATTTTTTAATACCTCATTTTAAATTTTAAATTACATTTTTTTTTTTAAATCGCAACCCTTTTGAAACAAGATGGCGAATGAAGCTGGCCAACAAACTCGGTCGAAACATTGGTATGTACTATGTACAGACCAAGTTACATTCAAATCGGTTCATAAATTCGCCTGTTATCGCGTGACAAAAATCAGGGCGCTTCAAAATGTCAGCCACGCTAGAAATTCAAAATGCTATAACTCAGCCATTTTTTAAGATATAGACGAAACAAAAACTGCTCCCGAATCTTTTTATCGAGGTCAAACACATAAGAAAAAAATATTTTTTCAATTTTCAATTTTTTGGTACCACATTTCAAATTTAAATGTTTCTTAAAATTTAAAATGGCCGCCATTGTTAAACAAAATGGCGGATGAAGCTGGCCAACGAGCTCGGTCGAGATATTGGTCTGTACTATGTATAAACGAAGTTACATCCAAATCGGTTCATAAATACGCCTTTTATCGCGTGACAAAATTCTGGACGTTTCAAAATGTCAGCTTCTCTAGTAATTCAAAATACTATAACTCAGCCATTTTTTAAGATATAGACGAAACAAAATGTGCTACGGAGTCTTTGTATAAAGGTCAAATACATAAGAAAAAAATATTTTTCCATTTGCAATTTTTTGGTACCACATTTTAAATTTAATTTTTTTTTAATTTTTAAATGGCCGCCATTTTGAAACAAAATGGCGGATGAAGCTGGCCAACGAACTCGGTCGAGACATTGGTATGTACTATGTACACACCGAATTACATCCAAATCGGTTCATAAATACGAGAGTTACAGTGTGACATAGGTCAGATATATATATATATATATATATATCAATTTTGAACGGAGGGTGGTTTCGGGGTCTGGGGGTCATGATCGATGAAAATATACCAAAATTTTTTGAAATCGCTTTCCTCCGAACGGCTGCAATAGGTAGCTTTTTGTAAAGAAAGCTACCTAAAAAAAACCCACTTTTCTAAAAGTATTCATCACTTATTTTGAAAATCTTTCATAAATTTTTACTGCAATTCTGTTAAAATAATAAATTTCATATGCACCCCGAACTCGCTTATGGAGAAATTATTGCTTTTGTTTATGCTTGGTATGAAGCGCAAGCAATTGAATTTATTAAAAAATACATCCTTTTTATTTTGTTTCTTTTTCTATGATATGACAACAGAAAAGAAAAAAAATTAAATGTCCTTTAAACTATCTTTTTAGGATTTCAAATATGATTTCTCGATGTATAATCGTAAATTAATTAATATTAAACTATTAATTGATAAAAGCGTATTTTTTATATATACTATCCTGTTTATTTTTTATTTATTTTCGAGTTTTTAACCTTTAAAATGTTTTTACAGACACTTGGTAGATTTTGTCTGCATATGCGGGCGCATGATTAAACACATTGTTGTTTGAATGTCGTAAGCAAATGGAAAAATACCTTAAAATTAATGTAATAATTTATAATTAAGTTCTAAAATTTTTAAAAGTTGTCATCAGAAAAACACCTTTGTACATAATTTTTATAATTCTAACATATCAGAAAACGATTAGAAAAACGATGAAAAAACGATTAGAAAATTTCATCTTTACATACAAAAATCAAGTCGAGTTGACTAAAAGAGTATAAGGAAAAATATAAGGGTGAATATCACAAAATGTGAGATTTTGAAAACAAAAATTTTGAAAATTTAAATCGTATCAAAGCTTCTGATTTTTTTTTTAATGTTGATTGAACAGCTGAATAAAGGAATTTATATGTAATATTTTTAAAGTTTGGAGAGCTTTAGTTCAATTTTATGTAATTATAATTATATGTCATTTTCTTGGCTTATGTATGCCAGGATAATGACAATTTCATTCTAAAACATATTTCACATTCTTGATTTTTTTTACTTGTATTTTCTTTTATATGATTTTTTTCTTTTATATGTAAAAGATCTTACTGGTAGCAATGACTTTACTACTTCTGACTTGAAATATGTCAAAGACAAGAAGAATTACTCTGCAGCGCCATCTTTATACCTCATAAAGAACTAAAATGAGAATGCCAGGATTCATTTTAAGTGACAATCATATTTTAATTATGGAAAATTATTTACAAAAACAAGAACTTATTACCTTCCACATATATGTGTTATATAAGGTATAATTATTAATTACAAATTAAAAAAACTAGAAAAAGATATTTGTACATGATAGCAGAATACCTTTTACTTTCCGCACATCACAGTGTAATATGCCAGGAAAATGACAATCTGAAATTTTAAGTCTTTTAATTGCTTTATTTTTGTGTTATTATGAATATAATATCGCTTGAAAATACGTCTAAGAATATTTTTCATTATAAGGGAAAAAGAAAATTGCAATATATACCATTAAATAGAAATTTTATTGTGCGGGCTGCAGTTTTCGTATTTTGTGATATTGACCCATAAGTACTTTTTATTAACGTGTCTAGAAGGTGCATAGTTATTATATTTATATATTTAAAAAAATATTTATATATGTAAAGAAAGTTATGTAAAACTTGGTACAGGGTTCATAATACTTTCTAATGCCAGATTCATTGACACTAGAAGGATGCTGAGGGGTCATTTGCACTCCTACCAAATAAATATATTTTGGTCCGAACTAGAACATCTTTATAAAATAAGTTTAAAAGGCACAAATAAGAAAAGGGTTAAATAAATAAGTTAAATAGTTTTAATAAAAATTCTGGTGTGAAAGATTTTTTTAAAAATTGAGAAAAATGTTCTGCCTTTTTCAGTGTTAAACGGAAAGGCTATGCAGTTTTCCGAAAACTGAGTTTTCTTTTTGTCATTTTCGCAGTTCCTTATGAATAATAGTGTGTAATTTTCATAGCAATTCTCTTGGGCTCTGCCATATATCACTTCAATTATTGTACTTTTTTAGTATTCCAGTAATTAGTTTCACGCAATTAACATCATGTACTAAAGTAACGAAGGAAAATATATAGAAGAGTCTGTTAATCTTCAGTCACTGGATATTAATTTTTTTACTTGATAAGACTGTTATATTCTTAAATAAATTTCCGAATGAAACGATTGAATCTTAAACTTTATATCGTTTTTCTATTTTCATAGTTTAGGCGTTTTAATTTTATTGTTTTACTTATTTTTTTTAAAGAAAAAACATAAGTCTATGGCCTTTCTTAAATTACTTGTTTCTTTTAAGTAATATAACTAAACATGTAACTCGTGCAACCGATTACAAAAAAGCTTTTTATAGAAACAAGGACATTAAAAATGAGATAAAAACGCCAAATTGGAAATGGCTAAGATTCTAATTCGAAAAAAGCAAAAAGAAGTATAATTTGATAAAGAGGAAACTTCTTAATGCTAAAAGATGCTTTAAATTTATCAGATATATAAATTTAAAAAAACGTAATCTTTAATTTTAAAATTTAAAATACATTGCACATATTAGAAATGCATTTTAGACACTCAGAAAATTTGAAAATTCTGCGTTACATTGAAAAAAAGTTTCGATAAACAGCAGACTGATAAATCATTTTTCTGAGATTTTGAACGATTCACAAACGTTTTTAAACATTTAAAATAGTTTAAAATGGGATAAATTTTAAGCAATTAAATGTTTAATTAAACAGTTAAATAACGAAATTAGAAATTTCTGAGAAAGTAGTATATTGCTTTGTGTATAATTAATCAAATATTATTGTTAAGTTTATGTAACCTGAAATTTAGTTTATAATAATTCTAATAACAATGATTTAATCAAAGAATTTCTAATATTGTTTATTTATGTAATTAACCACCCATTAACCTCGTTATCACTAAATCAGAAACAAGTATAATATTAATTAATACACAAACTGTGTAATAAATTACAATCACAGTCGTATACTATAATTGCTCTTCAAAGTATAAATGAATTTTAATTAATTGTATACGCTATCTTTTAAAAAACCTACGTATATGAAATAAATTAAAATGTAATAACGCCTACAATAAATATATCTTCACTCGGATGAGAATAATTAATGCTGCCAAAAATCTACACAAAATCTTCATTAAAATATTTTCGAGGTAAATAGTTCTTACAAAAGATTCCGTACAACATTCATTAACATGCCAGGAATTCTTAGAAAATTCATTACCGGAAACACAAGTGAGCGTTCTTTACTAATGATGATAAATTTATGAATGGAATTTATAAAGTACATAAGCACACAATGATATGTAATGTTGATCTATCTCAATCATAGACACCTGTAAGTGTTGAAATTTCCGTAAATTCATCTAAAGAAATTAGATAATATAATATAATATAATATAATATAATAATGTAAATTTAGTAGGACCTCTCTAAATTACTTTTTCGGATATAACATACTCTTTTCGTGTGTTCCGAAAAAATGTATGGTATCCGGAAATTAAATCAACTTTATATATTTCTCGATTGTGTGCTTCGAAACTCGCTATCATTAACTTTTCTAAGAAAATTGTAAGATGTGTATATAAAAAAAAATCCTTTGAATACAAATATAATCTTTTTCAAGTAGGTTAAAATCTTCCTTAATACCTTCGGCTATATCGCGCTTTTGAATGAATCCCTCTTTTTTCTTATTTTTCTGCTGGCATGCGCAATTATGTCAAAGTTATACTGTACTACAAATTTATTTATTTTTTTCAAATTATGCATATTGTATATACGCACATACCGGGTGTCCCAAAAAGGACTGACTGATTTTAAAATTCAATAACTTGCAAACGGTGACAGATATTTAAAAAATTCTTGCAGGAGGTTTATGCATAAGGTCAAAAGTTTTATTACAGTGATTTTCGATTTTAGTTCGAATTACAAACAATAGATGGCGCTGTAAGCAATAGTCGCTAAATACAGGCTCGATTTTTGGTCCTTTCTCTTGTTCTATGCGGAAAAAGGAGATGGAAATGTATTATCCAGGCCACGAAGTACCAAAAATCAAGCCTGAATTTAGCGTCTATTGATCGCAGCGCCATCTATTGTTTGTAATTCGAACTAAAATTAAAAATCACTGTAAAAAAACTCTTGACCTTATGCATAACCCTCCTGCAAGAATTTTTTAAATATCTGTCACCGTTTACAAGTTATTGAATTTTAAAATCAGTCAGTCCTTTTTAGAACACCCGGTATATATATATATACAGGGTGTTTCAGCACAGCGGTTAGAAAGTTTCAGGTGAGATATACCTAGACGATACACCTAGGCGACACAAAACGCAAGAAAGGAAGGACACGGACAATGTCAGAAAGCATGTTTATTATTTGTAGTACCTCGAAAATGCTGGAACAATGATGGACGGTGTTGAGGGATTTGTTGCACGCATCGTGGTAGCTGCTGAGGAAGTCCGGTAAACGACCAGTATTTCCAAGAACATTGGATCTTATAAGCGCCGGTAATGTGAGTTTGCATCATGGCCCGGGGTCGTAATTTCGAAAAACTTCTTTGATGGCGATCGTTGACTCTCTTTTTGTTCTTATTTCTTAGTTTCGTGCTGTACTAAGAATAAAAAACATAGTTTCTCACCCTGTCCGTGTCCTTCTTTTATTTTGTTTTGTGTCGTCACTACCGAATGAGGAAAACGTTTCCGACAATGCATTGTAATGTGAAGTCCCATTGTACTCTGTCTCTCCTGCAACTTTTTAAGCATTGTACTGAAGAGCCCTGTATATAGAGGTGTGAAAATTATTAGAATAGATGTGAAATATACACTAAAATCTTGTTATATTAAATAAATAATACACCATTTAAGAAATATTGATACATTTAATATTTAGTGTGCATCCTCTTGTTTTTATTAAAGATTCGATACGTCTTGGCATACTTTGTATGAGTTTTTGGCAATTAGTTTGTATTTCGTTGTCATGGTGCCACATTTGGATGAGTCTTTCAATTAGGCCATACTTGTTTATGATGTTGCATTTCTTTAATTTTTTCTTTACAATGGCCCAAATATTCTCTATGGGGTTCATATCTGGACTGTTTCTAGGCCATGGAAGTGCTTTCTTTAATTAAAAATTAAAGAAATGAAACATCACTAACAAGAATGGTCTGATAGAAAGACTCATCCAAATTTGACACCATGACATCGAAATACAAATTAATTGCCAAAAACTCATACAAAATGAAGTATGCCAAGACTTTATACGTATGCGAATCTTTAATAAAAAACAAGGGGATGCACACTAAATATTAAATATACCAATATTTTTTAAATGCTATATTATTTTTTTAACACAACAACATTTTATTGTAAATTTCACGATTATTCTAATAATTTTCACACCTCTGTATGTATATATGTGTATGTGTGCGTGCGTGTATGTATGTGTTTATGGGATAATTAAAGAAAATATGTTGTCCACAAAATCCTTGATTTGATTACGCTTGTTTCAAAGCAACCACAAACTTTACTTAAACCAAAAGTACATAAAGAAATAAGCAACAGACAGTGGTTTAACACACTACGAAATGGCCTTATGTAAAATTAACAAAAATAGCATTAGAAATAGAAATGGCTGTTCTACTAAAATCCTTTACCACCCGAATAAATACAGAGATATATAATTTGTGCCCCATTGAGATTAGAAAAAGCAAATCATTAATTTAACAAAAATGTTCGCATATAAAACTAGAATAATGTTATTTGCAGGTTGCATTTAAAAAATTCCAAAATAGAAAACTGATGCAGAGCTATTTGTATAAATTAACACTAGAGGGAAAATTCACTATTGTAATTCCCAAAATTTATCTGTTGTGAAAAATATTTTACAATAATATACAAACATTAAACTTTTTGAATAAATACTACAAATAATGCAATAATACAAAAATAAAAAGATAAAGAAAAATTGAAATTATTCGGACTATTAAGCAATCATTTTAAATATTCTTTTCTATGAATGCTTACTTTTCCGTGTTGTAAAGAAATATTCAGAAAGAAAATATTTTTTAAGGAAAAACGAAAACAGGGTAATTAATTTGCACTATTTTAGTCTTTTTTAAAAGTTTTAAAACGTGAAATTCAAACTAGATAGATACTTACTTTGTAACAATCGGTAATTATCCAACATAATTAGGCAGTTGAATCTAGATGTATAACCAAAGACAACATCCTTACCAATTTACATCCAATAAGGAAATCTTATGTCAAATATCACAAACATTAGATGATGAGCAGAAGATTATATCAAATATTGCAACACAGAAATTGTATTTTGCATACGTACAATTCAGTGCTGTGCATAGACATAGCTAATCGTAAAATGCAAATCTCTCATTTATTGCTCCTAATAATTCAGTTCATCTTGTATTCTCTATAATTCTCTGTATGCCAATCACAGAATTCAAGACGTAGATCTAACAATTTGATTATATCGCAAAACAGTTTTAGAAAGCATAATTTTAGTTTAGAGAATAAATGTCAGACATCCTGATGGAGTTTGAGTAGACGAAGTTTCAGCATATTTAATTAATATATAAAAGTTTGGTTACAGGAAATCTAATATAGGAGAAAATCTAGTAAAATAAATTGCATTTGTTTCTTCTCATAAAAGAAGAACATATAATATTTTTGACAACAATGTCATCTTAATTTATTTTTGTTCCATCAGGAAATAAATCAGGGTACAAAATTTCTGATACTTTGAATATTTATCTAATACAGTTTTGTTATAAACGATTAGCAAAATTTTTAATTGTCCAACGCATATTTGTACACTAATTACGCTAACATATAAATAAAAATTATAATAAATTGAAGTAAAAGTTGTAGTATGAATAAACATGTTTTTTTTTTAAAGGTAAACACGATTATGGTATTTAGACTTAATGAAAATATTGAAGAATACCATCAAGTTTGTTAATGTAAACATGAAATTAATTATTTTACAAATCTGCATAAATAATAGGTTTGAAGGCTAAACCAAATGAAATAGAGTAAAATTACTGAGTGTTTAAGTTTTCATACAATATTTCAATATCCCCCCAATATCCTGAAAATCCCCCAATACCCAGTAATTTTACTCTACGTAAATTTAATCCAAAACACTACTACTTCTACTACTTTCCGGGTACCCATTTAAAACGAAGTAACTAAGTGACAAATTTGAATGAACGGAATGGCAATTAATGAAAAAAATTCTCTAAACAAGTTTCATCTAAAGCGCTACTTTTTCTCCTTCCAGCTACCACTAAGAATTATAGACTCTTCTATTTCAAACGAAGTGACGTTTTTGAACGAATGAAACGGCAGTTACTGAAAACATTCCCTGGCAAAGGCTGCGGATGCAGACCGAAATTACTCGAAAAAAAATGTATTTTTTAAACTTTTAGCATCTGTATTATTATTTGTCACATTTGAAGTTAACAGAGAACTGAAGTGGGCTCTAAAGTGTTTCGGAATATCCGAAACATTTCATGGTACACTACCATGGCACATGAAATTTCTTTTTTGTATGTTTCAGAATATGACTGCGGCGCATACCTCATATAAATTAATTTTAAAAGGTTGTAGTATAAAAATATAACAGCACTAAGTTTACTTGATTCTGGGCTGTTGCAACTTAATAAAATTATAATAACTTATTTGATTAAACATCTTTGATAAAATATAATTTCTGGATTACATGGCAATCCCTATAACTTTCACTTACATCAATTTTACCCTTTCTAATTAAATGACAATATCAAGAATGTTAAATTTCAAATGCACCGAGATATTCTCTATGTTGTTGTTGCTTTTGTTTGTGTGGTTCTGATTTATTTTCCGCGCAGCTGTTTTAATTTTATTTACGGTGCATTTATTAAATGTTGTTAATGTCAGACGATAAAATCATCCCAGAACATATACAAAAATGAATGCGATCCAAAACGAAAAATAAATTTTTAGATATGTAAATTCTTATAAGTAATTAATATTTCACAAATATATGCCACAATTAATTTGTGCAAAGAAAGCAAAGTATTGTTAATAAAAGGTTTTTATAGAGTTTCAGAAATGGATTAGGATAGGCTTTTTCTTCATTTTGTTTTAAATCATAAGTTAAACTATGTTTCTTAACAAATAACATTTTCAATTTAGGAAAAGTTTGAATAAAAGTTACGGCAAAAAAAGTTCATAATTAGTTATTTTGTATCTATGTGTTGTCTTTTCATTAAAAATCAAAAATTATTACAAAAGTTTCTTTTGATTTTGAAAGAAATTTTAATTCCACTTTAAGCACTCGTAATAGAACGTAACTCTTGTATCTCTAATATTTTTTCTACTTAAAAGACTATTATACAGTTCTTTGATTAGAAGTAGATTATACCAAACTGAGAAAAAAAACCCTCTTGATTTGAGAATGCAAATTTAATAAAAACACGACTCGAAACTAAGTGGATTTATATATATAAAAAAGTACGTACCAGAATATTGCAATATTTTAAAAATTGGTAGCTCGTAGCTTTGATCGTAATATTGTATGTTCTATTTTTGAGCTAAATATAGGTGAGTCTAAAAATATTGAGAAAATAATTTCATGAAAACTTAAAATTGCAAAAGTGACCTAGTGTTTAAATTTGCTATTTTGTTACAAGAATCTTATTTTTGGATGCTTCAAAGTCTTAAACTCAAATATTTAATTCTGACACTGCAAAAAATATTGTAGAAAATAGAAAAATAGTTTCAGTAACATTCCAAAAAAGTTAATTAAATATAAATTGCTCTCTTAAGTGAACAGTGTTGATTATTGTACTTAAGGTAAAGCAAACAGAGGTCGCGCGGTAGGAGAGATTGCGCAAAAGGAGATTCGGCGGGAAGGAGTAGAGTGCGATCGCAGTGACTCCATGTAGTTGTACAGCAGCATTAGTGCAGTGTCTACATGAATGTGCACATTGATTGCTCCGCGCGTCTTGGATAAAGCATTGCTATCTTGTTTTGTTTATCCAAAGTACTTCAATTTTCATAAATTTAGTCAGAATTTTTATAGAATGTCCGTAGTACAAAACATTTTTAACTTAAACGATTTCTTATAAGCTACTAAAATAGATTAAGGATGCGAACACCAACAAATCATTTTAGAAGTGGCCACATTTAAATAAAAGGCCGCGCAATCTCTCCTACCAAAATAGGAGAGTTTACCCATCTGCTACTTAGGAGATATGGCGCATTTCCCCATACGTTTCAGTGCTAGGAGAGATTACGCAGCTTATTGATAAATTTGAATGGATTGTGAATTACGTATAAAATATTAGAACCAATTAATTTTGAAATAATTTTGCAAAAACACATAATTATCGAAACTAAATTGGCAACAAATTATTTTGCAAAAAGTGCTTTTGCAGCAAAAAAAATTGTTAATAAATTAATAATACAGTTGATATTAAATTAATTTTATGTAATTATTTTTGTTAATAAATTAATAATATATTTTTTAATAAATTAAATGTCATTTTTTTAAATTTATGAACAATTAATTTTCTAATAAATTAATTTTGTTTACTAAAATAAATTTTCGAATAAATGATTTATTTTATTTTTATTTTTTTTATTTATTTATTTATTTATTTTTTTTTTTTGCTAATAAATAACGAGTGTTGGAAATTTTAATGCATTTTTAGGGTCACAATGCCGAATATTTACAGAAGGAAATCGAAAAAGGATGGATGGAGAACACACAATACTTCAAAAATTTATTTTTTAAAAAATTCGCTAAAATAAATATAAGTTTAAATTTGAACATTTTCAACTTCAGCCAGACTGAATTAAATCCAACATCCTTTCTTTACAAGACCGATGTTGTACGAAGTGAGCTATTTGTTCCTTGATTGTAACGCTGAAATTAGGATCATGTTTTGAAATAAAAAATTCTGAAAAATGGCAGAATTCATTTCTTTAATGGAAGACTTTTTAAAAATTGTATGATTTGTCGTGTGACAGCAGGTATTCAACGGTTAGTACACAAAATTTCAAGTCTCAAACTTAGACAGTTTCCTCGTACCGACTCTGTGACAGACGGGCCGACAGAAAAGTGAGACGAATAGGGTTTCGTTAGATGAACGAAACCCTAAAAACAAATGGTTCTCAATGCATGAAAATATAATATAACCACAAACGAAAAGATACAATAACTTCTTACGAGTTACCCACTATTCGGAAAAGGGTTCTTAATATTTTGAAACCTCATAATCTGATACAGTTTAGAGATATAAAAAAACATTTATGAAAGTAAAGATACGTTTGCTGTCACTGCTCTTTAGAAACGTTTCCAGATAGTTTTTATATTGTGCTTTTTATCATTCCAGGGCCAAATATAGGCAAAAAAATAACAAATCGCCAAATATTGATTAAATAACTAGCTTTGACAACGAGTATTTCTTTTAAGCCGTACAAATATTGTTCCCATATTTAAATTAAATATTTTCATTTTATAATATTATTTCTAATTAGATTTTTTCTTCTTTGCATTTTATCTAAAGCCAATAATTGTTTTTTTTAGGTGTTTGTATTTTGTAATTTCTAATGGATATAAACGTTTCAATCAATGAACAAAAAGATAGCATAATGTGCCATCATGGAGAGGAAAAACATATGCTATGGTAACCGTTTAGTCCAAAATAAAAGAACTTCCAGTCATAATTCTATAAATAATCTACGTAGAACTATGTGCTATATACTAAAACCTTCCCAGAAATAATATGTATCCAACAGTGCAAGTTCCATTAAAATCCATTCAGTAGAACTCGAGTTATAAGCACCCGAAACGAAATTTTTGTTTGAATTTCATATATATAAGTAGATTAATCGGTTTTCTCAACCCGGAATACAGGTTTTTCAGGTGCTCTCTATTCTCAAGTAAATATTTTCAGCAAACGAAAATCAGTGGCAGCAAAAAATACTTTTTTTCTATAAATGCTTCTTTAAATCCTTAAAATATAATAGTTTCTGTTATTATTAAACATAAAGAATGCTTTTCGGAATCATGTGTTACTCGCTAGAAGCTGTTGTACATTTTTGTTGTCAGTTAAATTATATTTTGGTTGATAAAGAAATATTTTTCTTATTAAGATTTTACTTCAGTCATCTGAAAAAGATCCGCTCACTAATGCTAATCCTATGGAAGAAACTTTTAAAGATATCTCGTTCGTAGTTTAGTATTTTTAAAGAATTATTTTTCTATTGGCTGACTGAGATCGATCTGTACAAAGGGCGTTTTTTACTTTTCCGATTTTGCTTACAGATATTTTCAATTAAAATACTTTCATTTCTGGAACTGGTTTCGAAAGTGAAAGCATTCTCTTGAAAAAAATCTGCAAACAAAATCGAAAAGTAAAAAAGTATAGATGTAGAGATCAATCTCAGCTATCCAATGCAAAAATATCCTTTAAAAATATTAAAATGCAAACGAGATATCTTAAACACATTCTTCCATAGGATTAGCTTAACCCAGCGAGTCTTTACAGGTGACTGAAGTAATCACTTAAAGTGTGGAATAGAAAACAAATATGTGAAAAAATAAGATAAATGTCGTAAAAATCTGCAAATTGACATGTAAGAGTAAAAAGCCTAAAAAAAATGCAGAAAATGGAAAAAGTGGAAAATTACCAGCATCCAGGTCATACTCTTATGTAAGAGAAAATATTAATTCGATGCAAAAAATATACCTTACAGAAAAATAACATTTTTATAAACTTTTTTAACTTTTGAATTTAGGAATTAAAAAAATTAAAGTACTTAAAACATACCGATGTTCTATTAACATTTATAAAATGAGACAGGAGAAATTTATGTATATTCAGTGTGTTGCCGAATTCGACAGACAAATTCAGAGGTTTCATAGTAGGCATCAAGATGATGAAAAGTTGCCTTAGAACATGGGCCACACACCACTTATTTTGTCGCAAATACGGTGTGTTTCATCCTAACTGAACTTGGGGTGACGGCAGTAATTTTGAGAAAAATAAAAACATTGCATTGAAAATGCAACGATATGTACCTTGTTTAGTGTAAAATGTTAAAACATCACAAAAAATTCTGGAAAAACAGGGTGCTCAAGCAATCGATGATACTGTATGCATTAGTAATCGCAGTTCAAAATTTGGAGCATCAAGTGCATACTGCTGGTGTGTATAATTGAAACGTCTATCGCTTTTTCTTTATACTAGCCGCCCTTGGCTACCAGTTTGGTCTCCCTTAAGGAGTCTTGTACCTTTTAAACGCGTCGAAAATTAACGAAACGCTACAAAGTTTGAATTAGTCTATCTTCAAAACCTTCTTATGTATAATAATGAAATTTTGGATATTGATTAAACAGATTGTGCTTTGTAATATGCTGTCATTCGAAATTTATTAGCCTTTTACAGAATTTGTGTATTGTTGAAATCAAAATAGCTATTTTTTTTACTCCAGAAGTCATTGCGCGCATGATATCTTGATAATGTATGGATCGTGATGAAATTTGGTAAAAATACTAAACAAACTTGTGTGTTTAAAATGATCTACTCTTAGGCCAAAATTATTTAATTAACTATATAAAAACAATATTTTTGTAAAAAAAAAAAAATAATAATAAAAATTTTGTATTTTTAATGAATAAAAATAGTCATAACTAAAAATATTACCATTGTAAATAGCTAAAAGTAGTTCATTTTAAACACACATTTTTGTTTAGTATCTTTAGCAAATTTCATGACAATCCATGCATACTTTCTCAAGATATCATACGCGCAATGACTTATGGAGTAAAAAAAAGGGCTATTTTGATTTCAGCAATGCACAGATTCTATAAAAGTTTAATAAATTTTAATGGTAGCATATTACAAAGCACAATCTTTTTAATCAAAAACAACAATTTCATGTTTATACATAAAAATGTTTTGAAGATAAACTCATTCAAACTTTGAAGTTTTTCATTAATTTTCGACGCGTTTAAAAGGTACAAGACCCCTTAAGCATATGCTAAGCACGTTACTTTTATACACAATTTAATTTACTTGCTCAATCCTTCGCCAAGTTAAAAGATTCTGATGCAGAAATCCTGAACTCGGCATTTTTATGTTAGCCGAGCGCAGGTGATAAATCGCCAAACATTGTTCCCGTCGTATTTTTTCGTATTTCATTTAAAATATAGTACTTTCACTCATTTTATTTAAGATGCATAACTTTAATTTGAAACTGAAACTTTAAAATTTATGACTCTCATATATTGCTTTAAAAAAAAAAGAAAGTAATAAATAATACCATAAACCATGACATTTAATTTCAACATCAAAGCTTTGTTTTAATTTACCACCCGAAAAATTGTTTATGATAAGCGGGCTCTCATGTCAAGCATACAGGTCGTATGTTTGTTGTTGAATAAATAAAAAATAAATAAATTGTTTATCACAGTCGCATGAAATGGACTATTATAATACTGATGACACGATATTTACAATATTTGGTGATTCATCACCTGCTCCCGGCGAACATTAAATTACCAAATTGGCCGCTTGGCATACAAAAAGTGAAGCGGTCTACCCGGAAATGTTGATGACAGTCACGTGACTTAGGCTTTTATTATATAGATTATTACATTTACAACAAAGGTGAGAATGTATATTAAAAATTTTATTATAAGATACTTCAGGTTTCTGAAAGTTATTACCTTCAACCTCAACTGAATTAGAGTAGAGCACTCTGTATTTTTGACTAAATACTATGGCAATTTTCATCCACTTGATGCCTAGTATCACCTCTCTAAATTTCTCGGTCGAATTCCGAAACACCCTGTATATATTCAAACATTGAATAATGAAACAAATTCTAAATTAAAATACAAAACTCGCTTTTAATGTTTTGGGTACTAGGAATTTAAATAATTTTCCCATTTTCTAAACAGATATAAAATGTAGTTCTACTCTAAATCACCGAATAATATATCTTGTTTAAAGTTTCAATAAATGTAAAAGGATTTGAATATTCTTAAATGTCTGAAGAGTAAATTCTCATTTCCATGGAAATTATTCCAAAAATTTCTTCCGCGAAACATTTTAATGAAACAGAACACTTCACGTTAAATTTCTTTCATAGTTTACATATTTTATAAATTGTATAGAAAACCTTACAAAATTTTCAAAGATAGTCATTTCTTTATTTTTACAGCATTAACTCTTGTCAGTTTTAATTTAGATGACTTGTTCATAAAATAAATGAAGAATGAGACAATAAAGATATTTCGGCTATATTTTATTCTGAGGGTTTGTTCAAATGCTTGCGTTTAGAATGTTATTTTTTATCTGTATTTTTCCTTTAAAAGCAACTTCTATAAATCATTCTTATGACACTCATAACTTAATCATACTTCATGAAATTTTTAATTTTTTACAAGAATAAATAAATAACTATAAAGTTTAAATTTAGAAAGATTCTGACGCCTGTAGCACTCTATTTGCGTCATTAAAAAATGGCAGACGGAAACAGAAATTTTTTAGTGTCACCAAATATAGTTGAAAATTTTTGAAATAAAATTATTCAGCAAATAATTTGTAACTAAAAGTAAAAGGACTGATTCACGGAATTGCTTTTATTTTTCTAGTTTTGTTGTTACCTTGTTTGTTATCCCCATAGATACCTGCAAATGCTGTGTTTAACAGAACCTGAAAGCTCTATTAGAAGTTAACCTGAAGCACGACCCAAACACGAGAGATATCAACCCGAAACCCAAAATGATAGAAAAAACCATCCATAGATTAATATTTTCATGAACTGATGAACAAAGAGCCTGTAATTATATTTGTAATATCAATTTTATCTTTTACATAAAATATAAACATTTATGAAAACCTAAGCATTCCAAAAATTCGCCATTTCACCAAATTCAAAGAATTAAAATTTGGCGATAAAAATAATATTTGACTCATTACTGTCTGAACAAAGCGAAGGCTAATAAACAGCGCAATATTACTTCCCGGGAAAATACAGCTACGATGGATATTAAATCCATGGCCTACTAAAAGAATGCCTAATAAAAATCTTTCGTCAATCATAACTCAAAAACTATTTGTCGGATACAGTTTCTGACTGCATCAGAAAGTACCTATGAGAGTAACCTACTGAAAAATGAAACTATGAAAAATAAGTTCCAAACAGTTTACAAATTGTTATACAAATTGTCATTTTTTTATTAACTGACTTTCAGAAAAATGTTAGTATTTAGCGACTATCAACGAGTAGATTTGGAAAAAAATGCTTCGATTTTGATACTTCTTTTGATCATGGTATAGGCTCGTACTGGTGGTTATCCAAGAAGAACTAAAGCATCAATAAAAAATGAAAAAAAAAATAAAAATGACAATTTGAGGAAAATCCCTTATCATTCAGCTGCTTTTAGAGAACAACTAAAAATTGCTCACTCGAACGCCGATATCTTTCTGAAATTTTACGATATTTGACTAGATTTTTTTAATAAGTTGCTCCATAGAGTTGACTATTAAATTATGTAAAATGATCCTTGTTATCGCTCGCGCATGCGCAGTTAAAAATTATTTCATACAACTGCTCGCATTTCCTAAAATATTTAATATATTTATATTCCAATTGCACTCTATTGTTTCTACTATATTTTGTCAATTTTTCTGAAACCGGTGTTAAATTTGGTTGAAAACCCTGAATCTTATAAGCAAAAAACCTGCAAGAATTTTTTAATTTTCTAAATAAACTAGAAAGGTAGCCCGTCAAAAATGACGGAAATTTAGATATAAAGATAAATACAACTCATGTGCAAGAATATGAGTTTTCTCGCTTGTTCCGCAGTGATAGATGGAAATAACACATTTAAAGAACGAAACACACTTATGAAAAAATGTGTACAGTAGAAGACCACTAATCTGCACAGTTTGGTTCCAATTGTTATGCAGATTTGAGGCTTTTTGCGGTCATGTCTATTCAATCTTTGTTTACATTTTTTTAAATTCATATGTTGGACAATTTAGATTGTTAAGCCTTAAAAATAAATAAATTTTACACTTGAAGTAAGGTAAAAACTATTAAATTATCGTATACGATTTCATGAAATGGTATTATATGATATTATATGTGTGTGCTTCACGATCTTGGTTACGACGTTGGCGAAATTGGCTGCAACTTGTCATAATCCTAATAGTGTGGGCCGCTTTAACAAAAAAGTAACCAGTTTTTAGCAAAATTTCTGATATAAAGTAGTTTTCAAAAACTTGTGTAAAATTGCAGGCCGTTCTCATGTTATGTCAGTCCTAAGAATAATATTTCTAACACTGAAGAGTTTCCATGTATATATGAAATTTAGAAAAGCTTTAGAAGTAATTCCTGTAACTTCAAAGTTTAATCGGGCCCTGATGTTGTTTACTGAAATCTAATAAATACAGTTATTTTGAATGTTACAACAGAATTAAACAGTTAAACTTATCTAACTTAAACCTGCTGTTACTTCCCGATGTTGTTTTTTTACTATTAAGAAAGAAAATTATTTAAATTTTTCAAATCATGCATTTATAATTTTTTTCCGACTTTAATAACTAAACAATGAAAAAAATATGCTTTTGATCTGAGCTCATAAATATGACAATAAAATAATGTAACTAAGAGACATTGCAAAATTAAATCTTTGTGATTTCAAACCATAAACAAACGATACCGCCACCATTTTACCTACTATGATGTCATTAGAATATTGTCCATTGATTGTTGGAGAACTTACTTTGTGAGTGATTACCTCAATGATTTAATTTTTTTTTAAGTTTCACGATGAATGAATCACTTGTGTTTGTTTAGGTTTATGGAATGAGATATTAAGCTGTGAACCTAATTTCAACTAAAGTTATCCAAGAATATATGTATTTTTAATTGAAATAAAAAACAATGATTTGATCTCGAAATAAAAAGTTTTAGTTTGTATAATTGGTTATTTCTGTTAATTATCTATTTAGGTACTTTTCCATTATAGCGCATTTTTTAAAAAAGCTCGGCGCAATTCGGGCATCAGAAAGTGAGATATGTTGCCAAAATATATAAACAGCTATGAAAACAAATCTAATGAACTTTTATTTTTATTTATATATGCACTTATATACATAAAAAAAATCGTTTCTAAATATATATAATATTTTTTTATATATACAAATTACGGCACAGATTTCAGATATGAATCGGGATACCTAACTGGCGCCAAAATGGTGTTATTTTGCCTGCTATGGTAACCCGGCTATTGTTTTTTATTTATTAATAAATTGTTTATTTACTTTTATTTTCTGTTTTTAATTATATAAACTGTTTTGTTCTATAGCTATTATTCAAACTTTTATTTATTTATAGTTATTTCCTTTTCAAAATGATAGCAAATAATTTAAAAATATATAAATAACTGGGGAACAGATGTCATATTCGCCCCATATTGGCGCGAATTTTTTCTGTCGCCAATATCATATAGGCAACAGATACTTAACTTGCGCCAAAGTGTCGTTATTTTGCGTGATGTGGTAACCCGGATCATGTTGTTTACGCTGTTGATGTTTTCGCCAAATTGGCAACCGAAAAATTCGCGCCAATTTGGGGCGAATATGACATCTGTACCATAACGGGTATTCGAAAGCGAGATTTCTGCCAAATTGGCGTCAGAGAAAAATCACGCCAACCCCGATGCGTATATGACATCTGTGCAAAAATTACGGCACAGATGTCATATTCGCCCCATATTGGCACGATTTTTTATCTGACGCCAATGTCATATACACACCGGGTACTTAACTCTCGCCAAAGTGTCGTTATTTTGCTTGATATGGTAATCCGGATGTTGTTGTTTATGATGTTGATGTTTTCGCCAAATTGACGTCGGAAAAAAATCGCGCCAATATGGGGCGAATATGATATCTGTGCCAAAATTACTTCTGTTAAAAAATGGGTACTTTTCGGTTAGCCGGGCGCCATTGTTATATATACATACATATATGTAGCTATACATATAGATACATATACATATATTGTATATATACACATATGTATATATGCATGTATATATGTATACATACATACATGTATATATACATATATATGTATATATAAAACTGGCGCCCGGCTAACCGAAAAGTACCAAAAAATGTGTAAATAGCTTTTTTTACATTAAATAAAGGTGCTTGTTAGTTATCCCGTCGACCAAATTACTGTCGCCAAATTGTAAGATTAAATGCCAATAATGGTTGACATTAAACATGATCATGTGTTTCTTACGTCATCAAGTGATTTTTAATTCGACGTTATATTTGTATTTTTATTAATGTTTTGCTAATTTAATTGATATTTCGTTGTTTAAAATAAAAATTATGTCAATTTGTATAATTTGGCGAGTGGTTTGGCGATTTATATAATGTGGCGAAACTGGTCGACGGGATAGCTAACAACTACCTAAATAAATTGCATACATATGGAAAAAATTGCTTGTGAGTATGAAGCAGTAAATAGGTTGTCAGAAAATACGTTGGCAAACCTCTTTCTCGCCAAGCAACTTTTATCCGAAGTATAGTACATAAGCAATGATTGCTAGAAATGCATTTTTAATTATGATATGCGCTTTCATGTTTCGCTACATTTATGCATACTATACTGTGTGTATAAATGCTACAGTTCATATGCAGGGCTACACAAAAGAATTCGTAAGGGTTACTGAGTATGAGAGTAAATTGCTTAAAGGTGGTTTTTAAAGGAATTATGCGTTTTTACGCTGAACTGCATTTAGTTTACTAAGAAATATTTGTAGAATATAGATAAAATGATATACAGGGCCACGCAAAGAATTGGATACATAACCGTCTATAGATGATAATATCTGGAAATGTGATTTCAGTAGTTTTAAGAGTAGTTTAAATTAAATTTAGGCTAAATAGTGGCATGTAATAACGATACTATTGGCTATGGACGGTAACTGCTGAAATCAATTTTTAAAATTTTTTATGCGTCTTCTAAGATGTTTACTTAGTTATCTTATTTCCCCAAATAACGAAGTTTTGTTAAAGCATTCAGGATGTGTTGGAAAGTGTTTCATATTCTATACTTAACGCATGATTTTTCTTTCTTCTTTAGTCTTATTTTGCATTTATTTTATTCTTAATTTTTTAGTCTTATGCTGCTTTATAGAAACTTTGGCACAGTTGTCATATACGCCAATTTGGCGAAAACATCAACAGCATAAACAACATCCGGGTTACCATATCAAGCAAAATAACGACACTTTGCCGCCAGTTACCCGTTGTGTATATGACATTGGCGTCAGAAAAAAATCGCGCCAATATGGGGCGTATATGACATCTGTGCCGAAACTTTAATATTTAATTTTTAAACTCTTCGCTCTACACCCCTTACATATAGTACAAACTATAATACAGATAGCGCAAAATAATAGACAGTTTGGTACTTTTCCTCTGCAGGAGCTTTAGCGTTTTTTTAAAAAAAGCTTGATGTAATTTGGGCATCAGAAAGTAAGATTTGGGTTCGTTTCCGTTATACGGATACCTTTGTCGCCAAGCGTAATAGATGTCGCAAAATGAAAATCACGTGAATTGGAGCATTTGAAAAAATAAAAGAAAAAACATCGTCGATACTAAAGTGAGCATTAAAAAAATATAACATTTGAAAATTCCAGACTTTTACGAACTATTTCATTAAATCACAATTATATACTTAAAATAAGTGAAAAAATAACTGTTATAAAATAAAGCAATAAAATAAAACTCATATTAAACTTCTGGCATAAAATTAAAAATATCTTTTAGCATTTTGAAATAATTGGCGCATTAGCATACATTTTGGCATGGTGTCCGTATAACGGAAAAATATCGAGATTTGTTGTCAAATCATATAAACAGCTATGAAAACAAACTTGATGAGCGTTTTTGTTTGTTTTATACGTTTATTTGATATGTATATTATTGATGTTTTTATGTACAAATCACATCTGTTTCTGTATAAAATTAGAGAAACGTCTTTTTTATATTAAATATCGTGTATATATAAAATTAAACAGTGGATAGGTTCCCGGAAAATATGTTGTCAAATTTTTCTTTTTCGCCAAGGCACCTATACTGGAAAAGTACCTAAAGCACATTAAAATCGCGCAGTTAGGAGCTCACACAATACAGCGTCGTCTATTGGCGGTTATTTTATTAGTAGCATCGGGAGGAAGATGTAAAGATGTACTTTAAATTCTCACTCATAGATTTTGAAAAATATCTTAAAAGAGCGGAGTTTAAATTAAATTTCGGTGACCTCCTTTATGAAAGATTAATAGTTTTAAATGGGAATTTCGACAAATCAGCCAGCTATCACCAAGTTGGCTAACATTTGGCGCTACTGTGGTAACCCTGCATTAGGTTTTTCAACAATTACTCATTTCAATGAGGCGGTCCTACCGGAATCGTGAGGGACACACAGAGACTTGGATTTTATATAAATAGATCGCTATATACCTCTATTAATATACGTGCTATTCTTACACAAAAGAATACACATATTGCACAACGTCTGTTTATTTATATTAAGTATCGATAGATCATTTCGTGCATTTTATTTTACAGGATGATCCCAAGTATTATATTTTCTTTGATTTTTTGTTGGCTACCTAATTGCCTCCCTTACCAAATCGACATAGCTAATTATAAGGTCATACTTTTTTTTTTTTTTTTTTTTTTTTTTTTTTTTTGTTATCCAGAAATTTCAGAAGAATCTGTCAAGTATATTTCTAAATATTCGACAAAATGCCTAAAATTGAAAGTTGACGGTCATTAATGGCCATATTGTGTATATTTTTAAAAAGGGAATAACAATAAATAAAAAAAAAGTTTAATTAATAACTATAGAACTAAAAATTTATATAATTTTAGAAAATAAAACAAAAGTAAATAAACAGTTTATTAATAAATAAACAACAACATCCGTGTCACCATATCAAGCAAAATAACGACACTTTGGTGCCAGTTAAGTGCCAATGTGGTGCGTATATGACATCTGTGCAGGAATGGGTTCATGGTATGGGAAATTAAACGAATATGTTGTAGCTACTCTTCGTACAAGAAAAATGGACAATCCGCATTCAGATACACAGGCACGGTTTCCGTAAAACAAGAATAATACTAACAACAACATTGTTATAACTATATGAGAGTTATAATTGTGATATAAAATTGGTTTTGAGCAAACAACCACAGAAGAAGTATTTTTCACATGTTTCTAATGAAGCACGATCATCAAGGTACCAATTAATTATACAAGCAACATATAGAAACAAAAGTTTAAATTCAAATGTAAATATTTGCAAACTCCCCCCCCCCCTTTCCATAAAAAAGTTATTGCAATAAAATTAACTTGGCGTTAAGCGACGACGCTTTTTAAAATACGACATTGGTTGCAAACCAGATTACGGAACATTCCTATAATATTTGAAGTAATCACGGTACTTTATTTTTAGTTGTGTTAAAATTTAGACAAGAGCATTTTTTTTTTTTTTCGTAAAAGCAACTTCATTTTCAAATGAGTAAATTAGAAACAATTCTTTGATGTATAAAGAAAATGTTGTGACTTTATTATCTCTTATTTTTACTTATTTGTATTTTAAAAGGAATATGTCAAAGTTGTGTTTTTATTAAATGTACTTAATTTATGTATTTCAAATGAAAAGAATGCATTACGAAAGTTAGAGATTTATATCCTGTATCCGGCTGAGTGCCTTATCACCATGTGTCTAATACCCTTCACGATACTTCGTTGATATATGGGCGCTTTTGTCTTGGCGCTTTTTAAAAATGTTTGACCCAATTCGGGATTAAGAAAGGGAGATGTTTTTACCAAATGATATAAACGACTATGAAAATAAAATTGAAGAAGTATTAAATTGGTTTATGTATGTATTTTTAAAAATACATCTGCTAACACTTATTAAGTAAATTATTTATGTTTTTATATAATGAAAGTTAAACGGCTCCTTATCTACGTGTATGCTAATATTATAAAGTAGTAACGTTTGTGTGTTTGTGGAATGCAATCTCAGAAACTACCTAGCCGATTTAATAAATAAGGGTTTGAAAATGCTGGTGACCATCTCTGCTCCAACAAAAACTATATTTTATGTCAGTATAACAATCTCCATGGGTGCAGGAGCAGAAAAGTTCTAAAATTGCGAATTCTGAGATACTGTTTGGGCTAGAAATTTGAAATTGTGTGCGGTGGTTACTTTTAAGTTGTAAATACTCGCTATGAACTCTTTCTATAAGGTTCGAAATTTTAAAGTCAGAAATAAACATAAAAGTTTCTAGAAAGTTTCTAAATCACGATTTATTTGGAGTTGTTAGGGAAAGAAATTTTGAAATTTCAAATGGCTATTACTTTTAAGTCGTTAATGCCGGTCAGTTAAAATAAATAAATAAATAAATAAATAAATAAAGGGTGCACCATAATAAAGATCTAATCTGCAATTTCTGTGATACTGTTGGGTCTAGAAACTTAAAATTTGGCATCGTAGTAACTTATAAGATCTAAATGCTCGTTATAGAAAGAATTCAAACTGCAATGCACGCATTAGAAGGAATTCTGAAAAAAATCGAAAATAAGAAGACTAAATGAAGCTGACAAAGTTCCAAAGATGATCTAAATGCCGAAGTACATGGAATTATTCGAAATATAAAGATGAAAATTTGCATGAATGTTGCTTTTAAGACGTAAATACTCGCAATAGAACAATTCGCTATGTTAAAATGATGCAGGAACGATTTGAATTCATCAAGATTTGAATTCATGCGGTCACACTGAAAAAAAAAAATTCTGTAGTTCTACAGATGGAAAGTTACATGCTTACTATACTTTCATCTGTAACTGCACAAAAAAAGCTGCAAATCTGCAAAACTAGTTTTTGCAGAGCTACAGAAATCTGTAACTTTACAAATCAATCTGCTAAAATTACAGTAATCTTACTAAAAATTTATCTGTAACCCTGGTTGCAGTTATGGAAAGTTCTAGGCATGCCAGTTTCCTAAAAAATTCTTGGTAACCTTACAGATTTTTTGATTTTTGGCGCAAAAGTGTCTCTGTTACATGAATTTTTATTGTTGCCGTCACATAAAAAGTTCTAGGAATCCCAATTTCCTAGAAAAACTTTAGTAACTTTACATATTTTTTTTTACAGTGCAATGACCGACGTAGTAAAAAAAGAGCTATTTTAATTTCAACATCTAGGGGGCTCTGCCCCTAACGAGCTTCGATCGCCAACCCCTGTTAACCCCGACTCTAAAAATCTGTTAATTTGATTGGCTTAAAAAAGAATACGCAAGATTGAACTATAATTAAAAAACCAATGGCGATATCCCTATAAACGGATTTCCATTTATTTCTCTTTTAATGAAAGATTTTAAGCTGAACCAAAAAAGCTGCTGTGAATTGCTGTTTTCATGTTTGATTAAATAACATTAGTTAAACGTCGGAAAATTAGCTAATGCAAAATGAACTAAGTCAACAGAGTCTTCGTTTCCAAGTATTTTTTAATTCAGCTATAAGAAAATGATTTTAAATCACACGTTTTAAATCTGACGTGATTTTAACCAAACTTTTCTCTTTGTAATATTCACCCGGAAATATTTCAATTGTTAGAAAGGAAATATTATTATTTGCGCTGTCTTCGGCAACAGTAGTTAAAAAGATTATCTCGAAATATGAAATAAATCTCACGTGTAGGTGTAAATATATATTTAAATTTAAACTGTTAGTAAACATTATTTGGCTATTTGAAACAGGACGTACTTCCACCCGCATTTGCAGCTTTTAACACACATTAAATAATTAATAGTTTTATAGTTTTTTTTTCTCTTTAAATATTCACCTGTATAAACAATTTTTATGACGTAATTTTTAATACTTTTCTGCTTTTAACACGTAATCATTTAATTGTAATTTCATATGGGTTTTTATCTGTTTATAATAGTCATGTGTAAATAAATTTTCGGTTTTAAAAAAATATTATTATTTGAGACGTTTTTACAATTTTGGCAACCATTTAAAATGTTAACCTTTTCTAAAATATGTAAACAATATCCCTGGAAATGCTGAAAATTTGAATTTAAAATGTAGATAAACCCTCAAAAAATGAGTCAAATTAAAAAATAAATGCAGTCTGCACACCAGGAACTTCTAATGTTTAAAATGATCTAAAAACTATTAATTTCTTAGGTACAGTTTTTGCTCCTATAAAACTTTTTAAATGGAACGATTTTTACTAAGTTTAACATTAAATATCTCTTAAAATAATTTGAAAACTGTCAGCATCAGCGTGTTTATTAAACATTTGTCTGTAATACCACCGATTTTCGTATTTTCGTATGCAGTAGTTTTCTTAATAAGACCCAAGATTACAAAAAATTCAAAACCGGTGGCGGCGGTGACAGCGTTAGTTACTTTTTTTAGAACAGAGAGATACACACATTTTGTCAAAGCCTAGTCCGTTTCTATTGGTGGTATATTAAAAAGCATGATCTGTTTATATAATAGACAAATTTTCATGTTTATACATAAAGATTTTGTAGATAAACTAATTCAATCTGTGAAGGTTTTTGTTGACTTTCGTCGTGTTTAAAAGGTACAAGACCCCTTAATAACTAAATTTTCGTAGATACGCAAAATATAAAGTGTATTTTGAGGTTGTTTTTTCTGTACTCTAACACACTACTTAACTATATATTTTTTTTTTTTTTTTGTAATTGGCGAAACGTAGCATTTAAAAAAATATGTTTCTGTTACTTTCTAGTATACCATTCAGTTCCCAAAATGAACTTAAAGTGGATGAAGAGCGAAATGAAGGCGTAAAAATATATCATTTGCTTTGAAATTACTTCTTCAATTTTCTTTCGTATCGCAAATTGTTGTAAAAGCGCAAAATGTAGCATTTACTTTAAAATTGTTTTAGTTGTAATCTAAAATACTTCTTAATTTCCAAATTATTGTAGAGACGCAAAATGTGGCATTTGATGCGAAATTATTTCTCTTCTATAAACAGTGAGTTCTCGGTACACTGTAAAAAAAAATCTGTAAAGATACTGAAGGTATCCTAGGAAACTGGGATTCCTAGAACTTTTTATGTAACGGCAACAAGAAAAATTCCTGTAACAGACGCTCTTACAGGAATTTTTGTTGTTGCCGTTACATAAAAAGTTCTACGAATCCCAGTTTCCTAGAAAAACTTTAGTAACTTCACAGACTTTTTTTTACAGTGTACTTTCTCCATTTTAAAAACTAGCGAACTCGCCCGGCGTTACCCAGGTACGTCAAAAAACAGCAGGAATTACGAAAAAGCTCTGAAAATCACAATAAGATATCGCGAAAAAAATTTTAATCGCTTCTCAAATTTTGAAAATAGAAAAAATTATATATTGTGTTCGAAGATTGCATGTTGACTCCTTTCACTAATGTGGAAAAATAGTCGCAAATCGCTAAAATAAACTAAAAATCACATACAAAATTCCCGAAAAATTAGAAAATTGCTATACGAAATCAGAATAAATTTTACTGAAATGAGGGCAGAATGTACTTTAGGTCAAAAATGGAATGTCAAAAAATTGCAGCAGATCGCGAAGAAACATAAAATTCGTATTAAAAATTACAAAAAGTTCAAAAATCACGAAAGTCAAAATTTACTATAATTGGATGAAAGTTTCAAATCTAATTCCTTTGACCTGTGGGCTCTCTTAAAATTTATGTTTTGGAAATCCTGTTAAGCATTAGATCATGTTGCTTTTATTCGTAATTAATTTACTTGGACTCCCTTAAATATAATTACTATAATTCCTTAAGTTAATATTAGTTTTTGTTGCATTAAAATATCTCAATTTGTTGATTTTCTGTAAGCTAGTAAACCTTATTGTTTTACAGTGGAAGTCTATGGGAATTTGTCGAAATATTAGAGATATCGCTAAGTTGGCGTCACTTTTGGCGATATATCGCCAAGTTGGCGACAGAACTGGATCCCCCCTACGGTAAACCCCCCCCCCCCCCTTATAGGTATGGGGATGCATCACATGCTGTTCAATAATCGCATAAAAAATTCGCTAAAAATTCAAAAATCGCTGTACGAATTCCGGATAAACTTTTTTGAAAAGAAAACAAAATTTACTATATTGGGTTAAAAGAAAGTAGCCGTATTCTTTTCCATAATTTGGAAAAATCGAATTAATATAATCCCTTAAGTTAATATTAGTTTTTGTTGCACTAAAATATCTCAATTTGTTGATTTTTTGTAAGCAATTAAACCCTATTATTTTACAGTGGAAGTCTTTGAGAAGGTGGCGAAATATTAGAGATATCGCCAAGTTGGCGTCACTTTTGAAGACTCATTTTGGTCGCCAAATTTGGGGATATATCGCCAAGTTGGTGACAAAGTCGGCGGTAATTGGCGACAGAACTGGATCCCCCTACGGTAACCTCCTTATAGGTATGGAAATGCATTAATTGCTGTTCAATAATTGCATAAAAAATCGTTAACAATTCAAAAATCGCTGCACGAATTCCGAATAAATTTTTTTGAAAAGAGAACAAAATTTACTGTATTGGGTTAAAAGAAAGAAACCATATTCTTCTCACTTATATGGAAAAATCGCCTCAAAACTTAAAAAAAAGTGCTAAAAATCGCATAAAAAATTAAATTAAAAAAAAAATCTAATCAAAAAATCAAACATCGGGCTTCGAGGTGCAAAACTTCAAATATAGACGTACATTTTCCCCAAATTTTGTAGCTCTACGTGCAGTGGTCTCTTCAGAACACCGTCGACACACTCACTCACACACAAACTTCTTTCATTATTATTATAGACTAGCGAACTTGCCCGGGTACGTCAAAAAACAACAGGAATTACGAAAAAGCTCTGAAAATCACAATAAGATATTGCGAAAAATTTTTAAATCGCTTCTCAAATTCTGAAAAGAGAAAAAAAATATATATATTATGTTCGAAGATTGCAAGTTGATTCCTTTCACTAATGTGGAAAAATAGTAACAAATCGCTAAAATACACTAAAAATCACATACAAAATTCCCAAAAAATTCGAAAATTGCTATACGAAATCCAAATAAACTTTATTGAAATGAGGGCAGAATGTACTTTAGATCAAAAATGGAATGTGAAAAAGTTGCAGCAGATCGCGAAGAAACGTAAAAATCGCATTAAAAATCTCAAAAAGTTCAAAAATCACGAAAGTCAAAATTTACTATAATTGGATGAAAGTTTCAAATCTAATTCCTTTGACCTGTGGGCTCTCTTAAAATTTATGTTTTGGAAATCATGCTAAGCATTAGATCATGTTACTTTTATTCGTAATTAATTTACTTGGACTCCCTTAAATATAATTAATATAATCCATTAAGGTAATATTAGTTTTTGTTGCATTAAAATATCTCAATTTGTTGATTTTCTGTAAGCAAGTAAACCCTATTGTTTTGCAGTGGAAGTCTATCGGAATTTGGCGAAATATTAGAGATATCGCCAAGTTGGCGACAAACTTGGCGCTATTTGGCGACATAACTGGTTCCCCCCTAAGGTAACCCCCCTTATAGGTATGGAAATGCATTACATGATTACATGCTGTTCAATAATCGCATAAAAAATTCGGTAAAAATTCAAAAATTGCTACACGAATTCCGAATAAACTTTTTTGAAAAGAGAACAAAATTTACTATACTGGGTTAAAAGAAAGAAACCGAATTCTTTTTCCTAATGTGGAAAAACCAAATTAATATAATCCCTTAAGTCAATATTAGTTTTTGTTGCATTAAAATATCTCAATTTGTTGATTTTCTGTAAGAAAGTAATCCATATTGGTTTACAATGGAGATCTATGGGAATTTGGCGAAATATTAGAGATATCGCAAAGTTGGCGTCACTTTTAGCGACTCATTTAAGTCGCCAAGTTGGCGACAAACTTGGTTGCATTTGGCGACAGAACTATATCCCTCTACGGTAACCTCGTTATAGGTATGGAAATGCATTAAATGCTGTTCAATAATTGCATAAAAAAATCGCTAAAAATTCAAAAATCGCTGCACGAATTCCGAATAAACTTATTTGAAAAGAGAACAAAATTTACTATATTGGGTTAAAAGAAAGAAACCATATTCTTCTCACTTATATGGAAAAATCGCCTTAAAACATAAAAAATCGCTAAAAATCGCATAAAAATTAAATTAAAAAAAATCTAATCAAAAAATCGAAAATCGAGCTTCGAGGTGCAAAACTTCATATATAGACGTACCTTTTCCCCAAATTTTATAGTTCTACGTGCAGTGGTCTCTTCAGAACACCGTCGACACACTCACTCACACACAAACTTCTTTCTTTATTATTATAGATAAAGAAAAATACCTGATTTTGACAAAAATTTTCGATTCCAGGGTAAAAGTTTTCTGCATGTATGTCAAATCATTTGTTGTAAACGTATGAAAAGAGCGCAGATATACAAATTTTTAATATTATAATACAAAATTGAAACTGTTTTTGAAATCACATTTACTACTTTTTTATTATTATTTTAATATTAGATATCGCGAGCATAATCATTTTATTTATTGATATCATTTTGCTTTTTTAACTTTCTTCTATCTTTATAAGAAGGAAGTGTTTGATTCGTGAAAATTTTCAACTTCCGGTTTTCGACAGATTTTCACGTTTTACGGGTCAGAGTTCCCGAAAAATATATTTTTACACAATATCTCTGTGTGAGTCTATCTGTATGTAACACAGATTTTTTGATGCTCTGTCTCAAGAACCAATCCACATAATTTAATAAAAAATTATATTCAATTAGTCCCTGATATAAATTAGGGGTGATTAGTTTTAGATGTAAATTGCCGAACAGGGAGCACTGCTACGCTGCATTTTTCACGATTTCCACAACAGATCTATCCCAAGAACTAATGCAAAAATTTTCATCTAACTTCAGATTCAGTTAGGCGTTGACACAAGTTGCTTCTGATTAGCTTTTGGTGTTAATCTCTCAATACGTGGCGCTGCTATGCTGGATTTGGCAGGATTTTCACGATTTTAACAATAGTCATATCTCAAGAACTAATGCACGGAATTTCTTATCTTTAGCATCCTCATGATGGGCATAGATTGCCATTTAATTTTTGAACTGTGATGGTGAACTTTGATGTATTAACATGTAAAAGTAGAAGAAAGTTTTGTGATTAGCACATCCAACTAGCTTATTATATGAAATAAAAATTAATATTTTAATAAATTATGATTTATTATATGTAAATGTTTTAGCTGAAATTGATTTTCAGAGTCTTCTAATGTGTGTACCAAAAGTTTTATTTGTGTTATTCAAAGTTGTAGTTTAATACTATTAATTCATATTGTTTATTTTTAATTCATTTTTCAGAAAACATGCATCCGTCTTTTGCCTATTTTTGAAATAATATTATATTTAACTGAAACATGAAAGGAATTTTTAAATTCTATGTAAATGTAAGCTTCAATCACCTAGATCTAAAAAAATTCATTGCTGCGAAAAGAACAAACATTCTAAGTTGGAAAAATTTCCTTATTTATATAAATCGCATTCCCTTAGAAATTTAGAAAAATAAAATATTTCTGTATTCATAGTAAAGTCTTTATACTATTGATAAATGTTCATAATATTTTCACCGGTTTAAAATGACTGAGTATTATAAGTAACTTTTTGTATATAAGTACAGTTCCAACGTTGTTATCTGTAAATATGTTATTTAGAATGTGTAAAAATTGTAAACAAATATTAGTTATTTCGAAGAGGTGGAAAATAAATCCATTGCACCAAATAGCATATATCTATATTCTCTATCATTGTATACTATAAAGTATTAAAAAAAAACTTACTTGAAAGATTCGATAATGACATATTTGATTGTCACATAAACCTCAAGCAGTATCCACTGTAATTAGAAATATTTTCAAAACTTTAACTGATTAAATTTATTTGAAACTTTAAGTGACTGAAATATTTAACTGTTTGAAATAACATTTACACAAAGTATCAGCATAAATAAGATTTTTCAGTTTTAAGTTCTTTTTGAAAATACTTATTATTCAAAGTAATTGCATATTGCATTATCAGCTTTCTGGAGGATTATATATATATATATTTAACGGGAATATAAATAAATTTATCTCTGCATAAATATTCAAATTTATAGGATTTTATTTAAATAATAATGCATTAGATTTTGAAAATTTTAGAATACCTATTGCCAAGGGAAATACAATTTATGGAGAATGTGTAATATATGCTCTAGTGCAGCACTTTCGGTTACTGTGCAACTCTTAAATATATTCATGATGTAACCTTCAACGAATCTTTGAGGATTTCAGAGAGTTCTATTCTATTTGAATTTCTATTAGCTGGAAATTTAGACATATAAAAATAAGATGTTTAAGCATAATGCCTATAAAGTCTCTTAAACTTTGTTGCGTTTAAATGATAGAACTTAACAGAATCATATTTAATAGTTTAAAGATTGTGTTAAATTTCCGATATTTATAACCACATACATCTGTATGGGTCAATATCATGGAAATTGCAGTCCGCACAATAAAATTTCTATTTGATGTTATATAATGTAATTTTCTTTTTCACATTCTATAAAATATATTCTTAAAATTATTTTCAAGAGATATTATATTCATAATCACACAAAAATAAAGCAATTAAAATAATTAAAATTTCAGATCGTCATTTTCCTGTCAAGTCGCACTGTGATGTGTGCAAAGCAAAAGGCTTTCTGCTATCATGTACAGATATCTTTTTCTAGTTTTTTTTAATTTCTAATTAATAATTATACCTTATATAACATATATATGTGGAAGGTAACAAGTTCTGTATTTTACAAATATTTTTCCATGATTAAAATATGATTGTCACTGAAAATGAATGTCATTGTCCTGGCCTGCTCATTTAAGTTCTTTATAAGGTATAAAGATGGTGCTGCAAAGTAATTCTTCTTGTTCTTGACATAATTCAAGTCAGAAGAAGTAAAATCATTGCTACCAGCAAGACGTTTTAGATATTTCTTTGAAAATAATGTGTTTAAAGGCTTTGTAAACATTGAGTAGACTTTTATTATGTCATTTTCCTGGCTTCTATAAATTACAAATAAAATTGAACATTACACTAAATTTAAGGCACTATAGAGGAAACATGTTCCTTTAAACAAAATTAAAATGTTAAATCTAAAAATAAGAAAAACAAGAACGTGAAAAATGTTTTAGAATGAAATTGTTATTATCCTGGCGGTCATTATCTTGGCATACATATGCCTAGAAAATGACACATAATTATAATTGCATAAAAATGAATTTAAGCTCTTCAAACTTGAGAACTTTTACATATAAATTCATTTATTCAGCAGTTCAACCAACATTTTTTAAAAAATCCGAATCTTTGAAACTATTTAAATTTTAATACATTGTAAAAATAATGTCAGACTATGCATGATGGTGTATTAAAATATAGAAAAGAATTTGGGAATAAGCTATACCTCTTCCTGAAAATATCTAAAACTCAATCAAAACATAAAATATAGGAGTAAAATTATTTCAAAACACAATTCTTTTCAATGCCGTGGTTCTGAAAGCTAATTCCCATAAACAAATGGAGTTTTTAACCTCGAACCTAAAGTAAGAATATTATCCATAGTGTCGTTGTAAAAGTAAAAAAGATAGCGACACTTTTAACCTAATCATTTTATAGAAGCTGATTTTCACATGTGTAATCGATCTTACTTATCAGTTCCGAAAACAGACATTAGTTGTTATGACAGCGATGGGCGGGACCATGCTATCCGAGAAATGTCCAATTTAAACGGAAAAGCATGGCAAACACGACTACAGAAGATAGTCGCCGTTATAGTGATAATATCATTCAGTCTTCCGTAACCTGGTAATATTTTTTAAGAGGGAACATTACTATGTTTTTAGAGGCTGCGAAACCTGAACGGGGGTTGGCGAGCGTAGCTTGTAGATGGTTGAGCCCCCTAGTTAGGATAATAACACTTTGTTCCGTTAATGCCGGCTAAAGTCTAAGTATGTTATAATGAAAGGACTTGGAGAAAATGTCTTAGATTAAGAAGTATGTGGCGTATTTTTAATAAGTTATCGTCAATTATGTAAAAACGGAAATACGGCGTAGTAGATGGATTTCAGAAATTATTTTTGAAGTAATTCGGTCGAGTATTTTTGGAATGGTTCATATTTGAAGTTTGAAACTCCCAATATTAAACCAATTTTTAAACTTCTAAAACAGATTGGAATGCGTATAGATTTTTTTTAACATACTATCTGGTATAATGAGCGGTAGTTTTTCTTCCACATATTTCAAGTTACAAGAAAATGATTTTAGTTAAACATTCATTGCTTACAATTCATATTTATTTTAAAATTTATTAAAAAGACGTTAAATGTAGCCAACATATTTTTGTAAAGTTATCGATTTAAAGAAGCTTTCAATAGGGTAACTTGAGATGAGATGCCGTGTTATACAAGATGCCGAATCACGTAGTTTTCATATGCGCAGGCGCTGTACGGAAATCCTGCTCAGTTCTAAGGAAGAGGGTTCCATGGTGATACTTTAATTTTCGTTTGCGGTCTTTTAAAAAATTTTAAGTGGTACCTTTTTATTGCTATTTCGTCTGAACACTCCTGGTAAGAGTCAAAAATCTTTTACATGAGTTCTTTATTTGCCTATATGTCTTAGTTTAAACACCAGAGAAATAAAACTGATATGATTAGAGAGTACTAGTACATGGCCTTTCTGCAAATCATAAATGCCGATCGGTTCTCGTTTCTTCACGTCAATGGGGGGGTACCGGCGTCTTGTTCAATACTTTGGGGTGAGTCGATGAAAATTTTTGGAGGTAAGATGCTGGTTATTTTCCATTGGGGTAAGATGCAGGTTATTTTCCGTTGCGGTCAAATGCCTGGTTTTTTTCTTCAATGTTTAAATTACCCTTGACTATTAACTAACTTGTCAAGGATTTTAATCAGATAATTTAAATCAGTGATTAAATCGTGATTTTACTCACCTGATTAAAAAAATCATTAATTAAAATCATAAATTTTCTAAATGTTTAAAATGACATAAAGAAATATTAAAATCTAAGATGAACATAATTTGAAAGGTTTCTATATGTATTCTGCCTTATAAATAAACTTTATTGGCCTTATAAATAATTGCTTAATAAATATTAATTCTAATCTTTGTTAAAAAATTGATGTTAAATGCAGTTATAAATATTTTTTATAAATGTATCTGTAGTATATAATATAGTTTTAGATAAGTAAGGTCTTCTGCCCCCAACCTCCATCAAGACACCGCAGACTCTAAAAACACGCTAATTTGATCTGCTTTGAAAAGATAACGGATTAAATTTCCTGCCAAGATTCTGAAGGTGAGGATTTTTTTTTTTAAGTGAATGAGAAACAGTGTTCAGAGTGTCTAGCAACGTGCAATAAAACTTATGCATTTAGTGAAACTGTTGGCCATATAAAAGTTGCTCAAAGTTCCGAAACAAATGTGCATTATGTGGCAGATCTGAGTTATAGCTGAAAAGAACAACGGGTATATAAAAAACACCAACAAAAAAGCTGCACCCTAAAGCACTTTATCACAGTGGCTTTATCGTATTTAAACTTATTATAATGTTTAAAAATCGACATACTTAAGAGCCGCAATCCTTTTAAATAATAAGTAGAACATAACTTTTTTTCAAATATTGGTTTGTCCTTTTATTAAATTGCCAAGGTTTGTTACATTCATATTTTTGTAATTTCCTAATATTAAGTAAGTTAACAACTTTAGTATGTCTAAAATATTAAAGTTACTTTTATTCGTCCCATTATGTTTTAAACTGCTTCACAAAAATTATTCTTTACATTGAAACTTCACAAGGCATCTTACTCCTAGATAGTTGGCCATTTTACCCATAGGTATGGATAAGATGCCGAAATGAAAATGTTTACAAAAACAAAATTTTTGATGCTTTATATAATATCTGTAAAATGAAATAAGGTTTTAAATGGCACATAAGGGCGCAAACTTAAAAAAAAAAATCATTGAATAACAAATAAAAGCAACAGGCGATTTTTTAAAACAATAAAGTCAAAAACTACGGCATCTTCACCCAATTTACCCATATGAACACAAAACTACAGATCATTCCGCTATGCTGTGTTTGGATTAAGCTTTAATAATTAGCTTTATATAATATCTGTGAAATGAAATAAGGTTTTAAATGATACATAAGGGCGCAAACTTTAACAAAAAATCATTGAATAACAAATAAAAGCAACAGGCGATTTTTAAAACAATAAAGTCAAAAACTACGGCATCTTCACCCAATTTACCTTATATGAACACAAAACTACAGATCATTCCGTCATGCTGTGTTTGGATTAAGCTTTAATAATTAGTTGCAAAATTTAATCGTATCTAGAACTACTGAAGTAGTTTCATTTCACATATACTTAATGAACGTGAAAGAGTAACGTTTCCACTTTCGTTTGGAAAGCAGAAACGTTGTAATGATTATTCCACATCCTGGCATTAGCGAACGTAAAAAGTTTTTGTTTGAACTTAATGTATTTTATTAATAATATAATAAAAAATAATTAAATGTGTTCTTTTTAGGCCTGCTTAGGTCTAGTTGAGATATATTGATTTAAATATATAGCTTTTTAAGGGTGTGCTGGGGCTTGCCGGACCATTTTTGAAGTACAGTCATATTGCTGTAATTTTAAAGGCCAATTAAAATAAATCCTCCGAATATAGTCGTCATTTTTTTAATATCAATTGTATTGAATATCTCTTAAAAACACTCAAGTACCAGAATCTCTATTACAACCTTTAACTGAAACTTTGCTAAAAAAGTAATTGCAAACAGTATATAAATTAAGACATTGGTCAATATAAATAACAAAAGCTCCACATATAGTAAAATTAATCGCATTTAATTAAATATAACTTGTAAGTAAAACAACTCTATCTACAATTACTTTCCTGTTATAAACAGTAAAATGTTAAGTAAGTTTGTATTATATATATATATATATATATATATATATATATATATATACATAATTAAATGCATACTTTTATGTGAATACAACATTAATTAAGTGTATTTACAAATAGTAAGTCAACGCCAATGATTTTAACTGTAAAACACGTGAAAGGTAATTTTACTTGAAATACTCCACCTTGTGACGGACTGTTTAAACAAAAGAAAAAATAACGACCAAAAATGTAATCATTGGGTATACAAATATTTATTTATCTTTCTGTATGAGAATTTATCGGTCTTTTTTAGTTTTAAAAGGGTTTAATGTAGGGAAATATTATACAATTTCTAAAAAATGAATTAAAAATATAAAAGCCTATTAGAAAAATCTGCCCATATTAACCATTAGGGCCTTACAGGTAAAATAAAAAAGAAATGCAACAATATAGAGATCACAATAATGGAAATAGGGACAAACATTCTCCCACATAAATCATTAAAAGGCCACCAGAAAAAAATTAAGTTACTTCGAAACAGTTATTTCGAGTGAAACCCTATTTTGTAGGTCCTCTATACATATAAAAAAAAATTTCTTTGGAAAAACTTTTCCTTGCGCAAAGTATCGAATCAAAAATCAGTTATATTTGTCTTATTCGTCTAATCTTCCATAATCAAGCTCAAAGCCGATGTTTGTAACGAAATCCCTACAATAGCTATAAAATCACTGAAATGTGTTTAACTATTTTTTTAGCAGATTGGTTTAGCTGTATTTTACGCTCCTAACTAAAACTGCAGCTGAGATATGTCGAAATTATTTAAAACTTTCGATCCCTTCTCCCTTTAAACTCCTGGGTAGTTGAATCTCTGAAATAAGCATTTAACTATTTTTTCTCGGAGATTTCTTATGCTGAATTTCACGATCCTACCCAAAACTACTACTGAGATATGGCAGAATGCCCTAAAACGTTCGCCCCCCTCCCTCATTTAATCCCCTTAGTGGTTAAGTTCTGAAATCGCTAAAATAGGTGTTTCACCATTTTTTTGTAAATTTGTTATGCTGAATTTTACTGTCCTGCCTAAAACTGCTGCTGAGATATGGCGAAACAACCTAAAACTTTCAGCAGGAATTCTTCCTTTATAATATTAGACTAGCCATTACTTATCATAGATTACCTATCATATTATATGGGATCTTAAATGGTGGTTATAAAAAATCACGTGTTACTTTTTAATGAATGAACTTACTGAATGAAAAAACATAGTCTTTCAATAAAACTGGCAAATAAAAATAATTTAAAATAGAACTATTTAAATTCGAGCTCTAAGATCTACTCCTTGTCTTTAAATCAAATGAGTTTCTCTAGTTTCTGAATGAGCAGTGTCAGTATTAACTTAACTAATAAAACCTGTGATTGTACATATTTTATTTCAGGATTATTACAATTTCTAAAAAAAAAATAATTATATATTTTTATAATTTTACTTTTATTATAATGGGACTGCTTTTTTATTTTTATTTAATTATATGATTACTTTTGTTTCTGCTCTATTGTCGAATATTTATAAGTATTTTTAGGGTTTAAAAATATTTATTATTTTTTTATATACAGGGATATTCATAACAGCTTTTAATAGAACTGTGTTTTCATTCATACATACCGCTATGTGCGATAAGGGAATACAAACTCTATTTTAGGTACTTGGTAAATAAATTTGTTTTGCTAAAAGGAAAATTTGAAAGAAATATCTTAATAATTTATATAAAGCATATTTTACGGAATTAATATTTCTGTTTGATTTTTTGGAAGCTGGAAATTATAAAGGAAAATTCAGAATAAGCTAGGACAGGCTGTATTAACAAACTAATATGCTGTAAGGATGAATTATAAGCATAATTCACAGAAGACAGCATACATTATAAAAATAACAGAAAGGGGACATCTTGAACCCTTTAACATCGGAAAAATATAAAGTATGTGCAGTGCAGAATCTGTTAAAGTTAAAATGTAGAGAGTAGCAAAAGCTTGTGTAATCCCTATATTAAAACTGCGCTGTGCCTACTGTGGGAAACACTACTGAAAATATCTTGATAATTTAAATACAGCATATTTTACGGGAAGGAACTTTTTTGTTAGATTTTTTTAAGCTGAACATTATAGAGGAAAAATTCAGAATTAGAATAGGCTGTTTTAAAAATGATACGTTGTAAAGAAGTATCTTAGGCATAATTCTAATGCGTTTATTTAGATTCTACGAATTATGCCCAAGATGCTTCTTTACAGCATATTCATTTGTTAAAATAGCCTGTCCTAAATTTTTCCTTCATAATTTCAAACTTCAAAAAATCTAACAGGAATGTTCCTTCCCGTAAAATATGCTTTATATAAATTATTAAAATATTTCTTCAAAATTCTATAAATTCTAAAGGTATTGCTAATTATAAACTTCTTTTCATTAAATCCAAAAGTAAGATTATTATGCCACCCATGCACGGCATGAGAAACCACAGAACAATTTAGAGCATTAATCATAATTAACGAAAGGAGTACCGAAAAAGGCGTTAATCGGAACACTTTTCAACTTTAACGCCAAAAAATGACAACTACCGACTTTTCTAATCTTTTATTTTTCGACTAGAAACTTCGGTCTTGTTTTGTTCTTGAAATTTTAAGCGAAAACAAAACATTATTTTACAGTTTCTATGTATATATTTTATTTTTTTAATGGTGTTCCGATTCCCCCCGCAGGTAGGGGTGAATCGGAACAAATATTATAATCTTTATTTGTCCCGATTCAGACTTTAATAGGCTTAATAAAATTAGGTAATAATGATAAGGGAAGAATAGGAGCACGTTGTTATTATCAAACAAATCCATTATTTTCTACATAAGTAAAGGTATGACTTTTCAGAAATTAGAAAACAACTTTGACTCAAGGAAAATTAAAATATGTTCTAATAAAATGTATTTGAATTGAGAAAGATGGGAATTTAATCCAAATTCAATTCACTTATGTCGTTCACAAAAGTATTCATATCATGGAAACGAGCAAATGTTTGAATGTTGTCCTTTTGCTGAAGTTTCTTTATGACATCTTCTGGAAGAAATGCCGCCTCCTCTTCCACCGTTTCTTGAAATCTCCAGGTATAGGGGACCCTTTTGTAATATTTTTCCACATAACCATCATCTTCTGGGTACAGGACTTTCGTCACATGAAGTCTGTATGACTTTTTTCCATGCACTTTAAAACGACAAGGAAGTCTCCTGGAGCAAATTTCTTCGAAAGTTGAGGATTTTCTAGGATTCCAAAATCTGGGTCTTCTTTTAAAGTAGTAGGCAATATGAACTCTTTATGACTGTCTTGAATAGATTAATTGGAATTTGAATCTTCAGTGATGATCTTGTGGATAGTTTCTTTATTTGTTTTTGTTTTTTGTCCTTTTAAATCGCTGCATGTTTTAATACGATCTACCAGTACGGCCTCTTCCTCAGCACTTAATACTGTTTGCCCTCCTCTCTTTTTCCCATTTTGAGATTTCTGTGTAATGTTGTGGTTGACAGAGAATATTTCTCTTCAACTTTTCTTAGGGATTTGAATTTTTTTAATTCTTCTACTGCCTGTTCCATGTCTCTTGGATTGGGGGTTGGCGTTTTTCTTTCGGCTAAGTAATTTCTTGGCATCTTTAAACTCTTCAAGCAACTGGAACAAACAAAATATTGTTAAATATCATATGATATGAAAAAATTACTGTATGGAAGAGTAAACCATGTCAACAAAAGTGTGTTCCGATTCAGCCCGTAAATATTAAACCTATGATGTTCAAGAAAATTTCCACTTTATCACTATGTAGTTTTAGAAATACATAAAATCTAATACAGGATATCATTTATAGGTCTGCCCCTAATTAAAAAAACACTACTCTTAGGTTTGGAATACGAAAAAGTTTGTAGTTACGTACAAAGTTTTGCAGATGTTGAAAATAGGAAGTTTTCGAGGATCCAGTTGTAATTTTTTAATGTAACACAGTAGTGGTGCCAACATGACGAAACTGAATTTCCCAACACTTCATGATATTACCTTCTTAAAAAAATTGGCAACTAAAAATATTCTCACGTATATTTATTTTGAATTTATTTATATGACCGGGAAGTTTCGTTCCTGTTCGCCCCGTTTTACGGTAATGTGTGCTGTTTCAGAAAAATCAGATAGATGTGTGTGTATACACACACACACACACACACACACATATATATTATTTAATAATTACGAAAAGTTATATATATATATATATATATATATGTGTGTGTGTGTGTGTGTTTGTATGAAGAAGACTGGGATGTTTGTCTGAAACCAGCATTTTCCGGACATCAAGCCGTAATTTTTATTGAAAAATAGTCTCATTAAAAAACAGTCAAAATTTTCAAATCAACTGAATAAAACTATGCAGTGAAAAATTTTATTTCATTCGATGGATGAATATTTAATAGTTGATATTATTTATTACTTTATTTATTCTAATATAAAATATATGGACATCGTAGCCATCAATGGCATATTCTCTTTCACAATATTTTTGGTGAATGCATATATTTTAAATAATACGTTTTTACATTGTAAAATTTAAATGAAAATATAAAATTCTTACATTAAATTTCAAAGTTTATTATAACATCCCATTCTCCACATTTAAACATGATAAATTGCTCTTTATAATAAAATTTTCCGGAAAACAAGACAGCTAACAACAGCGCTGAAATAATTATCTATAAAAAAATCCTTCATATTATTTTAAAAGTGAGTATGTATTTTATATTTTTGCTTACATTCATTAAAATTATTTCTCAAAAAGTTAAAGTAGAATAATTAAGTTAAAAAAATTAATAGTTGAATACTAATTAGTATCCCAAACATATCTTTCCAGTTAAATGTCTTTCATTAAAGGGAATGATTAATGATATTCATGAATTGTTTCAAAAATGTTGCAGATAGAGATTTTTTATTTTTGAAGTATAATAAATTGTTTTGAAAACTCATGGAAAAATTTATTTCATAACACCATTGTAACTGTAATTAAGAATTAACTAAATGTTTGTTCTTAAAATTTATGGCATTGATTTTTTTTCGATTCACATAGTTTATACACGTCTCGTATAAAATAAAATAAACATTTGAGTGCATAATTTTTTATCAAAGAAATCATTTTCTTGAGTGCATTTAAGTTTATAAAATGATTTTTTTCGATATGATTTATAATTGGACTACCTTCTTGTACTTATAAAAATAGAGGCACAATTTTGTTCAAATAATCTAACTGTAATGGATTAAAGCAGTTGTAAAACATTGCACGCACCCAGAAAAAAAAAATATGTTTTATCTACCAAAAACCCTATTGCAAAATACGTGAACACAGAATTTTGTTGAAAAAAGCAAGATTTTTTACCATTGTTGATGCAACGAAAATTTATTTAGATCAATAAGCCTTTCTGTTACGCAGTTGTCCAATAGCAATTTCTAATGATATCATAACATTTTTTATAAAGTATATTTTCTTCTGTGTAGTTCAAAATTTATTGAATAAGCTACAATAACATTATTGCCTCACTTACCACTTGCAGTGATAGCATTTAAATACTACAAGCACAATTTTTAATTACCGCAATGCTTGTATGTAAAACTATACTTTTATTTACTCAACTTGTGTTATTTATAGCATACTGAATATTTCTTGATTAGGTTTATTTTTGCATATCTGTCTGTTGCAAAGACAGGGTCATACAATTATTCACAATAATTGCAAATTATAAATTCCGATATTTTTTATAATGAACTGTGATTAGTACACGTTTTCAAAACGACGGTTGTCACAAGAAAAGTCTCAGATGACTGTTTAACTGATTCTCTGCCTCCTGACTGTTAGCAGAATTACTTGAAATTCGGTTGACGTCATTGAAATATTTTGCTTCGGTGATTACCAATTCGTTATAAATTATATAATATTTTCCATTCTTTTACTTTTTCATTTGACATATCTTGAACAATTTTATTTATTTTTAATAGAATTTTATGTAACCAAACAGTAAGTTATGTAAAAAATCAAATAAGTTTTTTAAAACTGCAAGGTTATTGATTTATTTTAATTACATTTAAAATAAGAAATGTATTTTTGATATTAATATGAACACATTATATTTATTTACCCTATTTAATTAACAGTTTACATAAAAGTCAGAATATTCCTTTTCAGAGTGTTTATATCAATCACCGCGATTAAAAATACAATAAACTACTAGGTTGAGTAAAAAGTTCTGGGAAATTTGTGAAAGCATTTTGTAGTCGAAATTCCTGAACTCCCATAGATATACCACTAGTACGGTACAAATTCTGGTAACTATTAGATTAAAAATTTCCCAGATCTTTTTGCTCAACCTAATATTACTGATGTAGATTGTACATAAACATGAAATTGTGTTTAATTTTGTAGCTTGTAAGAAGTCTTCCAGGGCTGTTAGCTTCAAACGAAGACATAATACAAATTAAATACCAAAAACAACAGTTTATTATTTCACTCTAAGAAGAGAAAGACTAATGAAGTAAAACAATTGATAGGTGTCCGCAGCAAATACTGGCTATCAAACCGTTCTGAAAGGGACCGCCACGGTATCCACGCTACCACTAGGGTAGGGCGCCCCCTATGGCCTTCTTCCAGAGTTTTTACAGTGACGTCGAACCATTGCTAGCCTCAACACTTGGCACAAACAACTCGATGTGTACTGCTTAGTCGTATTGAAGAAACATTCCCCGCAAGATTGTCTACCTAGCTCATCGGCGTCACCCTCAATTTTGGGCAAGTGCCCTGTAATAAACACAAATACTCAGTTTTCAAAACATTGCATAATTAAAAACAACAATGCACGGGATTTCATATGGTCAGGTTCACACGAGTGCGGATTTGAATTACATGTATACCTGTTGCATTTATACGGTTTACTACCTGTACATGTTAGACTAAAGATAGGAATATATGAATAGAATAATAATATTAATGAAAAAAGATGTACTAATGAAGCAAATATGTTTAATCTAGATTCATCCAAGCAAGTGTAGAAAAAATTAAGAAAGTAAGACATTCTTTTTTAATTTGTAATTCCTTTTTAATACTAAATTACAAGTACTTCACTAAACTAACAATTCTTCTATTTCAAATCGCAATCCTCACTTATGTCAGTAAATATAATCCACGAGCCTGGATATATCTTTATCATTAATAGATCAAAACACAGCGCCTTAGCAACACCAGCAGCATTCTACTAATCTCGCTGCTCGCGTATCATGCAAAAACTTCAGTACATCAAGCTCAGAAGAAGTCTCCCTTGAAAACATGTTCTTGATTGCAGCTAAAGTACCTTATACGGTGATATCCGCTTGAAATTTGGAGTATCCTGCTAACAACTCACAATATATTGTCATTACACAACCACATCATCCTAATATAAATATCTTTCCAAAATAACAGACAACAAATACCGGGGATGCTTTTGCACTTTGAGAAACTTAAAGAAACGCGGAATAGATTTCTTATCCACGTGAAAATATTAACTATTCTGGACAACATGGTCGCATACAAAGTCATAAAAACTCACTTGTCCACTAAGAATAACCTCATAAACGAGTAGGCTTTTTTTACTGAGTTTACACTGTCGAAGCGGAAAAAAATTTCTTGAGCTAAATATGTTCCAGATACATTTTTTTTTAATTTAAAGCTAAAAAATAATAAATCTTATGATGGACAATGGGCACTCATGTATTTCATGGTTTACTCTAAATTTGTGTCAAATGATTTTTTGAGTTTCATCAGTTATGACATATCAAAACTATGTCTGTATAGGCATTCCCCTTAAAAATGAACTTCCTTTCAAATTTTAACTGTTAAATATTCAAGCAAACAAACAAATATTAGCAATTCGCGACAAGAAAATCACACATAAGATGACAAAAACCACTAGCGAACCCGCATAAAAAATAGCCAAGCATACAGCCACAAATTTATATAAATGGATTGTCATTCACAAGCCGACTAAGATTAATTATAGGAAAATCGTTTTATTTATTGTAGTCCAAATGAACTAAACATTTAGCCGAAAATAAAACCTCAATTGTAAAAAAAAAAAAAAAAAAGCATTCCTTTTAATATAAACCCAATTTAAAATATAAAGTCGAATTATGATCGTTATCCAGTTTACTCAGAATGATCTATTTTTAATGCAGACATAGAAAATATGCATACTGAATAATAAGCAGACGTTATTGTAATTAAAATTTTAAATCTAATTAAAATATAATTAAAAGTTTACAACTCAATAGAACGTATGCAGTTATTGGTATTTTAGCCTATAATTTTATTAAATTTAAATAATTTCATTAATAAACTCTCCCCAGCCTTAATTTCTTAAAATAATCATCTAAGATATTAAAGCTGTAAAAATGTGACAAAATTGTAGCACAATTCTAAAAAAAAAGATGTATTTCTGTGACGATAAGACAGGGGAAGGATTTTGTATTCATAATATACTTCTTCCCAAATGCTAGATTTTTTTTTTTTTTTGTTTGTTTTTAAGGCAGAGACAGAAAAAAACTTGCAAGCGTACGTAAAATTTAAGTAAATAATCGATTTTTGTTAAATATTACGTACTAGCAAACCCCGCGGCTTTGCTCGCGTAATATTTGAAATATGCCAAGTGATATTTATATGTCTAATTTTTATTAAAAGGTACTAACTAAATTTTTATTTTATTAAAAGGTAATATTTTATTTTATTAAAAGGTACTTATTACTTTTAGGAATAATTTAAAAAAATTACTATTTAAAACACAGTTTGATTAAACATCACATAAACATTGTTACACTGCATAAGGCAGAAATGAGACTTAAATTAATAAAACGAAATAAAACTAAATAAATAATAATTTAGAAAATATTTTGAAACTTTATGCTCAATTAATACGCTCATTTCAGTATTCATTTGAAGTTTTGAATTTTCTAGAAACCATCTTCTTACATCTTAAAATTAACCATCATGTCAAATTCCAAGTTCTACCACCTCTCTCAACATAAAGGGATGTGTTGAAATAGAAACTGTCACCATTAATTTGCCAACATTAATTTTGAAATTGGTTTGTTATTTCCTAATATTCCACAGAAACGTAATTTAGAAAGCTTTTAAAGGCCTTTTTTAGAGCGTTTGTTGTTCCTGTGAACCCCAGGTGGTAGAATCATCGGCATAAAATATAGCCTGTGTAGGATCAGAGACTGCTACCATTGATTCGCAGCTATTAATTTTATATTTGGTTTATATTCCCTGAAATTGCGTAGAAATCGTAATTTAGGACATTTTTAGAATGCTTTTCGCATTGATGATCGCATTTTATGATTGAGCAGGTTCTATCACCAACAATTTGTCATCATTATTTTTTTAATCGGTTTGGTATTTGATAAAATTACATAAAAATTGTTATTTACAACGCTTTTCGCTCACTTCATCTTTTTTAATTTGAAATTTTCTTTCGACAGTTCTTAGAAAGCAGTTGCATCTTGTAAGTAAATACCATGCCATACTTCAAAGTGTTAGACCCTTCAGTTATGCAAAAAACGCAAATTAGAACATGTTTTGCTTTTGCAACCCTCAGATGGTAGTGACAGGAACATAAAATATAACCTATGTTATAGCAGGGACTGTCACCATTGATTTGCAACCATTATTTTTGAAACAGATTTGGAATTTCCTGAGATTGAGTAGAAATCGCAATTTAGAATGTTTTTAGAACGCTTTTCACACATTTTCACACCCTTTTTAAATTTACAATTTTTTCGAAACTGTTCTTAAAGATCATTTATATGTAATACATATGTACCTTGCCTAATTTTAAGTTACTAGCCCCTACCGATCACAAAAATCGAAATTTAGAACGCTTTTTTGCTCCTGCAACGTCTAGGTGATAGTGATACCGACTTGAAATAGCGTCTATGTTAGAACAGAGGCTGTCAGCATCAATTTCTTAACATTACTTTTGAAATCAGTTTGATTCTTCCTGAGATATTGGTGACAAATCGGCATTTAGAACGTTTTTAGCACGCTTTTCGCTCATTTTGCTCCTGCATCTCCTCTGGGTTTCTGGAAACATATATAAAATATAGCCTATCTTGGAGCAAGATCTGTCACCATCATTTTAACGCCATTATATTTGAAATCGGTTCATTATTTCCTGAGATTGCATAGAAATTGCAATTTAGAACGTTTTTTACAACGCTTTTTGCGCATTTTGACCCCCCCCCCCTTTTAAATTTCGATTTTTTAGGAAATGTCCTTAGAGATCATTGATATCTTATAACTAACTACCATTCTAAATTTCACGATTCAAGGCCCTTCCGTCACGCAAAAACAGCAATTTAGAACGTTTTTCTCCTGCAGCCCCTTTGGGGTAGTGGCATCGACATAAAACATAGCCTATGTTGGAGCAGGGATTTTCACCATCATTTTGACGCCATTATTTTTCAAATCGGTTTGGTGTTTCCTGAGATTGTGTAGAAACTACCATTTAGAACGCTTTTTAGAACGCTTTTCGCGCATTTTCACCCATTTTAAATTTAGAATTGTTTAAGAACTGTTCTTAGAAATCCTTTATATCTAATAAGTAGCTGATACTTCAAATTTCATATTTCTAGGCCTATCAGTAACACATAAATCGCATTTTTAGAACGTTTTTTGCTCCTACACCCCCTTTGGGGTAGTGGCACCGACATAAAACATAGCCTATCTTGGAGCAAACGTTGTCACTATCATTTTGACACCAATATTTTTTAAATCAGTTTGGTATTTCCTGAGATTATGTAGAAACTACCATTTAGAACGTTTTTTAGAACGATTTTTGTGCATTTTCACCCCTTTTAAATTTCGAATTGTTTAAGAACTGTTCTTAGACACCATTTATATCTTATAAGTAACTAATATTCCAAATTTCATATTTCTAGGTCCTTCAGTAGCGCAAAAATCGCATTTTTAGAACGTTTTTTGCTCCTGCACCCCCTTTGGAGTAGTGGCACCGACATAAAGTATAGCCTATGTTCTAAGTTGGACTAACACCATCATTTTGGTACCATTACTTTTGAAATCGGTTTGGTATATCCTGAGATTATGTAGAAACTACCATTTAGAACGTTTCTTAGAACGCTTTTTGTGCATTTTCACCCCTTTAAATTTCGAATTGTTTAAGAACTGTTCTTATGCACCATTTATATCTTATAAGTAACTAATACTCCAAATTTCATATTTCTAGGCACTTCAGTAACGCAAAAATCGCATTTTTAGAACGTTTTTTGCTCCTGCACCCCCTTTGGGGTAGTGGCACCGACATAAGGTATAGCCTATGTTCTAAGTTGGGCGAACACCATCATTTTGATACCATTACATTTGGAATCGGTTCGGTAGTTCCTGAGCTTATCTCCGACAAATAAACAATTTTTACCTCTTTATAATAGGAGTATGATAAATCAAGAGAGAAATATAAAATTTTTGTTGCCAATTCAAAATCCGAAAATTACAAAATTTTTGCTCATTTTTAACACTTTCCAACAATGTTAAAAAGTGTTTATGCATTTGATTTGTCTGTGCATCTGTCGATGCTCTAACTCCCGTAAATAGACTGGGATTTTCATGCAATTGATGAAGGTTATTTAGAGTTTCCAATGCATGTTTGGTATTGTAGGATGAAGTATGTAGGATTTATAGTTCATTTACAGGGCCACTCGAAAGTATTCCATTACATTATGGTACATGGGGGAAAATCGTTTGCAGAGTATTTTAATGCATTACGCTATTTCAAATGCATTGAAACTGATATAAATCACTGAATTTCACTACGATTACATTGGAACAGGGTATTTATAGCATTTATTACTAATTTACAGGGCACACAAAATAAATCGGTTACAGCACTGTCTTTGAGCAATAATTGTTGGAGCGTACGGTTTAAAATGCGGTATGCGATTTTAAATTTAATTAATTTTTTGCATGTTACAAGTTATATATAAATTCTATACCTTATATACAGGGCTACACAAAAGTATTCCCGTACCATTCTCCTTATTAGAGGAAATTGCTGAAGGGGAACTTTCAACTGAATTATATGTATTTCTTAAGTGAACTAAATTTTGGTATGCATGAAGTTATAGATGCAAATCTATATATCATATACAGGGCTCTTCAAAGAATTCGGATAATATTCCGATTTTAGATGGGAACAGCTGAAATTGGGTTTTTAAATGTGTTATACATTTTCATATGGTTGAATTAGGCGTAGTATTTTAATTTTTAAACAATGCAATTTTGCTGCATTATTCTGAATGTTTTGGAAGGTGTTTCATAAGCTATGTTTGACGCATGATTTTTCGTTCTTGTTTATTATGTAGTTAACGTCAGAGTGGCATTCTAAAAAGTATATATATTGATGAAAAATCTGCCACGAAGAAAATTTGAGCCGGAATAACAGTCGTGTATCT
>OZ010786.1:208339673-208342173 GCA_963932465.1 Maratus speciosus | reverse complement strand
TGTTAATTTGTTTTATAGATCATGTAAGAAAAGTACTAATTGTATATTAATGAATATATGAATTTTTTTGGAAAACCATGATTTAATGCATCATAAATTAGTTTTTTAATATTATTGTTAATTAGAGGAGAAGAACATAAACATTTTATTCTATATAAATGATTAAGTATTATATTACGAAATACAGAATGATGTAGACAAGATTTAAAATTTGTAAATGTATTAACTGTGAATTTAAATTCTTTACGTTTGTCATACAAATCTGTGATTGTTTTATTGTCTTTTATTGTAATTTTAAGATCTAAGAAGTTAATTGTATTGTTAGATAAAAGGTTCGATAAAAGGTTAGAAAAAATTAATTCCAAATTAGTGGGATAATCAACTGGAAATCGAGTAATTGCAGATTGATCAGTTTCAATTAAAATGATGTCATCAATATAACGATATAAATGTAGATTATTATTAGTAAAATTGCGTTCATAATGAGATAAGTATAAGTCTGAGAGTAAACTGGAAGTACAACCGCCTTGTGGTATACCGACATGCTGTAAATATAAAGTATTATCTTGCAATATATATATATATATATATATATATATATATGTATATTATATATATATATATATATATTATATATGTATAGTATATATATATATATATATTATATATGTATATTATATATATATATATATATATATATATATATATATATATATATATATATATATATATATATATATATATATATATATATATATATATATAATATATTAATATATATATATATTCTTTCATTACTGCTTTCATTTTTAATAAATGAAAGCAGAATAGAAACAAATAATATGAAATGGAAGAATCAATAAAACGTATTTAAATATTTATAGGATATAAAATATAAATAATAAACACCATACCGATTAATATTTCAGTATTTTACAAAAATCCATGTGCACATGTCTACCAGTATATCAAAAAGATTAAGGTGAATAAAACAGTTAAGAAATCACAGTAAATGATACCAAAGGATGCAGTTAATACATTTTGAAATAAAATTTGAAATACCTTGTAAAACAAATTTAATCTAATATAAAATAAATAGATATTAATTACATTATTTAAAATGCACTATTAAATTAATAGATAACAGTTTAACAATATCGTCAAAATTTAGCTAAAAATACCCCCTGGTGTATAAATTATAACTGAAATGGAGATAGAAAAATTAAAAATTAGAGCAATCTGAAAGAGACAAATTTGGTGCTGCCATCTATTATTAATTATATTAAACATCTATCGCAAGATAAAAATTTGTAAGCATTTGAATGTAAATAACTGTTTAAACAGCAAAACCAAACAAATCCTTATATATAGAGAATTATAAACCTAATATAAATCACACAATGTATTTAAAACTATTGTTAATAAAATTAAAAAGCATACAATATAGTCTATTATCTAACTTATTTAAACTAAACTAAGAGTTTAAATAATGCTAGAACATTGATAATATGTAGCATATAGCTATATGCTATAAAACAAAATAAATTCAGTAATAATTAATATAAATAATTATTAAAAATAATAAAAAATTATTTTTTAATGAATTATATATCAGATATTTATAAAATGAACAGGAAATAAAAAATATGTGGAAGTATATAGAAGGTTAAATAATACTTAAAATCCCATTACTTAAAAAGCACAAATATAGAATGTGGATTATTTTCAGACATCCATAAAAATCCATAAAGTATGAATGTGGGACATTCAAAAACATTAAACCGATAATAAATATTAAAAAGAATAGAGGAATAATAATAAAAATAATTACCCAATTTTAATGCATACAGTATAACTATATTTATATTAAAACTATTTATATGTATATTATTCACTATAAGAATGGCATACTATTAGTAATTAATATGATATTGTCCTTAGTAAATTAAAATTTAATAACAAATAATTGTAAATTAGATTAATGAATAATTAAGCTAATTATAATATTAATGAAAATCTCCAATTTACATATAAAATATCAAATCAACATCCACATAAAATACATAACAAAAATATAGTAATAATACAAGAGCCCCGCTTTTTTTTTATTATTATAAATAATTAACCATTGCGTATTATCCAGACAACACCACCCTCCTCCGTACTCTAACATCTGCCCACCCAACCAACCTATAATATTTTTTTTATATTATTTTACAATTTTTAATTTTTTATAGATATTTTTTTTTATTTTATAATTTTTTTGTAATTTTGTTTACGCATGTGTTAATTTGTGTTTATAGATCATGTAAGAAAAGTACTAATTGTAGATATATATAAAATATTGACAAGTTGATAGCTATTTTTTATACAATGCGTATTATCATTGTTTGTAGTAAGTACATATAATTGATTAAGAATTTTTAAGAGAAGTTTATTGGCTTTATTATTATATGTATTGCAACCAATAGTTACAGTCCTAAATTTAATTGAAGTTTTA